>JACDXY010000014.1:1205000-1735983 GCA_013842865.1 Diaporthe sp. NJD1 | reverse complement strand
TATTTTTAAAATATAATTTTATAAAATTTGTAAATTTATTTAAATTATATAAACTTCTTATTTATACTTTTTCTTTTTTAATAAATAAATTCTTTATACTTAAGTAAAAATAAAAAGATATTTATTATATACTTTATTTTAATTATTTTTATTAAAAAATATAAAAAAAAAAGAATCTTTTTAACTATAATTTATATTATTAATTTTAACTTATTTTTTTAATATTTATAAATAAATATATAAAATAATAAATTTTAATAATAGCTTTAATAAAATATATATATTATACTTTTTTAATAATATAACTTTAATATTTAATAACTTACTTATAATAAAATTTAATTATTTTTTAAATTTCCTTATATTATTATTTAATTACTTTATAAATAATAAATTTATAATAGCCCTTTTTACTTTTTATAATATTTTATTAATAAAATTATTAATATTAACTTTATTTAAAATATTTTTTTTATATAATAAGGATAAAACTTTAATAATATTTATAATTATTTATTTTTAGCTTAGCTTAAGCTATAAAATAATAATTAATTTACTTTTTAATTTTAAAATATAAAAATAAGCTATTTATCTTTATATATTTTATTAAAATTAAAAAGAAATTAAGTTTTATTAAATAAAATTAAATTATTATTATATTTTATTAAATATATTTATATTATTATTATAATTATTAATTAATAATAATAATAACTTATATAAATACTTAATTATAATTTAAAAATATAATAAGATTTTTTATAAAGCTATTCCCTTTAAGTTTATTTATTAAATTTATAAAAGCTATTTTAATATTTATTTTTTTATTTAGCTAAAGTAAAATAATAATATTTTTAAGGCTTAAAGAATTACCTTAAAAAATAATATTATTATTTTTATTATTTAATACTTTTCTTTAAAGAACTTTAAATTTTATAATATTTTTATTAAAATATTTATAAATTATTAAATTATTTTTAATACTTTTTTTAAAAGATATTATAATAATATTATAATAATTATAGATTTATAATTCTTTTAACTTATATAATAAAAAGTTAAGTATTAATTTTAATAAGTTATTAAGTTTATATTTTATTATTTAGCCTTTATTTTTATAAAACCTTTTAAATAAAAAGTATAAATTAATTTCTTAATAAAAGTAAAATATTTTAATAAAATTATAATAAAAAAAACTACCTTTTTTTTAAGCTAAATTATTAAATAATCTTAAAGAATTTATAATAACTTTAATTATTAAATTTACTTAAAGATAAACTATAATTATTTATATAAATATACCTTATATAATAATAATTACTTTTTTAATAAATATTTAAATAAAATATTAAAATTTTTTTAATTCTTATTAAGGGAATTTATATTTATATTATTAATTAATAAAAGCTTTTATTTAAATATTTTATAACCTTACTTTTATTAAAATTCTTAAATATTTACTTTTTATATAAATTTTATTTTATTATAATAATTAAATAATAAAATATAATTCCTTATATTTTTAATAAATAAAAAATTATTATAAAATTTTCTTAGCTTTCTTATTCCTTAAGCTTAAATAAAAACCCTTTAAAGCTATTTTAATAAATTTAAAATTATAATTTATAATATCTTTTATTTTAATATTATAATTAAATATAATAATAAATTTAATTCTTTTATTTTATTAAATAATCTTATTTTAACTTAAAATAACCCTTTAATTTTTTAAAAGAAATTTAATAAAAACCTTTCTTTTAATAAAGTCTCTTTTTATAAATTTATTAAGTTATTTATTTACTTTCTTTAAAGTTTAATTCTTAAGAAAAATAATAATTTTTAATATATTTATTACCTTTTTTACTTAATTAATACTTTAATTAATAATAATATTTTTTAAAAATAAGCTTTTTTAAAATATATAATGCTAAATTATATATTTAATATAATATAAAAAGTAAATTATAATACTTAATTAATTAAAAAGGATTTAATAAATATATTTTATTTTATATTAATAACTTATTTATAATAATAGTTCCTAAGCTTTATATAGCTTAAATAATATTATTATAAAAACTATTTATCCTTTAACTTATAAATAACTCTTTTATTATTTAATCTTTTTATTAAAAGCTTATATTAAATCTTTATAATTATTTAAATTTTTAACTTTAATATCTTTATAAAATATTATTTAAATAATTTTATTATTACCTTTTTAATAAATACCCTTTTAGCTTTAAAAAACTTAATTTTTAAGTATTAATTAATAATCTTATAATTTCTTAATATAATTTTTAATATTATTAAAGATTAATAAAGTATTATAATAAAAATCCTTAATATTAAAATTAATATATTATAAATAAAAGCTTATTTATCTTAAAAGTATATTAATAAAGCCTTATCCTAGGTTTAAAATATATTAAATTTTAAGTTCTTTTTATTATAAAATATTTAAACCCTTAAAAGCTTCCTAAACTTTTATATAATAATTATTTAGCTAAGTTATATATTTTTATATTCCTTTTAAGAATTCTAAATTATATTTATTATATAATTATATTAATAAAAAAAAATTTTACTTATAATTTAAATAAATTTACTTTAATAATAAAACCTCTTATTAAACTTTAATAATATTATATTATTAAAAAATATATTTTATTAAATTTATTATTTATTTATAAATATATTTAATATAAATTATAAGGTATTTTAATTCTTTTTTATATCTTTAATAAATATAAATTAATTTTTTTATTTATTTTTCTTTTAAATATAAGTTATTACTTTAATAAAACTTAAGGACCTTTTTTTTAATAATAATATTAATATTATAAAAACCCTTTATATATTATTAATATTAAATAAATAGCGTTATTATTAGCTTTATAATATATTTATTATTTATATTAATAATAAAATTATTTAAGTTATATTCCTTATTAATATAATATAATCGCTTATTATTTTATTTATTTTTTAAGCCTTATTTTATTTTATATTAATAATAAATATTAAGATTTATATTATTTAAATTATTTTTAATAAAAATATTCTTATTAATATTATTTTTTATTAAGATTAGCTTTTAATTATTAACTTATATCTTAATTAATAAAGCTTTTTATTATTATCCTTAATATTATTTTTATAATAAAAATAAATAATTTTATTTTTAATAAAACTTATATTAAGCTAATTTAAATAAGTATTAAGCTTTAAATAAAAGGCTTATATAATATAAGTATTTATTTATATTTAAAGATTTATTAATTATATTAAATTAATTAATTATTTTTAATAATAATTATTAGCTTTATAATTTTTATTATAGCCCTTATTTTTAATAAATATTTAATTAAATAAATTAAATATATAATAATTATAAAATACTTTTTAAATATTTATTTTTAATATATAAATATTAATATACTTATAAATATTTTTAAAAATAAATATATTAAGTTCTTATTTTAAAGGGCGTTTAACTTTTTCTTAATATTATTTATTAATAAATAATAATTAATAAACCTAAACCTTTTATAATAAATATTTAATAATTAAATAATAATAAATAAAATTTAAGAAATTAATCTTAATTTTAATATTACTTTTATTTTAACCTTTATTACTTTTCTTTATATAAATAAATTCATTTAATTAAATAATTATATTTATTCTTAGGATTTTAATTATTTATATCTTATTTAAAAATATATTATATTTTTTATAAATTACTTTTTAATAACTTTATTAATATTTAAAATAAATAAAAATAATAAAAAAGTTATTATTTTTATTATTAAAATTAATAGCCTTTTTTATTCTTATATTTATATAAAAGCCTTATTTATATCTTATTTATATAACTTTAAAGTTCTTTTATTTATTATATTAAAAGGGATATTTATATAATAAATAATAATTATAGCTATATAATATTATATTATTATATTAAGCTTATTATCTTATAATTACCTTAGCTATAACTTTTATAAAGGCATTATTAAGGTTATTATAATTATTAATATCTTTAAAGAAAAATATAAGATTTTAAGATAATAAAAAGGTTTTATTATATAATAATATTTTTAAAATTACCTTAATATTATCCTTATATTATAATAATATATATATCGCTTTATTAATTATATTTTTACCCTTTAATTAATTAATTTAATTAATGGCTTTAAGCTATCTTTAAGTTATATTTAATATAATTAATATAAATTATTATTATATTATATTTTTATTAAAATAAATAGCTTTTAAAAATTATTTATTATATAATTAATTAAATTAATTTAAACTCTTTATAAATATAATATAATGATTAATAAATAATAATATTTATATATATAAAAGTAAATAAATAAAAAGGAGTATATCCTTTATTTACTTTTATTTAAATCTTTCCTTTCTTTTTTTATTTATTATTTCTTACTTATAAGTTATATTTATATTATATTTAAAATTACCTACTTATTTATATTTAAAAGGAAAAAAAAAGAAAATTTATTTATTTATTTATATAAATAAAAGGGCTATCCTTAAGCTATATTTAATATAATTAATATAAATTATTATTATATTATACTTTTATTAAAGTAAATAACCTTTAGGGATTACTTATTATATAGTTAATTAAATTAATTTAAACCCTTTATAAATATAATATAATAATTAATAAATAAAATAACTTCTTTTATATAAACTATTTAAGGTAAATTTATTTATATAAAAAGCTTAAGGTAATTCTTTTTATATAAAAAATTTAAAGTAAGTTTACTTATATGGAAAATTTAAGGTAAGTTTACTTATATAAAAAGCTTAAGGTAACTCCTTTTATATAAAAAATTTAAAGTAAATCTATTTATATAGGAAGTTTAAAGTAATTCCTTTTATATAAAAAATCTAGGGTAAATCTATTTATATAAAAAGCTTAAGGTAACTCCTTTTATATAAAAAGTTTAAAATAAATCTATTTATATAAAAAATTTAAAGTAAATCTATTTATATAAAAAATTTAAGGTAATTCCTTTTATATAAAAAATCTAAGGTAAATCTATTTATATAAAAAGTTTAAGGTAATTTCTTTTATATAAAAAGTTTAAGGTAAATTTATTTATATAAATTATTTAAGGTAAATCTATTTATATAATAAATTTAAAGTAACTTTTCTTATATGGAAAGTTTAAAATAAATCTATTTATATAAAAAGCTTAAAGTAACTCTTTTTATATAAAAAGTTTAAAATAAATTTATTTATATAAAAAGTTTAGGGTAACTCCTTTTATATAGAAAGTTTAAGGTAAATTTATTTATATAAAAAATTTAAGGTAAATTTACTTAACTAGGCTTTATAATTAATTTATTTATATAAGAAAAGGCTTAGGTAAGTTTATTTATATAAGGAAAGTTTAAGGTAAATCTACTTATATAAAAAGTTTAAAATAAATTTATTTATATAAAAAATCTAAAATAAGTTTATTTATATAAAAAGTTTAAGGTAAGTCTATTTAATTAAACTTTATAACTAATTTATCTATATAAAAAAAGGCTTAAATAAATTTATTTATATAAAGAAAATTTAAAGTAAGTTTATTTATATAAAACTATTAAATCCTTTTAATATATATATAATAAAAAATAAATTTAATAATTATAAATTAATTTTTTAAAATTATTATATAAATAAATTTTCTAGTATATTAAAAATTACATTAAAGCCCTTTAAAGTATATATAAAGGTAAAGTAATATTAAAGGGTATATAAGAAATAGGGTTAATAGCGGTATTAAATTAATTAATTATATCACTTATCCTCTTTAAAGAGTTTAAATATATATATAGTATTATTTAATACTTATATATATAAAATTAAGGCTTAATTATATTTTTTTAATAGGTAATTAAATAAATTTAATAAGCTTAATATATTTAAGCCTATAGCTTATTATAATATAATATATATATAAGTAATTAAATAGGAGCCTTAATATTAAATAATGCTTTTTTAGATAATATTAAGCCTTTTAAATAGGTTATATACCTTAAATAATAAATAATTATTAATAAGGTTTTATATAAATACCCTAAGTAATTAAGGTTTATCTTATTTATTTAATAATAATAGGAATTTAATTACTTAAAGGGGGCTATTTAGCTTATTAAGCACCTTATTCCTAAGTATAAACTTTTATTAAAAAAGTAAACTATTTCCTTATTTTGCTAATAACTCCTTTAAGGCTTAATTTAACTTAATATAATAAGTCTTAAAGCCTTTATAAATCCTTTATAAAGGGTATAAATTAATTAATTTAAGCTAGCCCTCTTTATAAAGTCAAAGGTCTCTAAATAATTCACTTAATACAATAATTAATAATAAATTAAGGATAGTAATACTCTTAATAATTATTTAAAATAAATCAAATAATTATAACACATAGCCTTTAAATTATAACAGCTAAAGTAAATCTTATATCTTTTTAATTCCTATTATATAGCCCTTTAAATAACCTTATAAGCCTAATAGCCTTAATTATAAGGGGTTTATAATAAATTCTATTAATACTTATAATATAACTACTTTAATAAACTACGCTATAAATATACTTAATAAGTATTTATCTAAATAAGTTTTATATAAATAAGGTAGCGAATTACCTCTTATTAGGTTATAAATACTAAATAACTAAAACTCTAATATATATACTCTAGCTATATTTATATAGCTAAGTATTAAATATTAATTATTATATATTAATTATTATTTTTTTTCTCTTAAACTTTATATATTTATATAATATATTTATACGAAAAGTACTTTTAATACTTTATTATATAAATATACTAATAATCCTTATTAAAAAAATCTAACCTTAACTTAAATTATATAATATTTAAAATAAGACTAATTAATAATACCTCCTTTTTTAAAAGTAATTAATTAATTTAAATTATAACATAAGTTAATAATAAGTAATTTATAATTATAAGTAAACTTATCCTATTATTAACCTATAAAAATAATCTATTAATATAATTATATTATTAAATATAAAGAATTAGCTTATATAATTATATAAATATAAAGAATTAGCTTATATAATTACTTAATAAATTAAAAAAAAAAGATTTCATATAACTAGGATGTAACTTAAACCTATAATTATAATAAAAAAAAGTTATCTTTAATTAATTTTAAGCATATAAATATTATGATAAAGCTTTAATTATTAAGTAATAACCTTATTACTTAGCTTATAAGAGTAAATATCACCCCTTAATTACTAATATGCCTAATTTAATGTTAATTATAATTAACTAATTATTATATTAATTATAGTAAGTTAACTTATATTTAATATAAATATATAGAGGTTAATAAATATATAAAATAAATATAATAAGTAAATAACTATATAGTCCCCTTCCTTTCTATTAAAACACCCTTCTCCCTACCTTTATTAATATTATCACTACTAGGAAAGATAATCTGCCTTATTATAAATAAAATCATAGAAATGCTTTATCCTTATAATATAAATATATTAAATATAAATAAAGGCAGAGTAAAATAATCCTTATTATATTCCCTTATATTCCCTTCTATATTACCTTTTTATACCTTAAAACTAATATATAAAGATAATACATTAATCCCCTTATCCTAAGCATTATTACTATTACTATCTTACCTTTTCTTTACCCTCCTCTTATTCTCGCTATATAAATCCTCCTTCTTTATTTAATATAATATCTTACTTAATTTTAACTAACTATTAAATTATAATAAATTTAATAAGTTATATAATAGCTATATAAAAAATATATTTATGTTACCTTTATTAATATTAACCTTTAGTAGTATATATTATAAAAGCTGCTTAATTTAATTTAGGCTAAGCAGCCTTTTAATATATACTTATTAAGCTGCTACCTTATTTTATTTAATAAGTATTAATGTAATATAAACTTTATAGATATATTTAATTAACTTAAGGGCGAAGGAAATATTAGTGGTTTTATAATATAAATAGCTAGGTAAGCTTTTAATAAACTCTTTAAATATAAAGAAGGTTATTTATATTATATCGTTTAAGGAGGCGGCTGTTAATATCTTATAGCTAGTATTTAGCTATAGGTACCTCTTAATTAATTCCTATTATTAAATTAATATACCCCGCTAAGTAATAAAAATAAGTAAATCTTATTAAATAAAGGATAAATTTATTAAATAACTCCCCTTTTAACTTATCTATTAATATCCTAAGCTCCTTATTAAACTTATATAGCTTAAAATAAATAAGCTATAAAATAAAATTATTAACTTTTAATAATATAAATATAAAAGCTATAAGATAAATAGGTTAAATTTAAGGCTAAGAATATAAAGGGTTATAAATGGTAAATATTATAAATAAGAAAAAGAAGGTATATATATTTAAATATAGCTTATAAGGGTATAAATAGGTCTTTAAGATATATACTAAGGTAATAGCTAGGAATATAAATAAAGATTATATATATATCTTTAATTCTAGGGTTAAAAGTCTGCTATAGCAGCATTTTATCTAGGTAGGCGGGCCTATTTATTTTACTTTCTTAAGCCCCCTTTTTATATAAAAATAGCTTAATAAAAGATAAATTAATACTTATATAGGTAACTAATAAATAAGAAAAGTAATACTTAATAAGAATAAATAAAATTATATCTATTTATATTATATTTATATTATTAAGTAGGTCCTAAGATATATAAAATATAATTATAATAATTATTATTTATAAAGCCTTTTTAAATATAAAAGGAAGTAAAGATACCTTTTTTAATAAATTCTATCTAAATAAGCTTTAAATAATATTATATATTAAATCTTATAACTATTAACTTTATTCTTAATATAACCTATAATATTATAATTATTTATATTAAAAGTATAATTAATAACTTTACTCTTTAAATATCTTTCCCCTCCTCTTCCTCCTTTATTTCCTTACCTTTACCTATAAAGCGCTCTTTCTTATTAACTATAAAAAACTCCTTCCTACTTATAAAATAATCCTCCTTACTTTTAAATTAATTTCTTATATTTATAAATAGCTTCTCCTTATTTATAAATAGCTTATTATCCTTCTTATTTAAAAAAGAATATTCTTAAAATATAAAAGATAAATTTATAAAAAAAGCCTTAAATAAGTAAATAAAAAAGCTATTTATTAATATAAATATAAATAAAAAGGATCTTAACGTTAAGGTAATTGCATTACTTACTCAACCTATTCTACTGCTTTTATAAAAAAATAGGTATTTTATAAGTATATTAAAAGGCATATAGCTATTTTTAAATTAATAAGAAATAAAATTATTCTTTAAGGTATTTTATTATTATAATAATACCTTAAATTAACTCTTTTTTATATTTAATAAGATAATTATAGTAATATTAAATTACTTTTATTTTAAAAATAAGTTAAAAAATAAATAAATATATAAGCTAATAATATATAATTAAATAAGCTATTATCTTTTATATAAGGCGCTTAATTTAAATAATTATATTTAAATTAAGCTAATTATAATTAACTATTAATAAAGAAATAATAAAAAGCAACCTTATATTTACTTATAATTAATATATTAATTAATACTTATAAAAATCTAAGAAAGGCCTATTTATATAATTAATAACCTTATATTAAAAGAAAATCTAATAATTTAATAATTAATAACTTATTATCCTAACTTAAATATATTATACTTATATTATAATAATACCTATATTAATATAAATTATATAATATTTAAATATAATTTATAAAATAATTAATAAATATTATATAAAAGGGAAAAAAAGTATATATAAAGCTATATACTAAGGTATATAAATAGGATTATAAAGGATAGTAAGGTAAAAGATAATAAGTAATTAAATAAGAAGTTTTTTTTTTCTTATATAAATAAACTTATCTTAAACTATATAAATAAACTTACCTTAAATATTATAACTTAACTTACCTTATAATATATAAATAAACTTACCCTAAATATTATAATTTAACTTACCTTATAATATATAAATTAACTTATTTTAAATTATATAAATTAACTTACCCTAAATTATATAAATTAACTTACCCTAAATATTATAAATAAACTTATTTTAAATTATATAAATAAATTTATCTTAAATATTATAAATAAATTTACCTTAAATTATATAAATAAACTTACCTTAAATATTATAAATAAATTTATCTTAAATATTATAAATAAATTTACCCTAAATATTATAAATAAACTTACCTTAAACTTAATAATTTAATAATATAATTTAAACTTACCTATAAAATATATAATTTATATATATATATAAAAATTATAATCCTTATAATTAATAAAGATTATAATCTTTATAATAAAAAAAATTACTTTAAATATTCTTTAACGATTTACCCTAAACTTACTTATACTTAATATAAAATATATATTTAAACTTACCCTAAACTTATAATATAATATAAATATATAATAATATAATAATATTAATAGGATATAACTTTATAATTATTTATTATATTAAAAAAAATAGCACCTTTATTATTTACTTAATATAAAAGATAAATACTTATAAAGGATATAGCTTTATAATTATTTATTATAATAAAAAGAATAATACCTTTATTATTTATTTAATATAAAAAAAAATAAAATATAATACTTAAAAACTAAATATAATCTAATTATACCTTTAATAGAATTACCTTAAACTTTATTACTTATATATATATAAATTTATAATTATAAAAAATTACCCTAAACTTTATTACTTATATATATATAAATTTATAATAATAAAAAATTACCTTAAACTTTAATACTTATATATATAAATTTAAAGTAATAAGGAATTACCTTAAATATCTTTATATATAATACTTAAATCTAAGTAATTAAGTTATTAAAGATTTTTTTATATTTAAAAATATAAAAAATCCTCTTTATTATAATATATTATGTTAATAAGAAATTTAGGTAAAAGATAGCTTACCTTTAATAGATTATAATAATAAAGCTATTTTATTATTTATAAAATTATTTTATATAGTTAAATTATTTATAAAGGATTTAACTTTATATATATTTAAATTATAATATATAAACTATTTATAATTATTTTAAGGTTATAAGAGGGATCGCTTATTAAAATATAAGGCTAAAGCTTATTCTTATTTATTTATAATATGTGGAAGGTATTATTATATTTTAATATAAATTTTAACTTAAAGGTATTTAGTTATTATTTAATAGATAGTAATGTTGCGATATTACTTAGTTAAATAACTGTAAAAATTAATTATCTAAATTAATGGTTCTTTTTATATTAAGTTAAATTATTATTATAATAAAGTTATTAATAGGGTAAAACTAATTTATTTTATAATAATTTAAACTTAGCTTATATTTTTTATTAATAGGTAAATAATTTAATATTTATTAAATTTTATTTTAATATAATAAGAAGAGTTAATATTAAAGGATTAAAAAGTAATATTATTATAAATATTTAGCTATTATAAGTTAATTCCTTTTTATTAATTAATGAGTAGTTAAATAACTTATGGGAGCTATATATTTATATTTAACCTTAAGGTTTTTAAAGGGGTGCCCTTTATATACCTTAGCTTAATTTCCTAGGGAAATAGCTTATACTTTAAATAGCTGTTATATAATTTAATTATTAATACTTTAATAAATATTAAATTGCTAAGCCTTTTTAAGGAGGCTATATTATAAAGATATAAACTTATATATATATAATTATAATAAAGTGATTATAAAATAAGTAAGGGATAGCTATATAGCCTTTATATATTTATAAGGAGATTACCTTAGCTTTTAATCTAAGCCTTATAAATATTATAAGATTATCCTACTATTTATAAAAAGGATAATAATTTAATTATAAATATAAATTAATATTATAGCTATTAAAGTTTAATCTTAAGGTATATTATTAAGCTGATATTATATTAAAAAATATAATATTAAGGAATAGCTTATATAAGAAGCGAAGAGATCCTTAATAATACTATTTATTCTTTTATTAATAATTTTTAGTTTTATTTTTATATTAATATAAATATATATAAGGTCTTTTCTTATAAGTAGCTTGCCTTAAATTAATTAAATTAGCTGCTAATTATCTTTATTTAATTAAATTATTATTTATAATAGTAAATTATTATATATAAAGGATATTATATCCTATATTTAATATTAGTAGCTTAATAAGAATTCTTAATATTTAAGTATTTTATTAAACTAATTATTAAAGTTATTAACTAATAGCTTATTACCTATAGGCTATATATCTAATTACCTTAAGGGCATACTTAACTTAGCTAAGCTTATTAAGCTTAATTAAGGATATATTATATAATTTATCCCTATAATAACTTTTTTAATATCTTTAACCTTAAACCTTAAGGAATTAAAAGATTAATAAGTTATACTTTTATAATTTATATTTATATTAAAAATTAAAATTAAAAAAACTTTTACCCTTTTATTTTATTAAAAATTTTTATTTTTTATAAGCCCCCCTTAAGATACTTATATTATAATTTAATAAATATACTGCCTTAATTAAACTCCCTATTTAATAATATCTTTAGCTTAAATTTATTTATAAAAAATATTAATTTTGAAAATTAAATATAAATCTAGCTTTATTTTATTAAATAAATAAAAAAATAATAAAAATAATAATATTTCACTAATATTAAAGCTCCTACCTATCTTATACCTTTTATATCTTTTCATAATATTAAATTAAAGTTAAGTTTAATAAAATCTTCTTTTTTTATTAATTTTATTAAGCTTATTCCCTTAATTATAATTTTATTAAATAATAAATAAAGATAATAAAAATCTTATTAATCTATTTATATATATTACTAATTAAATAATAAAATATTTAGCTACTTTAAAAAAATTATAATTATTCTTATTATTTACTTACATTTAATTAAATTTCTTTATTTTAATATTTAAAGCATTAAATAGAAATTATATTATATTAATATTACTTTCTAGCTATTATAATATTATATTTTAATTAAATAATTAAATTCCCTTTATTTATATTAATTCTAAATTAATTATTAATTATATATTAAATAGCTAAAGCTTATTAAAGGTATCTACTATTAAGTATTAAGAGGCCTTAATTAGTTGCCTAATTAATGCTAACTTATTCCTAAGGTGTTTATTTAAAGCTTAATATGCCTAACCCTTAAAGCTAATCCTTTTCTTAAAATTATAAATTTATTTTATTAACTTCCTTTATTTATATTATTTTATTAATTAAAGGCTATTTACCTTAAAAACCTATTATAATTATAAATATAACTTAATATAAAAATTATTCCCTTTAAAGGATTTTTAAAGAATATTAAGGGTATATTAAACCTAATAAAAATATTAAGCTCTTTTAGCTATTAAACCCTATCTTTAAATAAATTATTTCTAAAATAATAAATTATTAAAAAGAAAAAATAATTTTATTTAAAGCTTATACTATTATCTCCTCTTTTAATTATATTACTATATAAAACCTATATCTAAGCATAAGAATATTAACCTACTTCCTTTTTACTAAAGGGTATATAAATATATATTTTAAAATAAAGCTTCCCTATAACTTAAGATTAGCTAATTTATATTTAATTATTATTTATATAAAACCTTTCTTTACTTTAATCCTTTAAATTTTTATTAAAATATTTATTATTATTATTAAAATTTATATTAAGGGCTATTTAACTTAAGCTTATACCTTAAACTTTATTATAAACCTTTATAACTATTTATTTCCTAAAGTATTATTTTTACCCTAGGGGCAAGGTATAAGCAATATATTTAAATATTATTTATTTTTAGAGTTAATATATTTAATAAATAAATTATTATATAATCCTTAGTAAATTTTAACTTTTATAACTATTATTTTATTATTAAAATATATTAATACCTTTTATAATATTTAATAAATATATACTTTAATGCCTTAACCCTATATTTAATTTATCTTATATTATTAATTTTATTTATTAAAAATAACTTATTAATATTAATATATTTAAATATTTATATTTAATTAAATAATAAAAGCTTTTTATATATTTAAAGTTTAAAAATAAATAAAGGTAATATATAACCTTTAAATCCCTAATTATTTATTTTACCTTATAAAATTAAAGATTAATATTATTATCTTAAGAAAAACTTTAATAATAACTAACTATTAAATAATTTAATTAATCTTTTATCTTTATATTTATATTTAATAATTAATTTATATATTAGAATTATTATAAGCCTTTATTAAAATTTCCTTTAACTTTACCTTATATAAGTATAATTCATTATCTTTTAAATTTATTTATTAAAACTTTTACTTAAATCCTTTTAAGAATATTAAAATTAATTAATAATATATTAAAGCTTTTACTTATATTTATTTTTATTATATATATAGGTTTTATACCTAAATATTTACTTTAATAAATAATTCCTTAATTTATATTTTAAAATGGGTTATTAATAATTATTATACTAATATCCTTATAAAGTGTAAACCTTAATCCTTATAAGGGTATTATTTATTAGGTTATAATATATCTTAGAAGGTACTATATTCTTAATAATCTTATCCCCTTATGAGAACTAATACTGGCTTATATTAGGCGGAATATATAGGAAAGAACCCTTAATAAGCTACTTAGTTTAAATTTAATTATAAATACTTTCCTTTTAATAATTTTATATATTATTTAACCCTCTTTTTAAAATATTTTTTATTTTTTAATTACTTTATTTATATATTATTAATCTTTAATTAATATTTAGCTTTAAAAAAGATTTACCTCTTATTTAAAGCAGTATTCTTAAATTATTTAATTTATTAAAGGAGCTTTATATAAACTTAGTATTTAATTATATAAAGCTTTTACTCTTTATAACATTTTATTTTAAAGAATTTAAAAGGCACTGTATTAAAAATATCCTTTATAAATTATAATTTAAGCTAAGGTTAGATTTTAAATTTAAGTTATTATTATTTTATTTATTATTATTAGGGTAATTTTTATTAATTTCTTTTTCTTTATTTATTAATATACTTAAGTTTAATAAATATTCTTATTTAATTTAAGGTTAAATTTTTAAAAATTAAGGGTTTTATAGTAGGGCATTATTAGGGCCTTTTAAAGTAAGGGTTTAATTATTATATTTAGGATCTTAATAAGCTCACTATTAAATTTTAAGGCTTGCTTTTAAGTAAAAATAATACCTTATTATTAAGTAAGGCTTAAGGGTTAAAATAATATTTAAATAAATATACCCTTTGGAATATTAAAGGGCGTAATATATATTTAAAGATTTAATAATTCACTAAATTCTATAATTTATATTATTTATTATATTTTATTATATTTTTTATTAATATTAAAATTAAAAGATTTATTATTAAAAATTTTAATTTATTTATATTTTATATTTAGAATTTTAATATAAAAATAAAAATTAAGTTAGCTATTAATAAGTTATCTTAATATCTAAAAGTAAAGGGCCTTAAAGAATTAATTAGTATTAAAGTAATAATAAAATATAAATTTATAAAGGGTTTTTAAATATACTTAAGGCGTATTTTAATAATAATTCTTCTACTAATTTATTAATAAAAACCTTATTATAATTTTTATTTTTTTTAAATAATTAAGTTTAAATAACTTTCTAATCTTAAGTAATTATTATTAACTTCTCTAAGCTAATTTAAAAGCCTTATTAAATTATTTAATTAATAATAATAATAAATAATATATATAAAAAGTAGGGATATAATTAATATAAGCTAATAACTTATATTTATTAAGGATTCTTTATTAAAAAGTAATAATTATAATATTTTATCCTTAATATAATAGGGTTTTATAAAATTACCTAAGCTTTTTAGTTAAGGAGGAATTCGCTAGCCTTATTAATATAATGTATATATGGCTTAGAATATTTAAGAGCATTATAAACTTATTATTACCTTAAATTTTTATTAGCTTAAGTTAATAATCTTTTTAAAAAGTTAATATATTATTTAAGCGGTATAGGCTATTTAATAGATTAAGGTTTTATTTATTATTATAATTAAATAAATAAATTACTTTATTAATTAAGAATAACTATATACTATTACTTATAAAATTAAGAAAAAGCTCTTAATTTATTAATCCTAATTATATTTAAATTTAATAAGTTTCCTTATATTAAGTTAAATTAAGCTATAAATTCCACCCCTTATAATACTCTTCTATTAATTTCTTTAAATTTCAACCTTATAATTATATTCCCTTTAAAACTTAAAAACTTTACTTTTATATAAAATATTAAGCAGGTTAAGAAATAATACTGCCTAATCCTTAATTAATATAATTTATAATTAAGATTATAATAATATTTAATTATTTTTAATCCCTTAACTTTCATTCTTAATTAATAAAAATATCCTTAATAAATACTTTTATAATAATTAATTTTTAATTAATTTAAAAATTTTACCTTTAATAATTAAATATTAATGCCCTTAATTATCCTTATTAATCATTATAACAATCTTAAAAACTAATAAAATAAAATTATAATATTTTATTCTATTATTTTATATTAATATATTTAAATATATACCTACTTTAAATATTTTAATTTTTTTATAATAAAAATCCTAATTCCCTAGTATACTTAATAAAAAGTATATGGATCCTTAAAGGGAAAGGCTTAACTAGATTAATATATATAATAAGGTAGATTAGCTAACTAAGCTTAAGGTTTAATTATAAGCTTTTTAATTATAATAATTTTAATATATATTATTAAAGCTAGAATTATTATAACTGCTAGCATTAAATTTACCTTTTAATTATTCCTTATTAAGGAATTTAAATTATACTTATTTTAATTATAAAACTTAAAAAAGCCCTATATTAATATTTATTATTATTACCTCCTTATATTAAGATTAGGTAATTTATATATTTACTACTTTCCTTAAATATAATAGTTATTTCTTAGGTTTTTTCTCTAAAGTTAAGCCCTAACTCTTTATTACTTATTATAATTATAGCTAGCTAAGATTTAGCTATTAAAAATTAATAAGGTAGAAATTTAAATAAATTATCGCTAATATAAAATTATATAATTTAAAAAGTTATTATGAATTATTAATAAGCCTTAAAGAGTATTAGTTTTTAATTTAATAAATATACTCTTTTTAAAATTAAGGTTTTAAATATATATTAACTTTAAAATTATTATAATTATTTATATAATAGGTATTATTAAATATATAATAATTAATTTAATAAGTTATTTATAGTTTCGCTATTTATATACTTAAATTTAAATTTATATAACTTAGTTTTTTAAATAAGTATATAATTATTAATAAAATTAATTAAATATTTATTATTATGGTGGCCCCTTAATAAAAAGGGATATATTATAATAAATAGTGAACTGCTTATTAAGATTTTAATTAAAAGATAATACCCTAAGGTATTACTTATTATAACTGCTATAATATAATTATAATAGTTATAGGTAGGCTTTTACTATCCCCTCTTAAATTCCTTAAGGCGCTTTTAATAAAATATAAGTATTACTAATAGGGCTAATAATAAAGTATTATTTAAGCGCCTTAAGAGAAGGCTATTCTTTAAGGCTATAGCTATTTAATATTTATTAAGGGGGTAAGATTTTTTATTATTTAATTTTAAACTTAATTAGCGGCTAATTATTTATAAAGCTTATTTTTTAATACTAAGCGGTAGGAATTATTAATACTTTTAAGTAAATTATTAATAATTATACCTAAGTATTTTTATTAGTGATAAGTTTAATTTAAGTTATAAATCCCTTATAATTAAGGCTATTAGGCTTATTAAGCTATTTAAAGAACTATATAATAAAAATTATTTAAGATATAAGACTTATATTAGTTGTTATAATTTAAGGGTTGTATGTTATAGTTATGATTTTAATTCGTTTTATATTAGTAATTATAAGCATTAAGCCCTTAAATTTATTATAGCCCGCCGTATTAAATAAATACTTAAAGACCTTTAATTTTATAAAGAAAGCTGGCTTAAATTAATTGCTTTATACCCTTTATAAGGGATTTATAAGGGCCGTAGGACTTATTATATTAAGTTAAGCTAGGTTTAAAGGCTATTATTAAAGCAAGGAAATGTTTATTTTTTTAATAAGCGCTTATATTTAGAAATAAGGTACTTAATAAGCTAAGTAGCTCCCTTTAAATATTATTATAAAGTATATTACTGCTAGGAAAGAAGGCAAGCCTTAATTATTTTATTAGTTTTATATACCCTTTTATATACCTTTTAATATTATTTTACTTATAAGTATATTATAATGGGCTTTAATATAATTTTATTTATACTAGAAAATTTATTTATATAAGGAATTGAAAAAATTAACTTATAGTTATTAAAGTTATTTTTTATTATATATATATTAAAGGGACTTAGCTAAATTTTTAACCTTATATATCCCTAAGTATGCCTTAATAGCTACTTAGCAGCTTATAGCTATTATACCTACTAAGAACTTATTAAATTATAGGCGTTATAACTTTTTTTTTTTACTTATCTTTTTTTTTTTTCCCTTCTTATATATCCTTTGATATTATATCACCTTATAATATATTATAAGGGGCTTTAATGTAATTTTTAATATATTAAAAAATTTATTTAAATATAAATTTTAAAAAATTAACTTATAACTACTAAATTTATCTTTTAATATATATATATTATATTAACTTTAATAAAATCTAACCTTTATAAAATACCTTAATTAATACTCAAGGGCTCTTATATTAAACTAGCTATTAATTTACCTTATTAGCATGGGCGGCGATATTCATTATACAATTATTAACTACTACTTAGGCTGTATTTACTATCTAAATATTTAAAATATATACCCTAATAAGCTTTTTCTAATAATATAATTTTCATTTATATATAATCACTATATATACCTACAAGGGAGGATTTATACTTAGGGCGGCCGTAATCTTATTAATGCCTTATATGCATTATATATTATTATATAGCCCTTAATAAAGTGAATATGCTAATATAATTTATTTTTACTTAAGACATTTATAGTAGGCTATAAATTTATTTTTATTTAAAAGTTTAAAGTAATTCTTAAAAAAGTTTAAAATAACTTCTTAAATCTTATATTTTTACTTATAATAAGATATCTCTACCTATATTACTGCCTATAATAAATATTATATATTATTTAATAACCTTTATAAAGTTTTATTAGATAATATATATTTTATTTTAATGTAATATTAACTGTGGGTATTATAATAAATAATAGAGAAAAAGTTAGGGTAAGTTAAGAAAAAATCTAAGGTAACTTTTAAAAAAGTTAAGGTAACTTTATTTAAAGATTATTAATACTTATTTAGATAATAATATTAATATAGATCTTTAAATATTTCTATAGTAGCTAAGGTATATAATAATTATAATATATTATTAAAAAGCCCTTAATAAGCTTTATTAAATAATATATATCCTATTTAAATTAAGCGAGGATTATAAATATTATAATAAAACATATATTAAATTTTTAAAAAAATCTAAGGTAACTCTTAATTAAAACTTATATATAGGAATTCTAATATATTATACTCTTAGCTAAATATCTTAACTATTATATTAATATATTATAAATAATATATATTATTTAAAAGCCCTTAATATACTTTATTAAATAATATATAGCGTGGATTTTTCCTATATCTATAATAAGCGTTATAATAAGAGATATAAAAAATTTAAAGTAAGTTTAAGTTAAGATAAAGGATATATATTAAGTATTATATATTATTTAATAGCCCTAAATACGCTTTATTAAATAATATATAGCTTATTTATATATAAACCTTATAATGTATATTATAATAAGATAAGTTAAAAAGTTTAAAATAATTTTCTTAAATTTAAACTTTAGGATTTATTTATTAAGCCTATATATATTATAAAATTAAATGTGATATATTATTAAAAAGCTTAAAAAAGGCTTTATTTAGTGATAATACTTATATTTATATAATATAAGATTTAAAAAAATTAATTAAAAAGTTTTATAACTTAGAAATTAATTACTTTGGTAGTAATATAAATTATTATATTTTTAAATTAAAATTTAATTTAAGAATAATTCTATTTATTATATTTATTATAATAATTATAAAGGCTTAAAAAGTATATTATTATATAGCTTATAATATACTTTATTTAATAATATATATATTATTTATATAGAATAGTTATAGTAGGTATTATAATTAAATAAAATAAATAATTTAAGGTAATTCTTTAGGTATAAAGATTATAACCTTAGTTAGCTATATAGGTTGTAATCCTTATATAATATATAAATCGCAACCCTTATATAGTATATAAATTATAACCTTTATTAACTATAGGGATTATGATCCTTATTTAATATAAGGATTATAATCTTTAATAAAAAAATCTAGGGTAAGTTTAAAGTAATTCTTATATAGCCTTATTAACTTAGCTAAATATCTTTATAGCTATGGTATTAGATATAATATAATATATATTATTTAATAGCCTTTATTTAAATATATTAAATGATATATAGCGCGGATTTTTCCTATATTTATAGTAGGTATTATAATAGGAAATATAAAAAGTTTAAGGTAAATTTAAGTTGAAATATTAAATATATACTAAGTAATATATATTATTTAATAGCTCTAGATATGCTTTATTAAATAGTATATAGCTTATTTATATATAGCCCTTATAATATATATTATAATAAGATGAATTAAAAAGTTTAGGGTAATTTTCTTTAGTTTAAATTTTAAGATTTATCTCCTAGGCCTAGGTTAGGTTTAATATTAAGTGCTATATATTACTAGAGAGCTTAAAAGGCGCCTTATTTAATAATAATACTTATATTTATATAATATAAGAATTGGAAAAATTGTTTAAAAAGTTTAATAATTTAGAAATTAATTAGCTTATTAATAATATAAATTATTATATTTTTAAAATAAAATTTAACTTAAAAACTAATCTGCTTATTACTCTTATTATAATAATTATATAAGGCTAAAAAATATATAATAATATAGGTTTTAAAGCGCTTTATTTAATAATATATATATTATTTATATAGAATAGCTATAGCGGGTATTATAATAAAATAAAATAAAAAATCTAGGGTAAGTTTAAAAAAAATCTAGGGTAAATCTAGGATAACTCTTATTTAGCCTCCTTAACTTAGCTGGATATCTTTATAATTATAAAGCTGGGCTTAATATGATATATATCATTTAATAGCCCTTATTTAGGTATATTAAATAATATATAGCGCAGATTTTTCTTATTATAGTAGCGAGCTATATAGCTATAAATATTATAAAGTTTAGGGTAAATTTAAGGTAATTTTTTAATACTAGCAAAATACTATTAGCATTTAGCTATACCTTTATATTATTTAATTAAGATATTGCGAATAATATGGTATTTTGGATTAAGAATAATTAAGTATTAAATTAAAAGGGATAAGTTTAAAGTAAATTATAAAAAAATTTAAGGTAACTCTTTTAATAATCTAGGGTAATTCTTTTAAAAATTTAAGGTAACTCCTTTTAAATATTTAAAGTAACTTTCTTAAGCGTTTAAAATAATTCTCTTTAAGGTCTAGGGTAACTTTCTTAGGTATTTAAAGTAATTCTCTTTAAGATTTAAGGTAACTTATAATAAAATATTATTAGTATTTAGCTATGCCTTTATATTATTTAATTAAAATATTATAAATAATATAGTATTTTAAGTTGAGAATAATTAGGTATTAAATTAAAAGGGGTAAATTTAGGGTAAATTATAAAAAAATTTAAGGTAATTCTTTTAAAAATTTAAAGTAACTCTATTTTTATTATAATGTAAATAGCTAATATATATATTAAAAAATAACTTATATAGCGATAAATTAATTTTTTTAAATCCCTATTTTAAATAATTTTCTAGCCTAGCTATTTTAGCACTAAAGCCCCTTATAATATATTATTATATAAGATAATCTTAAAGGGTATATAAGGGATAAAGATTAAAACCTTAATTTAATAGTTATAAGGCTATAACTTATTATTAATATTAATATTATAATAATTATAAGGCTTAATAACTAGCTATAAAGCTTATAAGTAATATAGTGGTGATAAAATTATTAATAAAATATACCTTATATATATATATTAAAAGATAAATTATATAGCTATGAATTAATTTTTTTATTTAATTATATAAATAAATTTTCTAGTTAACTTATTTTTATATTAAAGCTTATTAAAGTGTATTAATAAGTAAAATAATATTAAAAAATATATAAGGGGATAATTAATTAATTGCCTTAATTAATGCTAAGGCCGGTCTTATAACCCTTTAAGGTATATATTAAATATTATATAGCGGCAATGTAGTATTTATATAATGAATTTCTTTAATTAATATTTAATAATATAGCATTTAGTCCTTAGGTAGTTTATATTAATAAAAATACTTTTTTAATTTAATTATAGTTACTTTTTTTAATATATAAATATTTATTTAATGGTATATAATATTAATATTTAAGCTAATAGCTTTAAGACCCCTTTTTTTTTTATAAATAGCTGTTTAGCTTATTATGTATTATTGTTGTAAAAAAGCTTTTAATTTAATTATTATTAGCTTTTAATGATAGTATATGTATTATATGTGAGTGTTAGGGGCTTTTTATATAGAGCTAGGATTAGGCTAGAGGATTAATAGGGGCCGCGAGGCTAGCTTGCTATATAATAATAATATTTAAGTAATTATTACTTATAGGTGAATAATCTAAGCATAATTAGTTATTAATTAATAAATATGGTATAAGAATATTCTTTTATATTATATTATAATTATAATATTTATAATGGTGGTGGTAAGGGGATTAGCTTTTTATAATAAATAATTAAGAGTACTTTAATAATATTAATAGTTAATATTAAGCTATTTATTAAATATTAAAGGTCCTTTATATTTAGGAAAAGCTTATTATTTTACTTATTTATAATAGCCTTAATATATTTATAATGCCGCTATATATAGTTATTTAAAAGTATTAATAGGTATTTTATTATTAGCTTAAGCTTAGTCTTATTTAAGTCTTGCTATTAAAATATAATGTAATTATTATTATAATTAATAGTAATATTATATTTATATTAAGACTAGCTAAGATGATTAAGGAGCTATATAAGGCGGAAATAGTTATAATTATTTTATAAGTAGAATAAGGTAAATAACTATATATATAAAAAGGCATCTTTAATATTCTTATTAAATATAAAGAGCTACTTTATAGCATTTAATATATATAATGCTCCGCTATATTTAAGGTTAAAAAGGGTGTTAATTATATAAAGGTTAATACATAAGGTAATATTTAAATAAAGCTACTTTTACAACTAGGGGGTATTGAGAAGGTTATATATATACTTAAACTTTAACGCCTTAATAACGATTATAAACATATATATTAGCTTAAGCTAATATATATTAAAGCTTATATATATAAACTAGGCAGCATTAGTATTATATAAATTATTTTAATAGCTGAAAGGTAATATAATAGCTAAGCTAATTTAGTATTTAAACTATTTTAACTTATTACTATATATAAATATAATAATATAATATTATATATGCATTATAAGCTGTAAGACTTTAGTAAATAGGGTTAAGGCGCTAAGGTCTTTCTAGCTGTACAGGTTTTTATAATATATAATAGGGATATATTATTTAGCATAAAAAACCCTAAGCTTATTAGGCTTTAAGGGTACAAAGCTTTATATATTTAAAAACTTAAATATATTATAATTAAGTATGATATAAATATAACATTTAATATAAATATTTATAAATAAAAAGAATAAATCTTTTACATTTAGTATATAGGTAAAGTACTTAGCTGTGAATAAACGCCACTACCTATTTATATTTTAAAATTAATAAATAAAATTAATATTATACTAATTATAGCTAGGGTTAATATATAACTTATATATACTATATAAATATATAATAATAAATTTAAATTAAAGGGTTTTGTTTTTCTTATAGGTATAATTAATAAAGGGTATAAGTAAATTAAAATTAAAAAAGTATATACTTATATTTATAAATATAGCTTTAAGCTTATCTTTTAATATAATTATATATATTTTAATATAAATAGTATTTATATTATTAAAGCTTAGGACTTATAATAATATATAAAATATAGGCTTAAGGCTAAGGGGCTTTATTATATATTTTATAATATATTTATATAATATATAAAATGATATAGCTATTTATTTAATTAATATATATAGTAAAGAGTGATTATATAACGTTATAATAAATTTAAGCTTTAATATAAAGAGCGTAGCAATGTATTTATATATAGTTATATTATTAATAAGATATATAATAGCCTTTAAGATATTATTATAATGATTTTTAATAATATTAAAGATAAAATTATTAAAGGCTATAACCTTATATTTAAAATCTACCTAGCTAAGGTTACTAATATAAATTATATAACCCTTAAGTTAATAAAAGGAGTAATTTACTTATATTATAAGGTATAAATAAGAATAATTTAACTATTTATTAATAAAATATATTATTTTATAGCAGGAAAGGATATCTTTAAGCCTAAAGCTAATATATTATAGCTACTTATTATTAATATTATGCTTATATACTTATTATTAGTCCTTAAATATAAAGGTATCTTAAGTTAGTATAATAAATAAATAGCTATATAATAATAGGCTTATAAGTATAATATTAAACCTTATTATTAAGAATTATTTTATTATATTAACTGGGTTTTATAAGAGTTATTAATCTTAGCTTAATGGCTTAATTTTAATAATAAGTTAATTAATAATAATAATATATTAACTGTAGTTAGCCTTAATTAAATTATTAAGGTTAGCTATATATATAATATAAAAGGGGATATAAGCGCCCTTAGGTAGCTATATTATGCTTATTTTATTAGGGGGTTTTAAGAATAAATAATAATTATATAATAGGTATAAGTTATTATCTTTAAAGCTATAATTATTAAAAATATATAAAAATATAAAGATATTAATAATAACTTCTTATTACTTATTATATTTAATCTTAAGGAGGGCTATAAATTAGTTATATAAAATCTGCTACTGCTTTTTTTATATGTTAAATGCTAAGCTAAAGTTATTATTATACTTACTATATTTACCTATAAATGCTTATGTAAGCTTTACTTATATCTTATTATTAAGTATAAGCTATTTAAAAGCATCTTATTAAAAGGGCTGGTAGCCTTTATTAAATATAAAAAATATTATTTTATAAAAATTATAAGCCTTAAATTATTAAATATAGGTATTATTGCTTTATTATATTAATTAAGGCTTATCCTAAATTAGCTTTAGTAATAAGGTATTATAAAGTAGATATTATATATACTCTTAGTTATTAAAGCTTACCTAGGGGTTTTCCGCCTTAGTAATATATATATATTTAAGGTAATATGGGCGATATAAAGTGGTATAGCCTTTTATATAAATATTAAAGGGTGCTTTTATTATATTATATATATTAAAGTTAATTTAATAGTAATCTTAATATATAATTATAAAATTAAGATATATAAATACTTATTACTTTAATTATTAAAGTATTTCCTTTAATATAGTATTAAAGGTTATATTTTTTAAATTATATCCCTGGATTAAGAGCCTTATATTAATAAATTCCTTTATAATTTTAAAAAATAAGCTAAGGGTATCTTAAAGTAGCTTAAAGAATTAATTTTATATAATAAAAGATAATATAATCCTTTGTTAATTTAAATTAATATTATTTTCTCCTTATATCTTAGCTTATAAGGTTAATATTAAGGCTATTATTATATTAAATAATTATAAAAAGTATTATAGCGTAATAAGCGGCGCTACTTATTATAAGTATAAAAATAGGTGCTTATCTATAAATTGTTATTATATTTTATTAAATAAGGCGTTTATTTATTTAAAATTAAGGTTTATTAAAAGTTAAGGGAATATAAGCTTTATTATTATAGGCTTAATTATAAAAAGCTAAATATTCTTATATTTATATAGCTTTATATTCCCTTTAAGCCTTTTATAGGAATTTTATATAATAATAGATATAAATAATAATATAAAATATAACTTAATACCCCCTTAAAAGGCATTAAAGCTTAATACCTTTATATAAATATTATTTATATTAATATATTAAATAATAATATATTAGCTTAATATTTCCTTAATTTTAATATTAACTTAAGTGTATTTTAATACTACTAATAATACTTTAAATATATAACTAGTAATTAGGAGGCCTTATATATTTATACTTAAGTTCCGCTTAAAGTTATTATTATTAAGATATAATTATATTAATAGATAATATAAGGGGTTAATCTTAATATCTTAACTTTAAATATAGCTAAGTAATATACTAAGCTTATTAAAGATAAGCTTTATTACCCTCTTAATTATAATACTCTTTATAAATAACCTTATTATATTATTATATTTATAATATAGCTTGAGTATATTTTTAATTTATATTATATAATATATTATATCTTTCTTCCTTAATTTTAGCTCTTAATTAATATTTAAAATAATCTTAGCGAGGTTATTATATTTATAAATTTAATTATAATTAAAAATTAAATTAAAAGGCGGGCTTAGGCTATTATTTTTATTACTGCTATTATTATTATTAAGGACTTGCTAAGTATTAATAAGTAAGGTATCTTAAATAAAAATGGTACTTAAGGGAGGTACTAATAGCCCCTTATAGCTGCTTATAGTAGACTTATCTTAATTTATAAGGCTTAATATAGGGTGGGTATATACCCCCTAGGTATGCTAACTGCTACTACTACTACTATCGCTTATTTTTAATAAGCTACTATTAGATTTATTTGCTTTTAATAAGTTATTATTAAATTTATTTACTTTTAATAGGCTGCTAGTAAGCTTATTTATAACTAGAGGGTATAATGGCAGTGTTAATAATAATAATGCTAATAAAAAGTTATTATTTACTTAGGTAAGATTAAAAAAATTATTTAGTAATAAAGGCAACTATTAATAATATAAAAGCTACTAATAATAATAAATTTAAGCTTTAATTAAGCTAGCCCCTTTTAGGAAATCTATATAATATAAATATTTTAAGGAATTAAAGCTAAAATTAAAATCTTTAGCGGCATTATCTTTTAATATAACCCTTAAAATAACTTTTAAAATAATACTTATAGCTTCTTATATAACTTCTATTATATTATCTTTTACTATATTTAATAAATTAAAATATTAACTTAATAATTCTAATAATAATATATATATTAATAAACTATTACTATTAATTATAAAGGTATAATTAATAAATAACCTAGGTATTATTAATAATAGCTTTAATAAAAGCTTCTTTATAAGCCTTAGCTAAAATATTAATATAGGATTGTTATAAAGATATTTTAAAGGGGATATTATTATTATAAAGGGATCCCTAATAACGCTATTAAGCATTATTACCTTTTAATTATTACTTTTAATAGGCATTTATATAATAGTATTTAATATATTTAATATAAAAGGCTATTTTAATATAAATAATATAGTTAATAAGATGGGAATAAGCTTAATAGGGATATTTAATTATTATAAAATAAGAGTTGTAATTTTAATAAAAATAATAATAATAATAAGGTTAAATTTAGACAGCTATATAAATATTTAAATAATTAATATTATAAAGAAAAGGGATTACTTATTAATATAAATTAATATATATAAAGTAAAATTTATAAGGTATTTATTAATAAATAAGTTAATTCTAATTATTAAATAAGCTATAATATAGTTAAAATAGATATTATAAGTATAATAATAAATATAAGAGTAGTAATATTAATAAATAGGGTAAGAATGATTATTTAGTTACTATTAATAACTTAGGTTATTATTTTTAAATTATTAAAAGCATTTTATATAAATTATTGCTATTATTTTATATTTCTAAGCCTTATTTACTCCTGCTTTATATAATTCCTTATAGCTTATATAGTAATATATAAGCTATTAAGTGTAGTATAGCTACTATTAAGCGTTAAATAATTTATAATTTAAATATATATAAATATATATATAATATTAAAAGAAGAAGAAAGTATTATAAAAAAAAATTATAAATTATATTATAATTAAAGAAGAGTTATTAAAAGAGTATATATAATATATAGCTAGGGTAGTATATTAATAGATATTAATATATTATTATTATAAGCTTTATATTATTAAAGTTACTTTATTTAAGCTTATTTATATAATTTATAAAATAAATTATATAATGGTAAATTAATTTTTTAAAAAATATACTTTAAGGAATTTTCTAGTAAAATTAAATTTATAATAAAGCTTATTATAGCGTATTAATAGGTAAGATAATATTAAATAGTATATAAGGGTATTAGCTAGCTTAATATAATATAAGGTTGCTATACTTATATATATTATTTATATATATTTTAAAGACCTTATTCTTTATAAAAATAATATTTTTATTAAATAATAATATATAATTTAAAGGCTATAATCTTTATAAAAATATCTATTATAACTTATAATAATAAGCAATATAAAGATTATAATCCTTAAAATAATATTTATTATAACTTATAATAATAAATAATATAAGGATTATAATCTTTAAAATAATATTTATTATAACCTATAATAATAAATAATATAAAAATTATAATCTTTAAAGTAATACTTATTATAATTTATAATAATAAGTAATATAAAAATTATAATTCTTAAAGTAATACTTATTATAGCTTATAATAATAAGTAATATAAGGATTATGATCCTTATAGTAATATTTATTATAGCTTATAGTAATAAATAATATAAGGATTATAATTTTTAAAATAATATTTATTATAACTTATAATAATAAATAATATAAAAATTATAATCCTTATAGTAATATTTATTATAACTTATAATAATAAATAATTTAAAAATTATAATCCTTATAATAATATTAATTATAAAGCTTAAAAAATCTAAAATAATTCTTTTATATTATAATTATTAATATTTAAAAAAATTTAAAGTAAGTTTATATTATTATAAATATAAATTTAAAATAACTCTTTAATAATATAATTATTAATATTTAAAAAAATTTAAAGTAAATTTATATTATTATAAATATAAGTTTAAAATAACTTTTTAATAATATAATTATTAATATTTAAAAAAATCTAAGATAAATTTATATTATTATAAGTATAAATTTAAAATAACTTTTTTATTATAAAGATTGTAACCCTTATTAAGTAATAGGGATTATAAATCCTATTAAAAGCTTATATAATCGCTATAAAATAGCTATACTTAATAAGGGTAATTAAGGGTATAGCCTTATCTTAGCGCTAAGGAAATAAATATTTATTATTCCTAGTACTTTAATTTAAGGATATATGCTAAGCCTTTAAATAAAATAAAATAAAAAGTTTTTAAAAGGATATATTAAGGTATTTAAAAGAGAATAAATATAGAGATATTTAGGTTTTTTAAATATATTAAAATAGCTTTGAATTTTTAAAGGGAGGCAGCTTTATTAATTATATATTCTTAAGCTAAAATTTTTTTTTTTACTAAGTCTTATAGCTAAAAGCTAACTTTTAATATTAAAGCACTATAGATATTTAATTTATTTTAAATTTATTTTTATTTTTTTATAATTTATAAATATTATATATTTTTCTTTTTTTTTATAATTTATTTATTATAAATATTTATTTATAATTTAATTTAAAATTAATTTTTAATATTATTTAATTTATTTAATTTTTATAAATTTTTATATTTTTTTAAAATTAATATATAATTTTTATTATTTATTTATTTTTTATAATTATTTAAATTATTAATTATATTTAATATATAATAATTATTTTATATTTTATTTATTTTTTTATATTTAATTATAAATATATTTAAATTATTAATTATATATTTAAAATATTTTATTTAAATTTTAATATATTTATAATTATATTTTTATTATATTAATTTAATTTAATTATTTTATAATATATATATTTTATATTTTTTTTTAATATTTATTTTATTATAAATTATTTTTATATAATATATAATATTTAATTATATTATTTTTATATAATAAAAATATTTATATATTATATTTAATAATATTAAATTAAAATTAATTTTTTTTTTAATAAATTAATTTAATATTAAATTTAATAAATTTTTAATTAAATTAAAACTTATTAATAAAATTAATAAAAAAAATTAAAATATAATTTAAATTAAAAGTTTAAATATAAATTAATAACTTTTAATATAATATTAATTTATATAAATAAATTAAGTAATTATTATTTAAAGTTATATATAATAAATTTAATTATATTTATTTATAATTTATATTATTTTTTATTTTATTAAAATAATTATTATTATTTTAATTTAATAATTAAATTTAATAAATATTAATAATCTTTAAAATAATAATATTAAATAAAAGTTTATTTATATAAATATTTTTATTTTTATTATTTTAAATTATTATTAAATAAAATTTATTTATAATAAATAATTATATTAAATAATTAAAAAATACTTTTATATTTATATTTAAAAGCTTTTAAAAAAAATTATTTTTTTATTTTATAATATTTTTATAATTATAATTATTTATAATTTATATTATTTTTTATTTTATTAAAATAATTAATATTATTTTAATTTAATAAAGGAATTTAAATTATATAAATAATTATAACTTTTTATTTATTTTTTTTTTTTAATAATATAATAATATTTAAATATATTTTTAATTATTAATAATTTTAAAAAATATTTAAATATTTTATAATAAATTTTAATATTTTATAACTTTTTTTAAATATTTTTTAACTTTATATTTTTATAATTTATTTATTATTTAATTATTTTTAATAACTTTATTAAATCTTTTAATAAAACTAATATTAATAATTATAAATTTTAAAAAGCTTTTATATCTTTTTAAAAATATTATTATAATAATTTTATAATTTATAAATAATTTAATTTTAAGAATATTACTTTAATTATTATAAAAAATATTATTAATAATTTTATTATAACTTTTTTTAAAAGCTTTTAAAATAATATTTATAAATATAAATAACTTTAAATATATTTTAATTTATAATTAAATTTTTAAATTATTAAAATAAATCTTTAATAAATTTATTTTAATTTTTAATTAACTCTTTATTATAATTATTATTTAAAATTATATTTTAAATAATATTTATTTTAATTATATTTATATTAAATATTATATTAATTATAATTATTTTATTTAAATTATAAATATATTTTTATAATTATATTATATTTATTTATAATTTTATTATTAATTATTTAAATAAATAAAATAAAGATATTATTATTAATATTATAAAGAAAATTATTAAAATAATTATATTATTTTAAAACGTTTTTAATATTTTTTTATAATTTATTATTAATTTTTTTATAAATTTATATTAAAGTTTTTATTTTTAAATTTAATATAAATTCTTTTAATATTATTTATATTTTATATTTAATTTATAAAATTAAAAGCTTTTATTATATTTTTAATATTATAATTAATAAATTTAAATTTAATAAAATAAAGCTTATAATTATTTAATTATTAAAATATTTTAAATTATTATTATAAGCTTTTTATAACTTTTAAAAATATTAATAAATTAAACTTTTAAAACGTTTTTAATATTATTTAAAATATTTATAATAAAGTTATAATTTTTAATATTTAATAATATATTTTTATTTAATTATATTATTATAAAAACTTTATTATTAAATATTAAAAATCTTATAATAATAAAGCTTAAATTAATTTTAAGTTTTATATTATTATATTTAAATAAAACCTTTTTTTTATTAATTAAAAATTTTATTAAATAAAATAATTATTAAATATTTATTATTATTTATAAAGCTTTAATTATAACTTTTAAAAAAAATAATAAATAATAATAAAACTTTTTATTTTTTTATATATTTAAAGGTTTATTATAATAAGAAAAAAAGTAAATAAATTAAATAAAATAAATATATATATATATTATTTATTTATTATTAAATAATATTATAAATATTTTTATAAATATAATTAAATTTTACTTTTATATAATTTATAAATATTAATATAATTTATATTTTTTATATTATTTAAATATTTTATTATTTATATTTATAAATAATTAAAATTAAAAATAAAATATTATTAATTTATATAAATTAATTTAATTATATTTATTTTTAATTTTAATTATTTATAAATAAAATTAAAAATATATTTAATATATTTAATAAATAAATAAATTTTATTAATTTAAATATTAAATATATTATTAAATATTTTTAAATTTATATATATTATATTTTTATTTAAAAAGTATTTTAATAATTAAATAATAATAAATATAATTTAAAGAATTACTTTATTTATTTATATTATTTTAATTTTAATTTTTTTTATTTAAATTATTCTTTTTAATTAAATAATTATATTTATTTTTAAAACTTTAATTATTTATATTTTATTTAAAAATATTTTTTAAATTTCTTTATAATTTAATTTTTAATAATACTTATTATTAAAATTAATAAAGTTATTATAATTATTAATATAAATTTTTAAATTATTTATTTAATTATAAGTTATAATAATATTTAAAACTTACTATTATTAATATTATATTTTATATTTAATATTAAATATTAAAGCATTTATTATTATATAAAAGAATTAATATATATTACTTAAATAAATATATATATATAAATTAAAAGTAAGATTATATAAACTTTTAAAAAATATAAAATTTTAATATAATAAAAGAAATTTATTATATAATAATATTATTAAATTAATTTTAATATTATTTTTATTATTAAAATTATATATATATTATTTTATTAAATTTATTTTTATTTTTTATTTAATTAATTTAATTAATACTTTTAAATTATTTTTAAATTATATTTAATATAAATAAATATAATATAAAACTTAATAAATATATAAAAATATTTTTTTTATTTCTTTTAATTAAATTTATTTATTTTTTCTTTTTTTTAAATCTTTAAAATTATTTTTAAATTATTTTTAATATAATTAATATAATATATAATTATATTTTATTTTAATTAAAATAAAAAGCTTTTAAATATTTTATATTATATAATTAATTAAATAAAAATATATTATTTATTAATATAATAAAATAATTAATAAATAAATTAAATTTATTAATATAAAAAAAGCAAGTAAATAAAAAGTAATATATTTTTTATTTACTTTTATTTAAATCTTTTTTTATTTTTTTTATTTATTAATTATATTTATATTATATTTAAAAAGAAAAAAAGAAATTAATTATATATATTATTTAAATAAATAAAATTATCTTTATATTATATTTAATATATTTAATATAAATTATTATTATATTATATTTTTATTAAAATAAATAATTTTTAAACATTATTTATTATATAATTAATTAAATTAATTTAAACCTTTTATAAATATAATATTATAATTAATAAAAAAATAATTTTTTTTATATAAAAAGTATAAAATAAGTTTCTTTATATAAATAATTTAAAGTAAATTTACTTATATAAAAAGTTTAAAATAACTCTTTTTATATAAATTATTTAAAATAATTCCCCTTATATAAATTATTTAAAATAAATTTATTTATATAAAAAGTTTAAGATAAGTTTATTTATATAAAAAGTTTAAAGTAATTCCTTTTATATAAAAAGTTTAAAATAAATTTATTTATATAAATTATTTAAAATAAGTTTATTTATATAAATTATCTAAAATAAATCTATTTATATAATAAAGCTAAGGTAATTCCTTTTATATAAATTATTTAAAATAAATCTACTTATATAAAAAGGCTAGGGTAACTCCTTTTATATAAAAAGTTTAAAGTAAATCTATTTATATAAATTATTTAAGGTAAGTTTATTTATATAAAAAGGCTAAAATAACTTCTTTTATATAAAAAATCTAAAATAAGTCTACTTATATAAAAAATCTAAGGTAAATCTATTTATATAAAAAATTTAAGGTAAGTCTATTTATATAGTAAATCTAAGGTAAATTTATTTATATAATAAGTTTAAGATAAATTTATTTATATAATAAGTTTAAAGTAAATTTATTTATATAATAAATTTAAGGTAAGTCTATTTATATAAAAAGTTTAAGGTAATTCTTCTTATATAAAAAGTTTAAAGTAAGTTTATTTATATAAGAAGTTTAAAGTAAATTTATTTATATAATAAGTTTAAAGTAAATTTATTTATATAATAAATTTAAGGTAAGTTTATTTATATAATAAATTTAAGGTAAGTCTATTTATATAGTAAGTTTAAAGTAAGTTTATTTATATAATAAATTTAAAATAAATTTATTTATATAATAAGTTTAAAGTAAATTTATTTATATAAAAAGTTTAAAATAACTTTATTTATATAAAAAATTTAAAATAATTCTTTTTATATAAAAAATTTAAAGTAAGTTTATTTATATAGAAAGTTTAAGATAAGTTTATTTATATAAAAAGTTTAAGGTAATTCTTCTTATATAGAAGGTTTAAGGTAACTCTTTTTATATAAAAAGTTTAAAATAAATTTATTTAGCTAGGCTTTATAGCTAGCTTATCTATATAAGAAAAGGCTTAGGTAAGTTTATTTATATAAAGAAAATTTAAAATAAGTTTATTTATATAAAACTATTAAATTCCTTTAATATATATATAATAAAAGATGATTTTAATAACTATGAGTTGATTTTTTAAAATTATTATATAAATAAATTTTCTAATATATTAAAAGTTACATTAAAGCCCTTTAAAATATATATAAAAATAAAGTAATATTAAAAGGTATATAAAAGGTAGGGTTAAGGGCGGTATTAAATTAGCTAACTATATCACTTATCTTTTTTAAAGGGTTTAGATATATATATAATATTATTTAATATTTATATATATAAAATTAAGGCCTAGCTATATTTTTTTAATAAATAATTAAATAGATTTAATGGATTTAATATATTTAAGCTTATAACTTATTATAATATAATGTATATATAAATAGTTAAGTAGGAGCTTTAGTATTAAATAATGCTTTCTTAGGTAATATTAAGCCTTTTAAGTAAGTTATATATTTTAAATAATAAATAATTATTAATAAGGTCCTTTATAAATACCTTAAGTAATTAAAGCTTACTTTATTTATTTAATAATAGTAAGGATTTAATTATTTAAGGAAGGCTATTTAGCTTATTAAGTACCTTATTTTTAAGTATAAATTTTTATTTAAAAAGTAAATCATTTCCTTGTTTTATTAATAGCTTTTTTAAGGCTTAATTTAATTTAATATAATGAATTTTAAAGCCTTTATAAGTTCCTTATAAAGGGTATAAATTAGTTGATTTAGGCTAGCTTTTTTTATAAAGTTAAAGGTTTTTAAGCGGTTTATTTAATATAATAATTAATAATAAATTAGAGATAGCGGTGCTTTTAATGGTTATTTAAAATGAATTAAATAGCTATAACGTATAGCCTTTAAGTTATAGCAATTAAGGTAAATCTTATATTTTCTTAGTTTTTATTATATAGCCCTTTAAATAACTTTATAAGCTTAATAACTTTAGTTATAAAAGATTTATAATAGGTTTTATTAATACTTATAATATAATTATTTTAATAAACTACGTTATAAGTATACCTAATAAGTACTTATTTAGATAAATCTTATATAGATAAGGTAATAAGTTGCCTTTTATTAAGTTATAAATATTGAATAATTAAAGCTTTAGTGTATATATTTTAGCTATATTTATATAATTAAGTATTAAATATTAATTATTATATATTAATTATTATTTTTTTTCTTTTAAACCTTATATATTTATATGATGTATTTATATAAAAAGTGTTTTTAATGCTTTATTATATAAATATATTAATAGTCTTTATTAAAAAGATCTAACCTTAATTTAAATTATATAATATTTAAAGTAAGATTAATTAGTAATACCTCCTTTTTTAAAAGTGATTAATTAGTCTAGATTATAATATAGGTTAATAATAAATAGTTTATAATTATAAGTGAACCTATCTTATTATTAGCTTATAAAAATAATTTATTAATATAATTATATTATTAAATATAAAGAATTAACTTATATAATTATATAAATATAAAGAATTAACTTATATAATTACCTAGTGGGTTAGAAAAAAAAGATTTTATATAATTAAGATATAATTTAAACTTATGATTATAATAAAAAAAAGTTATCTTTAATTAACTTTAAATATATAAATATTATAATAAAGCCTTAATTATTAGGTAATAGCTTTATTATTTAGCTTATAAGAATAAATATCGCTCTTTAATTATTAATATACCTAACTTGGTATTAGTTATAATTAATTAATTATTATATTAATTGTAATAAGTTGGCTTATATTTAATATAAATATATAAAGGTTAATAAATATATAAGGCAAGTATAATAAATAAGTAATTATATAATCCCCTTTCTTTTTATTAAAATACCCTCCTCCCTACCTTTATTAATATTATTATTATTAAAAAAGATAACTCACCTTATTATAAATAAAGTTATAAGAGTGCTTTATCCTTATAATATAGGTATATTAAATATAGGTAAGGGTAGGGTAGAATGATCCTTATTACGCTCCCTTATATTCCCTTTTATATTACCCTTTTATATCTTAAAACTAATATATAAAAACGATATATTAACCTCTTTATTTTAAATACTATTATTATCTTACTTCTTTTTTACCCTCCTCTTATTTCTATTATATAAATCCTTTCTCTTTATTTAATATAATATCTTACTTAGCTTTAGCTAACTATTAAATTATAATAAGTTTAGTAAGTTATATAATAGCTATATAAAGAATATATTTATATCGCCTTTATTAATATTAACTTTTAATAATATATATTATAAAAGCTATTTAATTTAATTTAAATTAAATAGCCTTTTAATATATACTTATTAAGTTATTACCTTATCCTGTTTAATAAATATTAATATGATATAAACCTTATAAATATATTTAATTAATTTAAAGATAAGGGAGATATTAATAGCCTTATAATATAAATAATTAGGTAAGCTTTTAATAAATTCCTTAAATATAAAGAAAGTTATTTATATTATATTATTTAAAGAAGTAGCCGCTAATATCTTATAATTAATATTTAACTATAAGTACTTTTTAATTAATTCTTATTATTAGGTTAATATACCTTATTAAGTAATAAGGGTAAGTAAATCTTATTAAGCGAAGGATAAGCTTATTAAGTAATTCCCTTTTTAACTTATTTATTGATATCCTAAGCTCCTTATTAAACTTATATAACTTAAAATAAATAAGCTATAAAATAAAATTGCTAGCTTTTAGCGGTATAAATATAAAGGCTATAGGATAAATAAGTTGGATTTAAGGTTAAAAATATAAAGGATTATAAATAATAAATATTATAAATAAGAGGAAGAGAATATATATATTTAAGTATAATTTATAAGGGTATAAGTGGGTTTTTAAGGTATATATTAAGGTAATAATTAAAAATATAAGTGAAGATTATATATATATCTTTAATTCTAGGGTTAGGGGTTTACTATAATAATATTTTATTTAAATAAGCGGGTTTATTTACTTTATTTTTCTAAGCCCCTTTTTTATATAAAAATAGTTTAATAAAGGGTGGATTAATATTTATATAAATAATTAATAAATAAAAAAAGTAATACTTAATAAAAATAAATAAGATTATATTTATTTACATTATATTTATATTATTAAATAAGTTTTAAGATATATAAAACGTAATTATAATAACTATTACTTATAAGGCCTTTTTAAATATAAAAGGAAGCAAAGATGCTTCTTTTAATAAATTCCACTTAAGTAGGCTTTAAATAATATTATATATTAAATCTTATAATTATTAACCTTATTCTTAATATAACTTATAATATTATAACTATTTATATTAAAAATATAATTAATAACCTTATTTTTTAAATATCTTTTCCTTTTTTTTCCTCCTTTATCTCCTTACTTTTATTTATAAAGCGCTCTTTTTTATTAGCTATAAGGAGCTCCTCCTTATTTATAAAATAGTCCTCCTTACCTTTAAATTAATCTTTTATATTTATAAATAACTTCTCCCTATTTATAAATAACTTATTATCTTCTTTATTTAAAAAGGAATATCTTTAAGGTATAAAAAATAAGCTTATAAAAGAAGCTTTAAATAAATAGGTAAGGGAGCTATTTATTAATATAAATATAAATAAAGAAAATCCTAGTATTAAGGTAATTATATTATTTATCTAGCTTATCCCGCCATTTTTATAAAGGAATAAGTATCTTATAAGTATATTAAAAGGTATATAACTATTCCTAAATTAATAAGAGATAGAGTTATTCTTTAAGGTATTTTATTATTATAGTAATACCTTAAATTAACTCTTTTTTATATTTAATAAAATAATTATAATAATATTAAACTGCTTTTATTTTAAAAGTAAGTTAAGGAATAAGTAGGTATATAGGCTAATAATATATAATTAAATAGGCTATTATCTTTTATATAAGGCGCTTAATTTAAATAGCTATATTTAAATTAAGTTAGTTATAATTAATTATTAATAAAGGAATAATAAAGAATAGCCTTATATCTACTTATAATTAATATACTAGCTAGTGCTTATAAAGATCTAGGAAAGGCTTATTTATATAGTTAATAACCTTATATTAAAAGAGAATTTAATAATTTAATAGCTAATAACTTATTATCTTAACTTAAATATATTATATTTATATTATAATAATACTTATATTAATATAAATTATATAATATTTAAATATAATTTATAAAATAATTAATAAGTATTATATAAAAAGGAGAAAAAGTATATATAAGGCTATATATTAAGGTATATAAATAGGATTATAAAGGATAATAAGGTGGAGGATAATGAATAATTAAATAAAAAGTTTTTTTTTTTTTATATAAATAAACTTACCTTAAATTATATAAATAAACTTACCTTAAATATTATAACTTAACTTACCTTATAATATATAAATAAACTTACTTTAAATATTATAACTTAACTTACTTTATAATATATAAATTAACTTACTTTAAACTATATAAATTAACTTACCTTAAACTATATAAATTAACTTACCTTAAATATTATAAATAAACTTACCTTAAATTATATAAATAGATTTACCTTAAATATTATAAATAAACTTACCTTAAATTATATAAATAAACTTACCTTAAATATTATAAATAAACTTACCTTAAATATTATAAATAAATTTACCTTAGATATTATAAATAAACTTACCTTAAACCTAATAATTTAATAATATAATTTAAGCTTACTTATAAGGTATATAATTTATATATATATATAAGGGTTGTAATTCTTATAATTAATAAGGATTATAATCTTTATAATAAAAAGAGTTACCTTAAATATTTTCTAATAACTTACCTTAAACTTACTTATATTTAACATAAAATATATATTTAAATTTACTTTAAATTTATAATATAATATAAATATATAATAATATAATAATATTAATAAAATATAGCTTTATAATTATTTATTATATTAAAAAGAATGGCACCTTTATTATTTACTTAATATAAAAGATAAATGCTTATAAAGGATATAGCTTTATAATTATTTATTATAATAAGGAAAATGGTACCTTTATTATTTACTTAATATAAAAAAAGGCAAAATATAGCATTTAAAAACTAAATATAATCTAATTATACCTTTAATAAAATTACCTTAAACTTTATTACTTATATATATATAAATTTATAGCTATAAGGAGTTACCTTAAACTTTATTACTTATATATATATAAGTTTATAATAATAAAGAATTACCTTAAACTTTAATACTTATATATATAAATTTAAAATAATAAGGAATTACCTTAAATATCTTTATATATAATACCTAAATCTAAACAACTAAATCACTAAAAACCTTTTTATACTTAAGAATATAAAGAATCCTTTTTATTATAATATATTATACTAATGAAAAATCTAAGCAAAGGATGGCTTACCTTTAGCAGATTATAATAATAAGGCTACTTTATTACTTATAAAACTATTTCATATAGCTAAATTATTTATAAAGGATTTAACCCTATATATATTTAAATTATAATATATAAACTATTTATAATTATTTTAAGGTTATAAGAGGGATTACCTATTAAAATATAAGGCCGGAGCTTATTCTTATCTATTTATAATATATGGAAGGTATTATTACATTTTAATATAGATTTTAACTTAAAGGCATTTAGCTATTATTTAATAAATAATAATATTATAGCACTATTTAATTAAATAATTATAAAAACTAATTATTTAAATTAGCAATTCCTTTTATATTAAGTTAAATTATTATTATAATAAAGTTATTAATAAGGTAAAATTAACTTATTTTATAATAATTTAAACCTAGCTTATATTCCTTATTAATAAATAAATAATTTAATACTTATTAAATTTTATTTTAATATAATAAAAAGAGTTAATATTAAAGGATTAAAAAGTAATATTACTATAAATACTTAGCCGCTATAAGCCAGTTCCTTTCTATTAATTAATAGGTAATTAAATAACTTATAAGAACTATATACTTATATTTAACTCTAAGGTTTTTAAAGGGGCGCCTTTTATATGCCTTAACTTAATCTCCTAAAGGAATAACTTATACCTTAAGCAGCTATTATATAATTTAGCCATTAATATTTTAGCGAATATTAAATTACTAAGCCTTTTTAAGGGAGCTATATTATAAAGATATAAACTTATATATATATAATTATAATAAAGCGGTCATAAGATAAGTAAGGGGCAGCTATATAGCCTTTATATATTTATAAAGGGGTTACCTTAGCTTTTAGCCTAAGCCTTATAAATATTATAAGATTATCTTACTATTTATAAAAAAGATAATAATTTAACTATAAATATAAATTAATATTATAGCTATTAAGATTTAATCTTAGGATATATTATTAAGCTAATATTATATTAAAGAATATAATATTAAGGAATAACTTATATAAGAAATAAGGAGGTTCTTAATAGTATTATTTACTCTTTTATTAATAATTTTTAGTTTTATTTTTATATTAATATAAATATATATAAAGTCTTTTCTTATAAGTAGCTTATTTTAAATTAATTAAGTTAACTATTAATTATCTTTATTTAATTAAATTATTACTTATAATAGTAAACTATTATATATAAGGGGTATTATACCTTATATTTAATATTAACGGCTTAATAAGAGTTTTTAGTATTTAGGTATTTTATTAAACTAACTGCTAAAGTTACTAGCTAATAATTTATTACTTATAAGCTATATATTTAATTGCCTTAAGGATATATTTAACTTAGCTAGGCTTGCTAAGCTTAATTAAGGATATATTATATAATTTATCCTTATAATAATTTTTTTAATACCTTTAGCTTTAAACCTTAAGGGATTAAAAGATTAATAAGTTATATTTTTATAATTTATATTTATATTAAAAATTAAAATTAAGGGGATTTTTACTCTTTTATTTTATTAGAGATTTCTATTCTTTATAAGCCCCCCTTAAGACACTTATATTATGATTTAATAGATATGCCGCCTTAATTAAACTCTTTATTTAATAATATCTTTAGCCTGAATTTATTTATAAAAGATATTAATTCTAGAAGTTAAATATAAGTTTAGCCCTGCTTTATTAAATAAATAAAAAAATAATAGGAATAATAATATTTCATTAGCGCTAAAGCTCTTACTTATCTTATACTTTTTATATCTTTTTATAATATTAAATTAAAGTTAAGCTTAATAAAGTTTTCTTTCCTTATTAATTTTATTAAGCTTATTCCTTTAGTTATAGTTTTGTTAAATAATAAATAAGGATAATAGGAATTTTATTAATTTATTTATATATATTATTAATTAAATAATAAGGTATTTAGCTACTTTAAAAGAGTTATAATTACTTTTATTATTTATTTATACTTAGTTAAATTTCTTTATTTTAATATTTAAAGCATTAGGTAAAAATCATATTATATTAATATTACTTTCTAGCTATTATAATATTATATTTTAATTAAATAATTAAATTCCCCTTATTTATATTAATTCTAAGTTAATTATTAACTATGTATTAAATAGCTAAGGCTTACTAAGGGCATTTATTATTAGATATTAAGAGGCCTTAGCTAGTTGCTTAGCTAATATTAACTTACTTTTAAAGTATCCGCCTAAGGCTTAATACGCCTAATCTTTAAAGCTAATTCTTTTCCTAAAGTTATAAATTTATTTTATTAACTTCCTTTATTTATATTATTTTATTAATTAAAGGCTATTTACCTTAAAGATTTATTATAATTATAAATATAACTTAATATAAGAATTATTCCCTTTAAAGGATTTTTAAGGGATATTAAAAGCGCATTAAACCTAATAAAAATACTAAATTCTTTTAACTATTAAACCCTATTTTTAAATAAATTATTTTTAAAATAATAAATTATTAAAAAAAAAAGATAATTTTACTTAAAACCTATACTATTATCTCCTTTTTTAATTATATTATTATATAAAACCTATATTTAAATATAAGAATATTAACTTACTTCCTTTTTATTAAAAGGCATATAAATATATATTTTAAAATAAAGCTTCTTTATAACTTAAAATTAGCTAACTTATATTTAATTACTATTTATATAAAACCTTTCTTTACTTTAATCCTTTAAATTCTTATTAAAGTATTTATTATTATTATTAAGATTTATATTAAGGGCTATTTAACCTAAGCTTATACCCTAAACTTTATTATAAACCCTTATAACCACCTACTCCCTAAAATATCATTTTTACTTTAAAGGTAGGGTATAAGTAATATATTTAAGCGTTATTTATTTTTAAAGCTAATATATTTAATAAGTAAATTATTATATAATCCTTAATAAATTTCGATTTCTATAATTATTATCTTATTATTAAGATATATTAACGCCTTTTATAATATTTAATAAGTATATATTTTAATGCCTTAACCCTGCATTTAATTTATCTTATATTACTAATTTTATTTATTAAAAATAACCTATTAATATTAATATATTTAAATACTTATATTTAACTAAGTAATAAGGGCTTTTTATATATTTAAAATTTAAGAATGGATAAAGGTAATATATAGCCCTTAAGTCTTTAATTATTTACTTTACCTTATAAAATTAAAAATTAATATTATTATTTTAAAGGAAACTTTAATGGTAATTAATTATTAAATAATTTAATTAATCTTTCGCCCTTATATTTATATTTAACGATTGATTTATATATTAAAACCGCTATAAGCCTTTATTAAAGTTTCCTTTAACTTTACTTTATATAAATATAATTTATTATCTTTTAAATCTATTTATTAAAACTCTTATTTAAATCCTTTTAAGAATATTAAAATTAATTAATAATACGCTAAAGCTCTTATTTATATTTACTTTTATTATATATATAAGTTTTACACCTAAATACTTATTTTAATAAATAACTCCTTAATTTATATTTTAAGATAAGTTATTAATAATTATTACGCTAATATCCTTATAGAGTATAAACCTTAATCCTTATAAGGGTATTATTTATTAAATTATAATATACCCTAAAGGGTATTATATTCCTAATGGTTTTATTCTTTTATAAAAACTAATACTAACCTATATTAAATAGAATATATAGAGGAAAACCCTTAATAAGCCGCTTAGCTTAAATTTAATTATAAATACTTCCCTTTTAATAATTTTATATATTATTTAATCCCTTTTTTAAAATACTTTTTATTTTTTAATTACTTTATTTATATATTATTAATCTTTAATTAATATTTAACTTTAAAAGAGATTTATTTTTTATTTAAAGCAATATTCTTAAATTACTTAACTTATTAAAGGAGCTTTATATAAGCTTAATATCTAATTATATAAGGCTTTTACTCTTTATAGTATCTTATTTTAAGGAATTTAAAAGATACTATATTAAAAGTATTCTTTATAAATTATAACTTAGGTTAAAGCTAGATTTTAAATTTAAGTTATTGCTACTTCATTTATTATTATTAAGGTAATCCTTATTAATTTTTTTTTCTTTACTTATTAATATACTTAAGTTTAATAAGTATTCTTACTTAATTTAAGATTAAATTTTTAGAAGTTAAGGGTTTTATAATAAGGTATTGCTAAGGCTTTTTAAAGTAAGGGTTTAATTATTATATTTAAGATCTTAGCAGGCTTACTACTGAATTTCAAGGCCTGCTTTTAAATAAAAACAATGCCTTATTACTAAGTAAGGCTTAAGGGTTGAAATAATACTTAAATAAATATACCCTTTAAAATATTAAAAGGCGTAATATATATTTAAAGATTTAATAATTCATTAAATTTTATAATTTATATTATTTATTATATTTCATTATATTTTTTATTAATATTAGAATTAAGAGATTTATTATTAAAAGTTTTAATTTATTTATATTTTATATTTAAAGTTTTAATATAAAAATAAGAGTTAAATTAGTTATTAATGGATTATCTTAATACTTAAGGGTAAGGGGCTTTAAAGGACTAGCTAGCATTAAGGTAATAATAAAATATAAATTTATAAAGGGTTTTTAGGTATACCTAAGGTACATTTTAATAATAATCCCTTCATTAATTTACTAATAAAAACCTTATTATAACTTTTACTTTCTTTAAATAATTAAATTTAAATAACTTTCTAGCCTTAAGTAATTATTACTAACCTCCTTAAGCTAATTCAAAAGCCTTATTAAATTATTCAATTAATAATAATAATAAGCAGTATATATAAAGGATAAGGATATAATTAATATAAGTTAATAACTTATACTTATTAAGGATTCCTTATTAAAAAATAATAATTATAATACTTTATTCTTAATATAATAAGGTTTTATAAGATTACCTAGGCCTTTTAATTAAGAAAGAACTTATTAACCTTATTAATATAATACATATATAGCTTAGAATATCTAAGGATATTATAAACTTATTATTACCTTAAACTTTCATTAACTTAAGCTAATAATCCCTTTAAAAAGCTAATATATTACTTAAGCAATATAGGCTATTTAATAGGTTAAAATTTTATTTATTATTATAATTAAGTAAATAAATCACTTTACTAATTAAAAATAACTATATATTACTACTTATAAAATTAAAAAAGAGTTTTTAATCTATTAATTCTAATTATATCTAAACCTAGTAAATTTCCTTATATTAAGTTAAATTAAGCTATAAGCTTTACTCTTTATAATACCCTTTTATTAATTTCTTTAAATTTCAGCTTTATAATTATACTCCCCTTAAAACTTAAAAACTTTACTTTTATATAAGATATTAAGTAGGTTAAGAAATAATATTATTTAATTCTTAATTAATATAATTTATAATTAAGATTATAATAATATTTAATTATTTTTAATCCCTTAACTTTCATTCTTAATTAATAAAAATATCTTTAATAAATACTTTTATAATAATTAATCTTTAATTAATCTAAGAATTTTACCTTTAATAATTAAATATTAATATCTTTAATTATCCTTATTAATTATTATAATAATTTTAAAAACTAATAAAATAAAACTATAATATCTTATTTTATTATTTTATATTAATATATTTAAATATATACCTACTTTAAATACTTTAATTTTTTTATAATAAAAGTTTTAATTCCCTAGTATATTTAATAAAGGGTATATAGATCCTTAAAGGGAAAAGCTTAATTAGATTAATATATATAGTAAAGTAGATTAACTAGCTAGGCTTAAGATTTAACTATAAGCTTTTTAATTATAATAACTTTAATATATACTATTAGAGCTGAAATTACTGTAATTATTAATATTAAACTTATCTTTTAATTATTTCTTATTAAGAGATTTAAATTATATTTATTTTAATTATAAAACTTAAAAAAGCCTTATATTAATATTTATTATTACTACTTTCTTATATTAAGATTAAGTAATTTATATACTTATTGCCTTCTTTAAATATAATAATTATTTCTTAAGCTTTTTTTCTAAGGTTAAGCCTTAACTCTTTATTACTTATTATAACTATAATTAGCTAAGACTTAGCTATTAAAAATTAATAAGGTAGAAATTTAAATAAATTATTATTAATATAAGGCTATATAATTTAAAAAGTTATTATAAATTATTAATAAGCCTTAAAGGGCATTAATTTTTAATTTAATAAATATATCCTTTTTAAAGTTAGGGTTTTAAATATATATTAGCTTTAAAATTACTATAATTATTTATATAATAAGTATTATTAAATATATAATAATTAATTTAATAAGCTATTTATAATTTCACTATTTATATACTTAAACTTAAATTTATATAGCTTAATTTTTTAAATAAATATATAATTATTAATAAAATTAATTAAGTATTTATTATTATAGCGGCCTTTTAATAAAAGGGGGTATATTATAATAAGCAGCGGATTGCTTATTAAGATTTCAACTAAAAGATAATACCTTAAGGTATCGCTTATTATAATCGTTATAATATAATTATAATAGTTATAAATAAGCTTTTATTATCCCCTTTTAAGTTCCTTAAAGCGCTTTTAATAAGGTATAGGTATTATTAATAAAGCTAATAATAAAATGCCACCTAGGTACTTTAAAAAGAGGCTACTTCCTAAGGTTATAATTATTTAGTATTTATTAAAGGAGTGAAACCTTTTATTATTTAATTTTAGGCTTAATTAGTGGTTAATTATTCATAAAGCTTATTTTTTAATATTAAGTAATAAGAGCTATTAATACCTTTAGATAAATTATTAATAATTATATTTAAATACTCTTATTAATAATAGGTTTTATTTAAGTTATAAATCCTTTATAATTAAGGTTATTAGATTTGTTAAGTTATTTAAAGGATTATATAATAAGAATTATTTAAGATATAAGATTTATGTTAGTTGTTATAATTTAAGGGCTGTGCACTGTAGCTATAATTTTAATTTATTTCATATTAATAATTATAAGTATTAAGCCCTTAGATTTATCATAGCTTATTATATTAAATAAATGCTTAAAGACCTTTAATTTTATAAAGAGGGTTAGCTTGAATTAATTGCTTTATACCCTTTATAAGGGATTTATTAAGGCTGCAGGATTTATTATATTAGGTTAAGCTAGGCTTAGAAGTTATTATTAAAGTAAGGAAATATTTATTCTTTTAATAAATATTTATGCTTAAGAATAAGGTATTTAGTAAGCTAGGTAGCCTCTTTTAAGTGTTATTATAAGGCATATTATTGTTAAGAGAGGAAGTAAGCCTTAGCTATTTTATTAATTTTATATATTTTTTTATATATCCTTTAATATTATCTTATTTATAAATATATTATAATAGGCTTTAATATGATTTTATTTATATTGAAAAATTTATTTATATAAGGAATTAAAAAAATCAATTTATGACTATTAAAGTTATCTTTTATTATATATATATTAAGGGGATTTAGCTAAATTTTTAGCTTTATATGCCTTTAAGTGCGCCTTAATAGCTATTTAGTAGCTTATAGTTATTATATTTATTAAGAACTTATTAAATTGTAGGCATTATAACTTTTTTTTTTTACTTATTTTTTTTTTTTTTCCCCTTTTATATACCCTTTGATATTATATTACCTTATAGTATATTATAAAGGGTTTTAGTATGATTTTTAATATATTGGAAAATTTATTTAGGTATAGATTTTAAAAAATTAACTTATAATTATTAAATTTATTTTTTAATATATATATATTATATTAACTTTAATAAAATTTGATTTTTATAAAATGCCTTAATTAATATTTAAGGGCTTTTATATTAAATTAGCTACTAATTCACCTTGTTAATATAAGTAGTGGTACTTATTATATAATTATTAGCTATTACTTAAGTTATATCTATTATCTAAACACTTAAAATATATATCCTAATAAGCTTTTTTTAATGATATAATTTTCATCCACGTATAATTACTATATATACTTATAAGGGAGGATTTATACTTAGGATAATTATAATTTTATTAATACCTTATATATACCACATATCATTATATAACCTTTAATAAGATAAATATGCTAATATAGTTTATTTTTACCTAGGATACTTATAATAAGCTATAAACTTATTTTTATTTAAAGATCTAGGGTAACTTTTAAAAAAATTTAAGATAACTCTTTAAATCTTATATTCTTACTCATAATGGGATATCTTTACCTATATTATTACTTATAATAAATATTATATACCATTTAATAATCCTTATAAAGCTTTATTAAATAATATATATTTCATCTTAATATGATATTAATTATAGGCGCTATAATAAATAATAAGGAAAAGGCTAAGGTAAATTAAGAAAAAGTTTAAAGTAATTCTTAAAAAAGCTAAAATAACTTTATTTAAGGGTTACTAATACTTATTTAAATAGTAATATTAATATAAATCCTTAAATATTTTTATAGCGGCTAAGGTATATAATAATTATAATATATTATTAAAAAGCCTTTAATAAACTTTATTAAATAATATATATCTTATTTAAGTTAAATAAAAATTATAGGTATTATAGTAGAATATATATTAAACTCTTAAAAAAATTTAAAATAACTCCCGGTTAAGACTTATATATAGGAATTTTAATATACCGTATTTTTAGCTAAATATCTTAACTATTATATTAATATACTGTAAATAATATATATTATTTAAAAGCCCTTAATATGCTTTATTAAATAATATATAATGTAGATTTTTCCTATATTTATAATAGGCATTATAATAAAAGATATAAAAAATTTAAGGTAAATTTAAGCTAAAATAAAGGATATATATTAAGTATTATATATTATTTAATAGCTTTAAATACGCTTTATTAAATAATATATAGCTTATTTATATATAAGCCTTATAATATATATTATAATAAGATAAGCTAAAAAGTTTAAGGTAACTTTCTTAAGTTTAAACTTTAAAATTTATTTATTAAGCCTATATATATTATAGAACTAAATATAATATATTATTAAAAAGCTTAAGAAAGGCTTTATTTAGTAGTAATATTTATATTTATATAATATAAAATTTAAAAAAGTTAATTAAAAAGTTTTATAACTTAGAAATTAATTACCTTAATAATAATATAAATTATTATATTTTTAAATTAAAATTTAACTTAAGAATAATTCTGCTTATTATACCTGCTATAATAATTATAAAGGCTTAAAAAGTATATTATTATATAGCTTATAATATACTTTATCTAATAATATATATATTATTTATATAAAATAATTATAATAAATATTATAATTAAATAAAATAAATAATTTAAGGTAATTCTTTAAATATAAAGATCATAATCCTAGTTAGCTATATAAGTTATAATCTTTATATAATATATAGATCGCAACCCTTATATAATATATAAATTATAACCTTTATTAATTATAAAAACTACAATCCTTATTTAATATAAAGATTATAATCCTTAGCGGAAAAGTTTAAGGTAAGTCTAGGGTAACTCTTATATAGCCTTATTAACTTAGCTAGATATCTCTATAGCTGTAGTATTAAATATAATATAATATATATTATTTAATAGCCTTTATTTAAATATATTAAATAATATATAACGCGGATTTTTCCTATATTTATAATAGGCATTATAATAAGAAATATAAAAAGTTTAGGGTAAGTTTAGGTTGAAATACTAGATATATATTAAGTAATATATATTATTTAATAGCCTTAAATACGTTTTATTAAATAATATATAGCTTATTTATATATAGCCCTTATAATATATATTATAATGAAATAAGCTAAAAAATTTAAGGTAACTCTCTTTAATTTAAACTTTAAGATTTATCTTTTAGGCCTAGGTTAAATTTAATATTAAGTATTATATATTATTAAAGAGCTTAAAAGGCACCTTATTTAACGGTAATATTTATATTTATATAATATAAAAATTAGAAAAGTTATTTAAAAAGTTTAATAACTTAAAAATTAATTAACTTATTAATAATATAAATTATTATATTTTTAAAATAAAATTTAATTTAAGAATTAATCTGCTTATTACTTTTATTATAATAATTATATAAGGCTAAAAAGTATATAATAATATAAGTTTTAAAGTGCTTTATTTAATAATATATATATTATTTATATAAAATAGCTATAATGAGTGTTATAATAAAATGAAATAAAAAGTTTAGGGTAAGTTTAAAAAAAGTTTAAGGTAAATTTAAAGTAACTCCTACTTAACTTCCTTAATTTAGCTAAATATCTTTATAATTATAAAGCTAAGCTTAATATAATATATATTATTTAATAACCTTTATTTAAGTATATTAAATAATATATAATATAAATTTTTCTTATTATAATAATAAGCTATATAATTATAAATATTATAAAATTTAGGGTAAATTTAGGGTAACTTTTTAATATTAATAAAATGCTATTAATATCTAATTATGTCTTTATATTATTTAATTAAAATATTATAAATAATATAATATTTTAAATTAAGAATGGTTAAGTATTAAGTTAAAAGGGGTAGGTTTAAGATAAATTATAAAAAAGTTTAAAGTAACTTTTTTAATAATTTAAGGTAACTCTTTTAAAGGTTTAAGGTAATTCCTTTTAAATATTTAAGGTAACTCTCTTAAATATTTAGGGTAACTTTCTTTAAGGTTTAGGGTAACTTTTTTAAATATTTAAGGTAATTTTTTTTAAGGTTTAAGGTAATTTATAATAAAATATTATTAATATTTAGTTATACTTTTATATTATTTAATTAAGATATTATAAATAATATAATATTTTAGGTTAAGAATAGTTAAATATTAAATTAAAAGGGATAGATTTAAAATAAGTTATAAAAAAATTTAAAATAATTCTTTTAAAAATTTAAGGTAACTTTATTTTTATTATAATATAAGTAATTAATATATATATTAAAAGATAACTTATATAATAGTGAATTGATTTTTTTAAATCCCTATTTTAAATAATTTTCTAGCCTAATTATTTTAATATTAAAGCCCTTTATAATATATTATTATATAAGATAACTTTAAAAAGTATATAAGGGATAAGGATTAAAACCTTAATTTAATAATTATAAGGCTATGGCTTACTATTAGCGTTGATATTATAATAATTATAAGGCTTAATAGCTAATTATAAAGCCTATAAATAATATAGCGGTAATAAAGTTATTAATAAAATATACCTTATATATATATATTAAAAGATAAGTTATATAGCTATGAATTAATTTTTTTATTTAGCTATATAAATAAATTTTCCAGCTAACTTATTTTTATACTAAAGCTTATTAAAGCGTATTAATAAGTAAGATGATATTAAAGGGTATATAAGGGGATAATTAATTAGCTACCTTAATTAATGCTAAGGCTGGTCTTATAGCCTTTTAAGGTATATATTAAATATTATATAATGATGATATAATATTTATATAATAAGTTTTTTTAATTAATATTTAATAATATAATATTTAACCCTTAGGCGGTTTATATTAATAAAAATACCTTTTTAATTTAATTATAATTGTTTTTTTTAATATATAAATATTTATTTAGTAATATATAATATTAATATTTAGGCTAATAGCTTTAAGACCCCTTTTTTTTTTATAAGTAGTTATTTAGCTTACTATATATTATTATTATAAAAAAGCTTTTAATTTAATTATTATTAGCTTTTAATAATAATATATATATTATATATAGGTATTAAGGGCTTTTTATATAAAGTTAGGATTAAGTTAAAGGATTAATAGGGGCCGTAAGGTTAGCTTATTATATAATAATAATATTTAAGCGATTATTATTTATAAATAAATGATTTAAGTATAATTAATTATTAATTAATAAGTATAATATAAGAATGTTTTTCTATATTATATTATAATTATAATATTTATAATAATAGTAGTAAGGGGATTAGCTTTTTATAATAGGTAATTAAGGGCACTTTAATAATATTAGCGGTTGATATTAAGCTATTTATTAAGTATTAAAGGTTCTTTATACTTAGGAAGAGCTTATTATCCTATTTATTTATAGTAGCCTTAATATATTTATAATATCATTATATATAATGATTTAAGAGCGTTAATAAATATTCTATCATTAGCTTAAGCCTAATTTTATTTAAGTTTTATTATTAAAATATAATATAATTATTATTATAATTAATAGTAATATTATATTTATATTAGGATTAGCTAAGATAATTAAGGAGCTATATAAGGCGGAGGTAATTATAGTTATTTTATAAATAAAATAGGGTAAATAGCTATATATATAAAAAGGTATCTTTAATATCCTTATTAAATATAAAGAACTACTTTATAATATTTAATATATATAATATTTTATTATATTTAAGGTTAAAAAGGGTGTTAATTATATAAGAGTTGATATATAAGGTGGTATTTAAATAAAGTTACTTTTATAATTAAAGGGTATTAAAGGGATTATATATATATTTAAACTTTAATGCCTTAATAATAATTATAAATATATATATTAGCTTAAGCTAATATATATTAAAGCTTATATATATAAGCTAAATAGTATTAATATTATATAAATTATCTTAATAGTTAAAGGGTAATATAATAATTAAGTTAATTTAACATTTAAGCTATTCCAGCTTATTATTATATATAAATATAATAATATAATACTATATATATATTATAAGTCGTGAGACTTTAATGGGTAGGGTTAGGGTATTAGGGTCTTTATAGCTATATAAGTCTTTATAATATATAATAAAGATATATTACTTAATATAAAAGACCTTAAGCTTATTAAGCTTTAAGGGTATAAAGCTTTATATATTTAAGAACTTAAATATATTATAATTAAGCGTAATATAGATATAATATCTAATATAAATATTTATAAATAAAAAGAATAAATCCTTTATATTTAATATATAAGTAAGGTGCCTAGCTATAAATAAATACTACTGCTTATCTATATCTTAAAACTAATAAATAAAGTTAATATTATGTTAATTGCAGCTAAAGTTAATATATAATTTATATATATTATATAGATATATAGTAATAAATTTAAATTAAGGGGTTTTGCTTTTTTTATAAATATAATTAATAAAGGGTATAAGTAAATTAAGATTAAAAAAATATATACCTATATTTATAAATATAGCCTTAAGCTTATCTTTTAATATAATTATATATATTTTAATATAAATAGCATTTATATTATTAAGGCTTAAGACTTATAATAATATATAAAATATAAGCTTAAGGCTAAGGGGCTTTATTATATATTTTATAATATATTTATATAATATATAAAATAATATAGCTATTTATTTAATTAATATATGCAATAAGGAGTGGTTATATAATATTATAATAAACTTAAGCTTTAATATAAAAAATATAATAATATATTTATATATAGCTATATTATTAATAAGATATATAATAGCCTTTAAAATATTATTATAATAATCCTTAATAATATTAAAGATAAAGCTATTAAAGGCTATAACTTTATACTTAAAATCTACTTAGCTAGGATTATTAATATAAACTATATAGCCTTTAAGTTAATAAAAAAAGTAGTTTATTTATATTATAAGGTATAAATAAGAATAATTTAATTATTTATTAATAAAGTATATTATTTTATAATAAGAAAAGATATCCTTAAGCCTAAGGCTAATATATTATAGCTATTTATTATTAATATCACGCTTATATACCTATTATTAGTCTTTAAATATAAGGGTATCTTAAATTAATATAATAAATAAACAGCTATATAATAATAAGCTTATAAATATAATATTAAACCTTATTATTAAAAACTACCTTATTATATTAACTAAGTCTTATAAAAGCTATTAACCTTAGCCTAATAACTTAATCTTAATAATAAGCTAGTTAATAATAATAATATATTAGCTATAATTAGCCTTAATTAAGTTATTAAGGTTAGCCATATATATAATATAAAAAGGAATATAAGCGCCTTTAAGCAGCTATATTATACTTATTTTATTAAAAGGTCTTAAAAATAAATAGCAATTATATAATAAATATAAGTTATTATCCTTAAAGCTATAGCCGCTAAAGATATATAAAAATATAAAGATATTAATAATAACTTCCTACTACTTATTATACTTAGTCTTAAAGGGGGCTATAAGCTAATTATATAAGATTTATTACTACTTTTTTTATATACTAAATACCGAATTAAAATCACTGCTATATTTATTATGCTTACCTATAAATACTTATATAAACTTTATTTATACCTTATTATTAAATATAAGCTACCTAAAAGTATTTTACTAAAAAAGCTGGTAGCCCTTATTAAGTATAAAAAATATTATTTTATAAAAATTATAAGCCTTAAATTATTAAATATAAATATTGCTATTTTATTATACTAGCTAAAGCTTATTTTAAATTAACTCTAGCGATAAAGCATTATAAAATAAATATTATATATACTTTTAATTATTAAAGCCTACTTAAAAGTTCTTTACCTTAGCGATATATATATATTTAAGGTAATATAAGCAATATAAGGCGGTATAGCCTTTTATATAAATACTAAAGGGTGCTTTTACTATATTATGCATATTAAGGTTAACTTAATAATAATCTTAATATATAGCTATAAAATTAAAGTATATAAATACTTACTGCTTTAACTATTAAAATATCTTCTTTAATATAACATTAAAGGTTATATCCTTTAAGTTATATCTTTAAATTAAGAGCCTTATATTAATAAATTCTTTTATAATTTTAAAAAATAAGCTAAGGATATCTTAAAGCAGCCTAAAAAACTAATCTTATATAATAAAAAATAATATAATCTTTTACTAATTTAAATTAATATTATTTTCTCCTTATATCTTAACTTATAAGATTAATATTAAAGCTATTACTATATTAAATAACTATAAAAAGTATTATAATATAATAAGCAGCATTATTTATTATAAATATAAGAATAAATACTTATTTATAAATTATTATTATATTTTATTAAATAGGGTATTTATTTACTTAAAATTAAGGTTTATTAAAAGCTAGGGGAATATAAGCTTTATTATTATAAACTTAATTATAAGGAATTAAATATTCTTATATTTATATAGCTTTATATTTCTTTTAAACTTTCTATAAGAATTTTATATAATGGTAGATATAAATAATAATATAAAATATAATTTAATGCCCCTTTAAAAGGTATTAAGGCTTAATACCTTTATATAAATATTATTTATATTAATATATTAAATAATAATATATTAGCTTAATATCTCCTTAATCTTAATATTAACTTAAATATACTTTAATATTATTAATAATACTTTAAATATATAATTAATAATTAAGAAGCTTTATATATTTATACTTAAGTTTTGCTTAAAGTTATTATTATTAAGATATAATTATATTAATAAATAATATAAAGGGTTAACTTTAATACCTTAGCCTTAGATATAATTAAGCAGTATATTAAACTTATTAAAGATAAACTTTACTACCCTTTTAATTATAATACTCTTTATAAATAGCTTTATTATATTATTATATTTATAATATAACTTAAATATATTTTTAACTTATATTATATAATATATTATATTTTCTTTCTTTAATTTTAGCTTTTAATTAATATTTAAAATAACTTTAATAAAGTTATTATATTTATAGATTTAGTTATAATTAAAAATTAAATTAAAGGGTAAGCTTAAGCTACTATTTTTATTACTATTATTATTATTATTAAGGACTTATTAAGTATTAATAGGTAGAGTATCCTAAGTAGAGATAGCATTTAAAAGAGGTGCTAATAACCCTTTATAGCTATTTATAATAAGCTTATCTTAGCTTATAAGGCTTAATATAAGGTGGGTATATACCTCTTAAATATACTAGCTATTATTATTACTATTATTACTTACTTTTAATAAGCTATTATTAAATTTACTTACCTTTAATAAATTATTATTAAATTTATTTACTTTTAATAAATTATTAGCGGGCTTATTTATAGCTAAAGGGTATAATGATAATATTAATAATAATAATATTAATAGGAAGTTATTATTTATTTAAGTAAAGTTAAAAAGGTTATTTAATAATAAGGGTAATTATTAATAATATAAAGGCTATTAATAATAATAAATTTAGGCCTTAATTAAGCTAATCCTTTTTAGGAAATCTATATAATATAAATATTTTAAGGAACTAAGGTTAAGATTAAGGTTTTTAATAATATTATCTTTTAATATAACTCTTAAGATAATTTTTAAAATAGCGCTTATAGCTTTTTATATAACTTTTACTATATTATTTTCCATTATATTTAATAAACTAGGATATTAGCTTAGTGGTTTTAATAATAATATATATATTAATAAGTTATCACTATTAATTATAAGAGTATAATTAATAGATAATTTAAGTATTACTAATAATAACTTTAATAAAGGCTTCTTTATAAGCCTTAATTAAGGTGCTAATATAAGATTACTATAAGGATATTTTAAAAGGGATATTATTATTATAAAGGGGTCCTTAACAGCGTTATTAAGCGCTATTACCTCTTAACTATTACTTTTAATAAGTATTTATATAATAATATTTAATATACTTAATATAAAAGGCTATTTTAATATAAGTAATATAATTAATAAGGCGGGAATAAGCTTAGCAAAGATATTTAATCACTATAAAATAAGGGTTATGATCTTAATAAAGATAATAATAGCGATAAGATTAGGCCTAAATAGCTATATAGGTATTTAAGCAATTAATATTATAAAGAAAAGGGGTTATTTATTAATATAGGTTAATATATATAAAATAAGATTTATAAGGTATTTATTAATAAATAGGCTGGTTTTAATTATTAAATAAGCTATAATATAGCTAGGGTAAATATTATAAATATAATAATAAATATAAGAATAGCGATATTAGTAAATAGAGTAAAAATAACTGCTTAGCTACCGCTAGTAACTTAAGCTGCTATTTCTAAATTATTAAAAGTATTTTATATAAATTATTATTATTATTTTATATTCCTAAACCTTATTTACTTTTACTTTATATAATTCTTTATAACTTATATAATAATATATAAGCTATTAAGTATAATATAATTATTATTAAGTATTAAATAGTTTATAATTTAAATATATATAAATATATATATAATACTAAAAGAAAAAAAAGATATTATAAGAGGAAATTATAAGTTATATTATAATTAAAAAGGAGTTATTAAAAGGGTATATATAATATATAGCTAGGGTAATATATTAATAAATGTTAGTATATCGCTATTATAAGCTTTATATTATTAAAATTACTTTATTTAAGCTTATTTATATAATTTATAAAATAAATTATATAATAATAAATTAATTTTTTAAAAAATATATCTTAAGGAATTTTCTAGTAAAATTAAATTTATAATAAAGCTTATTATAATATATTAATAAGTAAGATAATATTAAATAGTATATAAAGGCATTAACCGGCTTAATATAATATAGGGTTATTATATTTATATATATTATTTATATATATTTTAAGGATTTTATCTCTTATAAAAATAATACTTTTATTAAATAATAGCATATAATTTAAGGGCTATAATCCTTATAAAAATATTTATTATAATTTATAATAATAAGTAATATAAGGATTATAATCCTTAAAATAATACTTATTATAACTTATAATAATAGGTAATATAAGGATTATAATCCTTAAAGTAATACTTATTATAATTTATAATAATAAGTAATATAAGGATTGTAATCCTTAAAATAATATTTATTATAATTTATAATAATAGGCGGTATAAGGATTATAATCTCTATAATAATATTTATTATAGCTTATAGCAATAAGCGATATAAAGATTATAATCCTTAAAATAATATTTATTATAACTTATAATAATAAGTAATATAAGGATTATAATCTTTATAATAATATTTATTATAACTTATAATAATAAGTAATTTAAGGATTATAATCCTTATAATAATGTTAATTATAAAGCTTAAAAAATTTAAAATAACTTTTTTATAATATAATTATTAATATTTAAAAAAGTTTAAAATAAGTTTATATTATTATAGGTATAAGTCTAGGGTAATTCTTTAATAATATAATTATTAATATTTAAAAAAGTTTAAGGTAAGTTTATATTATTATAGGTATAAGTTTAAAGTAATTCTTTAATAATATAATTATTAATATTTAAAAAAATCTAGGGTAAGTTTATATTACTATAAATATAAGTTTAGGGTAACTCTTTTATTATAAGGATTGTAACCCTTATTAAGCGGTAAGGATTATAAATTTTATTAAAAGTTTATATAATTATTATAAAATAGCTATATTTAATAAGGGTAATTAAGGGTATAGCCTTATCTTAATACTAAGGAAATAAATATTTATTATTCTTAATGTTTTAATTTAAGGATATATATTAAGCCTTTAAATAAAATAAAATAAAAAGTTTTTAAAAGGATATATTAAGGTATTTAAAAGAGAATAAATATAGGGATATTTAGTTTTTTTAAATATATTAAAATAGCTTTGAATTTTTAAAGGGGGGCAGCTTTATTAATTATATATTCTTAAGTTAAAATTTTTTTTTTCATTAAGTCTTATAGCTAAAAGCTAACTTTTAATATTAAAGTATTATAGATAATATAAATAAATATCCTTAAGTGTTTTATTTAAATATATATTAAGGTTTTTTATTATATATATAATTATATTAAAGATTTTAAAATTATAATTTAAATTATATAAAGAAATATAATTTTAAATAATAAATTAATTTTTATATAAATATTTTAAAATTTTAATATTTTTAATATTATAAATAAATTTTATTATAAATTATATAAATTTAATATTATATTAATAAAGATTTATTATAAAAATTATTTTTTTTTATAATTTATTAATATTTAAATTATAATATTAATAATAATATATATATATAAAAAAAATAATAAAATAATTTTTAAATAAAACTTTTTAATTTTAATTAATAATTTTTTAAAAAAATTATTTTAAAAAATTAATAAAGCTTTATAAATTAAAAATTATTTATTTTTTATTATTAATATATAATTTAATTAAATTATAAAAATAAAAATATTAATATTATTTTTTTTAAAAATTTTATTTTAAATAATATTTAAATTAAAGTTATTATTTTTATATTTAAATAATATTTTTATTTTTAATTTTAAATTTAATTTATTAATTAATTAAAATTTATAAGTTTTAAATAAAATAAAAATAATTTCTTAATAAATTTAAAAAATAAAGTTAAATAAAAATAATATATAATTAAAAAAAAAGGGTTATTTAAATTTATAAAAAATAATAATAAAAGCTTAAATTAAAAGTAATTTTATAAAAATATTATAATAATATATAAAATTATATAAATTAAATTAAAATTTAATATAATTAATTAATTTAATTTTATAATATTATTTATATATTATTAATTAAAAAATATAAAAAGAAAATAAATATAATTAAAAAAAAATAAAAAATTAAATAAAAAATTAAATATAAAATTAAGAAATTATAAATATTTAAGTTTTTTTAAAAAATAATAATATATTAAGTTTAATATATATTTAATTTTAATATATTTATGCTTTTTATTAATAATAAATTTTTTTTAATTAATAAAAAAACTTTTTTAAAATTTATTATTATATAATAATTAATTAAAAGTTTAATAAAATTATTAAAATAATTAAATTATTATATATTAAAGAAATAAAATATTCTTTTTATATAATACTTTTTTATAAAATATTTTTTTATAAATTATTTTTTTATAAAATATTTTTTTATAAAATATTTTTTTATAAAATAATTTTTTATAAAATATTTTTTTATAAAATATTTTTTTATAAAATATTTTTTTATAAAATATCTTTTTATAAATTAATTTTTTATAAAATATTTTTTTATAAAATACTTTTTTATAAATTATTTTTTTATAAATTATTTTTTTATAAAATATTTTTTAATAAATTATTTTTTTTTAAATTATTTTTTTATAAATTATTTTTTTATAAATTATTTTTTTATAAAATATTTTTTTATATAATAACTTTTTATTAAATAATATTTTATAAAATATTTTTTAAAATAAAATATTTAATTAAAATATATTTTAATTATAAACTTTATTATTTATTATATTTATAATAAATTATTTAATTAAAAAAATTTTTAAAATAAAATAAAATAAATATAATAAATAAAACTTAAATATATTTAAAAGTTATAAAATGTTTATAAATAATTATAATTTTTAAATAATATATATATATTTTAATGTTTAAAGTATTAATAAAATTATTTTATTATAAATTTTTTATTTAAATAAAGTTTATTATTTATTAAATAATTAAAAAATTAAATATAATATTTTTAAAAAGCTTTTAATTAAAAAAAACTTTAAAAAATATTAAATAAAAAAACTATTTTTAGAATTATAATTTATATTAAGCTTAATAATTATATATAAATTATTATATAAAGATATATATATTAACTTTTTATTAATAACTTTAAAGATATAAATAAAATTATAAATAATAAAAAACTTTTAAAAGTTATTAATATTTATATTAAATAAGATTTTATTTTTTTTTTATTTATAATATTATTAAAAATTAAATATTAAATAATTTAATTATAGCTTTTTAATATTTAATATTAATTAATATTAATTTTAAATATTAAAAAAAAATATTTTATTTATTATTTATATTTTTATAAATTTTAATTATAATAATATTATATATATTATAATTTATATTATTAAAAATTTTAATTATAAATATATTATAAACTCTTTTTATTAAAATATATTATTATTTAAGAAATTAATTATTTATAATTAAATTATTATATTTAAAAATCTTTATTAAATATTATTTATAATAAGAATTTAATATATATTTATTATTATCTTATTTTATTATTATTATATATATTAATTATTTATTAAGATTTATAAAATATAATAATTAAATAATTATAAAAAAAGAAGAAATAAAATAAGTTTATATTTATTAATATTATATATAATATTATTTATATTTTAAATTAAATAATTAATAAAAAATAACTTAATAATAATAATAATATTTTTAAGCTTTTTAATAAATATAATAAATATAATTATTATAATTAAAAAAATAATTTCTTTATTATTATTAAAGCTAAAATTATTATTATTCTTTATCTTTATATTAATACTTTAATTTTTATTATAAAAATATTAAAAAAATATTTAAATATATTACTTAATATTATTTAAAAAAATAAAATTTAAAATAATAAATAAATATAAAAAGATTTTTAATTAATATTTTATTATAAAGCTTTAATAATATATTAATATTAAATTTAAATAAATTTAAATATTTATAAATTTAATTAAGCTACTTATAATATTTTAAGAAATTTAAATTAAAAATACTTTTAACTTTTTTATTAATTAAAATAAAATATTAAATAATTTATTATTTTATTTTAAATTATTTTATTTTTTTAATAAATATATAAATATTATTAAAATAAATAATTATTAATATATTTATATTATTTAATTAACTTTAATTTATTATATTAAAAATATTAAGTTTTATTAAACTTTTAAATAATAACTTATATATTAATTTAATAAATCTTAAAAGAAATTTAATTCTTTTTTAAACTTAAAGATTTTATAATAAAAAAAATAAAAAAAGCTTAAATCTTTTATATATAATAATTTATTATTAAAAATAATATTAAATATAAAATATATAATTTATTAAAATATAAAAAAGAAAGGATTTATATATTAATATTATATTAATATTATTTTAAATAACTATTATATTAAATAATATTTTAAAATAATTAATAATAATATAATTTATAAATTTTATTAATAAAATCTTTAAATTTAATTAATATTTAAATTAATTAATATTTTACTTTTATTTTTATTATTAATATTATTAAATATTAAATATTAAATTATATTATTATAACTTTATATTAATAAATAAATACTTAAAATATATTATTATAAAAAACTTATTTATTTAATAATTTTTTAAATAAAATAATTTATAAAATAATTTTTTATAAAATAATTTATTATAAATATATTATAAAATAATTTTATATAAAATAATATTTTATAAAATATCTTTTTATAAAATATTTTTTTATAAAATATCTTTTTATAAAATATTCTTTTATAAAATAACTTTTTATAAAATATTCTTTTTTAAAATATTTTTTTTTTTATTAAATATTATAATTATTATAAAAATAAAAATTATATATAAATAAATATAATATAAATTTAATAAAAAGTAAATATATTTAATTTTTATTAAATTCTTTATAAAAATAAAGTTATAATTATTTTAATATAAAATATTAAAAATTAATATTAAATTAATTCTTAAAAGCTTATAATTATTTTTTAAAGTTTTATATTTAAAATAATATATTTTAAATTATTATATAAATTATTTATAATTTATTTATTAAAAATATTATAAAGAAAAAGTATAATTTACTTTTTATTATTATTAAATATTTTTTATAAAATATTTATATTTTTATCTTTATTTATTTTTTAAATATATTTTTTATAATAAATTTAAATATATTTTTATATAAAATTTAAATTAAATTAAAAATTTAAGATTATAATTTAATTTTTAATAATTTCCTTATTATATTTAATAAAGCTTTATTTTATTTTTATTTTTTTAATTTTTTTATTTAATTTTTTTAATTTAATTATTAATTTCTTTATTTATAATATTTAATATTTAAAGTTATTTTTAATTAATAAAACTTTTTTAAAAAAAATAATAAAAAGTATATTTTAATTTATATAAAAATATTAATTAAAATTATAAAAAAAGATATCTTTTTTAATTATAATAAAGTTAATAAATATATAATAAAGATAATTTAAATCTTTTTTCTTAAGCTTAGCTTAATAAATTTAAATAATATTAGCTTTAAAATTATTTATAGATTTTTATAAAGCTATAGCCTTTATAATCTTAAAAAAATAATATAAATAAATATCTTTAAGCTTTTTATTTAAGTATATTTTAAAATACTTAATTATATATTTAATTATATTAAAGATTTTAAATTTATAATTTATATTATATAATAAAATATAATTTTAAATAATAAGCTAATTTTTATATAAATATTTTAAGATTTTAATATTTTTAATATTATAAATAAATCTTATTATAAGTTAAATAAATTTAATATAATAAAAGCTAAATATAAAAATAATTAAGCTTTTTTTTTATAATTTATTATTATTTAATTAATTAAATAAAAAAAGATATATAAAAAAAAAGAAATAATTAAATTAAACTTTTTATTATATTTAATAATTAATTAATATATTAAATAATAAATAATTATTTATTATTTTTAAAGATTATTATTAATTAAATTAAAGTTAATTAATTATTAATTTTTTATATTTAATATAATTTTAATTTTAATTTTATTTTATTAAAATATATAAAATAATATATTATAATTAAATATATTTAATTATAATAAGACTTTCCTTAAAATATTTATTATAAATATATATTAATTTAAAAATAAAAATTATTTAATATAAATTTTAATAATAATATTAAAATTTAAGAATAAAGATTAATTTAATTTATATTAAATATAACTTAATAAAAAAAATACTTAAAAATATATAAACTTTAATTTTATAATAATAAAATAAAGAAAAAGTAAGAAAAAAATATTAAAAAAATATTTTATTTTTTATATTTATTTAATTTAAATTTAATTTAATATATAAATTAATAATTAATATAAATATATAATAAATTTATAAAATATATTATATTAATTAAATAATTATTTAAAAGAATTAAATATATATAAAAAGATTATTAATTTAAATAAAATAAAATATATAATTATTAAATATAATTTATTTATAATAATATATTCTTTAAATTAAATTTTAAAGATTTTAATAATTAATTTTAAAATTATAAATATAATAAAAAAATAATTTATATATATTAATAAATATTATAAAAATTATTATTTTTATATAATTATATATTAAAATTTATAAAATAAATAAATAAAAATAAAATTAAAAATAATAATATAATTAAATTATTATTATATTATTATTATTATATTATTATTATTATATTATTATTATTATATTATTATTATTATATTATTATTATTATATTATTATTATTATATTATTATTATTATATTATTATTATTATATAAATATTAATATAATTATTTATTATTATTTTTTATTTATTAATAAAAAACTTTATTAAAAAATTTTATAAATAAATAATAAATAATTTATATATTTAATAAATTATTTATTTATTTTTATTTTATATTTTATTAATTATAAAAGATTTTTATTATAATATATTTAAATTATATTTAATAATAATAACTTAAATTAAGATAATTTTATTTATAATAATTTAATAGTATTAATATAAAAAAGTATAATTTAATATTAAAAATTTTAATATAAATTAATAAGTTTTAATATAATATTAATTTATAAATAATTAAATAATTATTATTTAAAGTTATATATAATAAATTTAATTATAATTCTTTATAATTTATATTATTTTTTATTTTATTAATATAATTATTATTATTTTAATTTAATAAAAATATTTAAATAATATAAATAATTTTTATATAATTAAATTATTTATTATATTTTATAATAATTATATAATTAATATATATTATTTTATATTTAAAATTAATATTTAATTATATATTTAATTTAAAATTTATAAATAATAACTTTTTATTTATATTTATTATATAAATATATATATTAAAAATATATATATTTATATTAATTAAATTAATTAATATTTTAAAAAATAATTTTTATTTTATAATATAATATTTTATAATAAAAGTTTTAATATAAAAATAATATTAATAAAAAAAACTCTATAATTATAATAATATATATAATATATTTTTTATTAAAATATTATATATAAATTATAAAAATATTAATATTAAAAAATAAAAAAGAAATTAAAAAATATAATATTTAAAATATTTATATTTATTATTATAATAATATTAATTTATTTAATAATAAAAGCTTAATTAAATTAAATTAATTAAAATATTAATTAATTAACTTTTAATTTTTATAAGCTTAATTAAATAATAATAATATTATATAATTATATTATTTAATTAATTAATTTATAATTCTTAAATTTAATTTAATAATTTAATTATTTAATAATATAAAGTTATTTAATTAATTAATATTTAAGTTTTAAATTTAATTTAATATATTAAACTTTTTATTTATTAATTATTTTAAATAAATAATAAATTCTTAATTTTAATAAAGTAATTTAAAGCCTTTATTAACGGCTTATCTTAAAGTTTACCTTACTCTTTCTTTTAATATAAGATTAAGAGAAGCAGGAGGCGCTTTTAATAAGAAAGAAAGGGGGTAAGCTTATAAAGTAGCTATTAATAAATCCTTTAAGCTTATTTTTAAAACACTCTTATGCCGCTTTATATTAATAATACTTAAAAACTTTTATTTTATTAAATTAAAAGGGGTTATAATAATATAAATTAATATTATTAACATTTACCTCTTTATATTAAATAGGAACACTTATATAAGAGTGATTATCTGAGTAGGCCAATTGCTGCCACCGCCAAGGCAGGACTCAGCAGGATTAATGTTACAATCCTGCTCCCACATGCCGATCCGATAATACTCTCCATTGTTTGCAGCCGGGTACACCATCAATCCAGCCACAAGGTTCCCGCCGAACCTCCCTTTAGTGTTGGGCCGCCGAGAGGTGCAAATAAGGGAGACACACTCCTCAGCGCTGCGGGGAACAGAATGCCCAACATATTTCTCCCACGTGTCCCAGTGAACTATCACGCCCCGCAACGCCGTGCCCTGGAACCTGCTTCTCGAAATATCAGGGGGCACCCGCCCTAGCAGCTCCGTATGCCCGATCATCCGGCAGTGTATTGTGAGATGGGCCCATCTGACTGCACCAAAAGGGTTTTCGTTGACAAGCCCAGCGACAGCTTTCAGCACGGCGCAGTCAAGAGTCCACGGGACGTCATCGGCTCTAACGTGCACATAAACGGTGCAGTATTGTGTTGTGAGCCATGCCCCTCTACCGAAACTCTCCCGATGTCCCAGCCAGCTCCAAGAAGGTCGCCCAAGACCATCCGGGTCAGAAAGCTGTCTAAGTCTTTCCTGAAACAGCAGTTCTCGATCGGCATGATTGTAGCCCCTGGATATCCTGAATAACAAGTCATTTGCCATGTTTTCACGCCACAAACCAGCGAGATATTGGCTCTTGGTCTCTCTGTGAACTTGCCTGGCAAGAGCGGCCATGGCCGGCAGGACATCGGTTCTGTACGTAAACTGCTTGCCGCAGAAGCGCTCCACATCTCGCCAAAAGTAAGAGAACGGGTTCTTCCGTAAATCAACGAGATCAAGTTCATCGAGCACGACGCCAGTGTAACTTGTTCGCCACCCGTTCTCACAAGCTTTGACGTCACTGCATCTTACAAATATCAAGTGCGTGCCAAAGGTCAGCAAGCGTCTTGAGAATGCTATTTCTTGGTGCACCCACCCGCGATGAAGCCAACGCGAGTCGGAAATGTCCCCCATGAGATAGATGTCGCTTTCCCCCCCTTGATCACTCGCGAGCACGTTTCTTGGAATAGGTATGATCCTGCAGTTCACGGAACTACCCTTTTCGGAAGTCCACGTGGAAGTTTGGCCGCCGTACGCGCTGTCCAGCTTGATATTTAGGCCTGGATGGATGGGGCGATCCTGGAGAAACCGTTCTTGGCAGCTCGTAGAAGATGCGGCACAGATTGTGATATATGCGCCCCTGAACGTCTCCCAAAGGCGTTGACTTTCTTCACCCCAGTCCCTCGAGTCGCCTTGTAGGATACACAAAGCATCGACCCATAAAAAGCGGATCGATAGACTCGAGCAGACCTTGTTATTAGGGTCAGATGATAAATCAAGCATTTATCGGTCTGTAGGTTGGAAAGTGCGCAAGGACATTCTCACCTGGATCGCATCTCGAATGACAGGAGACAGATATTTCACGTCGAAGCCAGATTTTCGATCTTTGAGGTTGTTGACTGTTGTGACGGACTGATATCTTGCGGTCTCGCGATCCCCCCAGCAGTAGCTGAGAGCGGCGTACCTGATGTTCGAACCCAGACCATCAAGGATGTCATGAGAGATCACCAGCTTCACGCGTCCATTCAGAAGTTCTGCAAGATCAAGGAGCCTGGTGGGGAGACCCAGGTCCATAGATTCCGTCGATCCTTCAGATTTCGCGATGCAATCTTGAATGAAGCCAAGATTTCGCTCCGATATAACTGAAACGGTCGGGGCCGCCAGCAATGTCGTGATAACAGTTCCAGATTCCCATTCGTCCGACGGTATAACCTCTGATACAAACGAGCTAGTTGTTTGGCTTGTACTTGTGCATAGGAAGGCCGTGTCCAGTTGGTCCATTTGATAACGCGGTTTTTGGACATCATGCATGAATACCTTTAAGCCATACATCGTGTGTAGCCAGTCCCCCGACTCAGTGAATTCCCCTTCCGGTTCATGAACGGTCTGGAGGACGATTCTCACGCAACGTGATCCTTTACCAAATTGTTTCATATGACGAGGCGAGATGACGACAATGTCGCGGAGCATCCTGCAGAAATCGCAGCCTGCCGCCGAAGACTGCGCTAAGCCATTGAACGCCGGCCATTCGTCGTCGTATTTGAATTCGAAGAGAAATTCCGGACCAATGAGCTCCAGCCGACGGCAAAGAGAACATAGCTGCGCGACGTGATTTGTCGATGGTACTATGGCCGGGCCTTTTGCAGCACACATGGTGGTAGTGAGGTCGCCTTTTCATCTGGTGAAGAGCTGTGTGGGGAAATTCTGGCGTGGCAACGGACTAAGCAAGCTTTTGAAGCCTGTTCAACAGCAAGAGATGGCGTGCGGAATGAGAATGATAGAAAGAGAAGTCAAGTGTGCTGGAAAGTGACATCAGAAAAGCATGTTATATTTGTGTTGCGGGACACAAGGCCGGAGCGGGCGTAAGACCACGTCAGAGGGTGCTAAGCCTAATTAGGAACGATTCGAAGGGGTAAAAAGTGTCGCTAGATATGTATTTTTTGTAAGCATAATACTGGGTTCCTAATTACTTAGCAAATGCCACGAGCACTCATTATAATAACAATACAAATATCATAAAATGTTGGAATAACACGCAGTTGGGCCGTATGCCATCAGCATACCCAGACTGGATTAGTCATCCCGTCGCCTTCGTGCCGCGACCAAATCTGGCCACCGCTCCCCTTTTTATCAGCTATATAGAAGACAGACGAATACAGAACCAACGAGACCACACACAGACAACGTACGAATGTACAAGAAAGCCCATTCAACATGAAAGCTTGTAATCATCAAGACTTGAAAGTGAAATAATACTGAGTCAGTCTTGAAATTTCATAAGAGTACTTATTGAGAAGTGCCGAAGTTAGGGAGGTATCTATAGGAATCCAAGAGACGGAATGAGATGAGACATGAAAGGTCAGAAGACACGGGTGAGCAACCAAGCCGGATAGTCGCCCGCTGGTTAACTGAATCCTTTGAAAGGACTGTGTAACTGTGAAGTGTCCATGACAATCCAAAGTAGTTCGTGTTGTCTATTTGTCTGCCTGTTCAAAAAGCCCATGGACTCCTCATTCTCACTCCCTCTCAGCGCTAGCAGCCACCAGCACCACCTACTCTCAATAGTGACCAATTGAAAGACCATACAGCATTTAAAATAAAACAGAGGCTACGATGAGCGAGATTGTCGAAGGATTCCAGCGAGGCTTTAATATTATTTGAGCCAGTCGATGAAGGTCTGGACTGCTTGAGCGCGTTCCAAGAAGTAGAATTGGGAAGGTCTCCCAGGGCAAAGTGAATGGAAATATAGACGTAGCATAGTTTCCGCCTGAGAGTTGGTTCCTGGGCTCTCTCTGAACCCATTGAATTCACCGAGGTTTATTCAGGTACCGCCTGCCGGGTCATTGTACGAATATCGACAAGCTGTGGAGCTTTATATCGAACGGGAGCGTTGCCCAAAATGACTTTCCACAGTCAAGGTGGTGCCTTGATGGCCACCACGACGGGTCAGCTAAATCACATACCATACGGTCGCCGGGCGGCATGTTCCTCGAGGATATCGACTTGCACGCCGTAGATTCCCAGTTCTTCAATCTTTCCAGAGCCAATGCTATTGCCATGGACCCACAGCAACGCCAGCTGCTTGAGGTCGTCGTTGAATGTCTCGAGAACAGTGGCATTACACTGGAGAGCATCAGCAACCAGCAGATTGGCTGCTTTACGGCCAGCTACGCCGTTGGTGAGTGTGACAGTGTTCTATACTCCAAATGATGGTTGACAGGAACAAGATTTTGCCGATATACAAGCACGCAACCCGGAAGAGAAACCCGAGTCCTTCACGATTGGTACCATACGCGTGAGCTTGAGTAACGGAATCAGCCACTTCCTCAACATCAAAGGACCTAGGTGGGTTTGAGAATTGACAAAGAGACTTTTACCCTCCACCTACTCACAAGTCCGTTCAGAATGACCGACACAACCTGTTCTGGGGCCTGGTCAGTGTCGATACCGCTTGCCGTTGTCTTCATCCTGCCCAGGCCCAGGGCTGCATCGTGTCCGGCGCGAACTTTAAGTATTGGCTAGAAATCGCACCTTTATGCCTCATGACAAAAGAAGTTCCCCTTATAAATTTAGACGTTGTAAGTACTTATGCTGGGTCTGACGTTAGCTGCGGCTACTTGTATTGGCAAAAGAGGAGATGCTCCAAGGGCAATTGTTTGCCTATCTCCCCGGGCTCATCATCCTGCTGGCTTAAACCCTGATTGTGTAATGTTAGTAAACCTCGTGCCTCGCCATTTCGAAAATTCCGATCAGTCGCGGAGCAATGTGGTGTCAAACATCTCAGAAGACGGAGAGACGGAGCCGGCATTCGAGTAGTTGGTCCGGCTCGGCGACCAACGTCCCGGGGATAGGAGCACCAAGTGCGAGGACTCGCGCCTCCAAGTGATCATGCAACTGACGGCCGTAGCTTTTACTGGCAACACGCAGCAAATAAGCACTTTAAGAAGGATCAAATGTACCAGGACTGCACTGGCAAACGGAATGGTTCACAATCATCACCAAAACCACCATATCAATTTATCACCACAAATTACTCAGTGAGCATACAACATGTCCGGCACACTTACCACCACAGTAACTGCCACAGTCAACGGTAGCGTTCGCCTTCCGCGGCCTACAAAAAACCCTGGTCTTGGACCTGTCCATGTATATGACCTGACAAAGGGCGAGGACGAGCGGGCACGGACTTTGAGCAGGCTCTTGCGTGAGGGTCACTCCGCGGTTGCCCCACTTCGAAACCCACAGTTACTTCTCCACAGTCATCTGCCACATGTGAGTAGGGAAATCCTGAGGCTGTCTCGTCACACACACACACGAGATGCCTAACGTTGGAGTCTAGCTTCTCGGGTCAGCCTACGCATTGGGTGCGGATTCAGAACAACTGCAGAAGACGTATGATCATGATGTCCAGAGCCTTGTGCCCATTGATGAGACTTTCATTAGAGGTGGGGTCTCTCTGGAATCGAGCTGGAGAGAACATCTGACAGAGAAATCGTATGTGTATTTCCATGGCCCCTTTAACTCTCGAGTGGGGTTTCCAGAAGCCTAATAGGGTCAAACACAGACACACGATTGCATTTGTGGATTTCTTTGACGAGGAGACCAAAAGGAACGGTGGAGACTGGAAGAAAGTAGTGGACAAGTATCTCTTCTCCGGCAATGAACCTTTGGCGAATGGCATCTTGGGCGGGCGTGAGTCTCCCAACTCTTTTGAAAATGTGCGCGACGAGCTTTCAAGACAGCTGCTTACGAGAGAGTGAAGTGGCCCACATTGCTATTCATCTTGCCTATGCATACGAGTTCGCGATGCCAGAGGTCGCTTCTCAAGCGCTGAGCCTTGCGTGCACTGAATATCCCGATTTCCACAAGCTCTTAGACCGAGAGCCGCCGAACTCACCGACATACAAAACCAGCTCCTTAGCTGAAGTTCTCTCGCACATCAGGCAAGACGCTCGGTTCGACGGAGTGGTCAAGATTCCAGGAACGGTCGACTACGACTTGGTTTTGAGAGAAGCCTACGATGCCGCTGTTGAGCACTGGAATGCCTGGGAGATTGGCGATGCGGCCGCAGCAATGGAACACATCTGCGACGTATCAGTTCTCGTAGCCATCGGCTCAGGCTATCCCGGAGGCAAGTATGAATTCTTCTACGCGCACATTCTGACCGCGGCCCATGCTTTCCGCGTCCTGCTGCCAAATTTCCCCCAGGAGCGCCATCACTCCTTGTTGCGACAATACGGCCTCCACACGATCTTGATCTACGTACTGCAATTAAGACGGGATGTGAATGCTGAACGTATTGACTCCTTTGACCCCGCCGGGCGTGACTGGAACTGGGTGGCTAAAAGTGCTCTCGACAACAAGTGGGGGCTGGACGATCATTTCTTCAAGGTTGTGCGTGGTATCAAGTCTTTCAGGGACTTGTACGGCGAGAAAGATGGTTTCTATTTGAAGGCAGCTGTGAAATTTGTATCTGAGTTCAATGGGTGGGAAGGCTTCGGAGAAGGAGTGATGGGCTATCTTCCTAGCAGGGACGGGTTTATTCCCGAGTAGCTTTGATTAGCAAAGCACACATGAGCAGACATGAGACTGGCTGACGACAAAATGATTCCTCTGTTGTCTGCAAAATGCTTAGGGCGACAGTTAACTCAGTTAACTCAGTCAACGAAAGGATGATTGAAGAACAGATCAATATTGGAGAATATGTCATTCCAATCAACGGACGCCAGGAGATGGCTGGTAGCTTTCAGAACAAGAATATCAAGAAAATGCAGCCAAGGTATGGAATTGTCATCTGAATCTAAGCTCGCTGCCCATTCTCCGTCTCCAAGCTCTAGGTAACACTCTAAATCCCCGTCCCCGGCCTTCGCGCCATGTCACGATGCCCACTCTCCACACTCCGCGGTATGGTAACCGTCATGTTCCAAATTCGTCACGGATGAAGCACTGTCGAAGTTTGAAGAGGTAGTGAGCCTGACTGATCTGGCGTCACCACATCCGTTCCAAAACTCGATGTATCTGTACACCCCAAGGGAAAAAGTTGACGAAGAAGCCGAGGAACAGCTTTGAGACAATGACAGGGGCATACCGCAAGTCATTGACCCCGTCACTGGAAACAGCCACGGTCGCTAGCGTTCGGTAGGTGTCGTTGGTCGCCAGGTCGACAAAGGCATTTCCGAGATCCTCGTAAGAGCAACCAAGCTTGGCATATTCCGCGCTGATGAAAGGTCCAGTGCCCGGCTCGTCCACCAGCACGTTTGGCTGGACCAAGAGGAGCGAACAGAGCGAAGGGTCTTCGAGCAGGATCCGCTGCGCTCTTTGGAGATCGACATAGCCCATCTGGAATGCCGTCGTGATCATCCAGTGCACCAGCCGCGGACGCGGCGCTGAGAACCGCTCGTTCTCGGACGCCGATGACAGATATATCAGCCGCGGCTCCTTCCACATCGCGCCATCCTGCTTCTTCAGCACCTTAAGCGCATCGACGAGTGCTAGGGCGGAGTCCTCCAGTATTGTTTCCGGTGACATGCCGTCATTTCCAAGGGTGCAGATGACAACCTCGGCTCCCGAGAGGCAGTTCAGCACAATGTCGACGTCTCGAATGTTGCCAATGCACAACTTGACTTGGTCGTTATCTCGGAGCTCTGGGAACAGGCTGTATAACTTTTGCGCAGACCTTGCGTAAATATTGAGACGGTGTTCGTTCCTGCGTAACAGAGTGCGAAGAACGGCTTTACCCGTGTTGCCGGTGGACCCGAACAGAGCGATTGTCGGTTTCTGAGTGTTTGATTCGGCCATACTCACTAAAAGTAGAAAGTCTTGGACTTTGGTCGAGATACGTGTCTTCTGGTCGTGCGTGCTCCCACTTGGCAAGTGTACCATGAGACCCCGTATCTGACGGGAGAAGAGGGCTCTAAGTATTAGTCGGAAACATTGGGACTGTTTCGATGGTAGTTCCACTATTATTAGCCTTAGTGGGATTCGATTTCAAGGCGTCTATCTCCCCGGAGATCCCAGACCGCACCGCCTACATCACACGTATGCAAATTTGTTATCATCTTCAGGAACGCTATGATCTCGGCCTCGGCAACATGACCGCCCGCTAAGGACCAAGAGGGATGGTTATGAGCTTGGAGCGATGTACCCAGGTAGAGCCCCTCGCTCTTCGGGGCCTCAGAGTTCCGTGTTCTGCGGGGCGGAACAACCGGTAAGTAGACCGGGCCTGTTGTTCCGCCCAACAACATTATTCTTCCAACGCAATACTGCAGTTGACTGAGATCGGTTCCCAATTTCCTGGAAAGCGGAGACTATAGACTTTTAATTTTGATATCCTGCATGAACTCGACCTAATGGTACTAGACTTACTTCTACTTGTTCTATCGAAATATTTCTTATAAACTAGGCCCACATTCAAACCACAACAATGCTCGTATTATTATTATCCATTCTACTCAATAGTAATACTAATCCAGTCCCTGGGATGATCATGACTCGATGATGCATGGGAGTATCCAGCTTCAGCCCGTTCAGGTTGTCGTGCATCCAAAACCTTTATGAAATCCTGATAGTAGTCTCTATCCCATGCGTTATCATCGCGATTTATCACCTTGAAGTTCTCGAAATTAAATGAACCAACCCGGGAGAATCTCCCTCTGTTATCAGTACCTTTCCCACATGCCTGAAGAACAAGACCTGTGATTCGCAGGTGATCTATTGCTTCCACCTCTTCATCTGGCTTGAGGCCCATGCCCGGTGCTCCCCCAAAGACCGGCAGTAAGTAGACCTCACTGATTCCCCCCTCATCCTCCAACACATCCATCGAGACGGGATAACCTCGTGGCCCGGATTTCAACTTGACAAAACGAGGTCCTGCGGACGATTTATCCGGCAAAGCCTTCGCAGATCTGCCAAAATTGAGCAATTCGGCCTGCACAAGTGCTGAGCATTGTATCGAAAGCAAACCACCACTCACTTGACCGAAGGGATCAGGGCCAGATGGTGTCGTCCATGCGTCCTGCACTGATATGTACTGCCTTTCATGTTTCATCACATTTGTAGGAAACCAAACTCCCCACTGGCAGTAGCAGGTCTGACTATCCACAGACATCCAGGACCACGATGGCGCCCTCCAAGTTGGACGTTTCCGACGTTCGCCCGACACCGACCAAGGAAGATGAGGGATAAGCATCTCTCTCCACAGGCCTGCAAGATAATGATGTCCAGTAACTTCATGCTGGCGTCTAGCGACGCCGGCAAGGGCAGGTAGTCGGTCTGAGGGATTTGTAAGGTGGGCGCGGGAATATTGTGCAACAATCTCACACCAATTCCAGTCCTTGTAGTCTGAGCGAAGGAAACCTGACCCTCCATATTGCCGGGTGATCCCATCGGGCAAGAACTCGGATTTCGACGCGGATCTGCATTGCCAGAGTATACCAGCGTTGCCAATATATATTGTGCGGGCCGGGAGGAGTCTCTCTTGAAGTGTCCAAGCTCGTGTGGCTAGATGTGACCTCCCGACAGTTTCTTCGTCTGTCGAAGAAATCTCGAATCTTTGGATTGTAGAGTATTTGCTCGTGGAAACTCGTGCGCAAAATCCGTCGTTGTAGTGGTCTGGTTTCGAGAATAAGCTTTGGTGGACATTTGCCGCAGACAAAGCGGCCAAGTTGACGAAGCTGTTGCCGTAGACAGATGTCATGCGACCCGATTCCACAAGCCAGTCCTTGTTGGCGTCGCCCCGCTGAATGATGCAAAGCGCATCAATCCAGATGTACGATAGTCCCAGTTCCCGTGCCACATCAATAGCGTCCTGGAAAACCTTTGGTAGATGGCTGATGGCCGAGCCTTTCAGAAATGAGCTCGTATTTTCCACAGTGAGCATCGTGAACGGCTGATCACCCCAGCAGTAACTCAGCGTAGCGTATTGGGGCACGGTGCTCAAGGTTTCTGTAAGCACCAATTTGGCGACATCGCGATCAAATGAAAGGAGCCTTGTGGGTCCTTTGTGTTCATGCGTACTGCGGCAAAGTGAGTGGGATTCAACGCATTGGTTCAGCCATATTCTGGCAATCTCGAATACACTGAATTTTCCTTGCCACAATCTCGCTTATTTGACCGGTTAGTGAACACACCGGCCAAGATTTTCGGCACATAAGTAGAGAATATCTTACCTGACGGGTCCTGTACGGTGGAAACAAAACTTAGATATAGGCGGCCTCCGCGGATTGGATAGGCCGTTTTACCCGGCAAGGTCAGCCACATTAAATGGAAGCCTACTGGCCCAACAGGCCGTTGCCCATAACCTTGGATGCTTAGTACCGTCGATACATCGTGCCAAAAAACAGCAAGCCGCTGCTCGATTTTTCTGAAAGTGTCGAGATCCTTATAATAACCCAGTTTTGAGAAAATGAAGGCACAGAATTTGCATCCAGCCCGGGCCGCTGCTTCAATTTCGGAAACACTGCCAAAACCAAGCGAAAAAGACCTCGCAGTGGTCAATAGGTCCGGCCAGTGACATAACAGATGTCGGCATTTGGCGCAAAACCCTTCCTTAACCTCTATAGTTGGCAAAAGTCTCCGCACTTCAGCCTCGAGACGCTCGTGATTGACCGCATCGGACTCAACATCTCGAATGAGGTCTGAATTAGCTCCGAGACTGCCGCCATCCGCTGCGAGATACTTCTCTGCCCATGTTTCGGCTTCATCTGTAACGGCAAAAGGATCTCTTTCGTCTAGGGAGACTGGAGACTCTCCAGTGCCGAATTCCATGCTATTTGATGCGGCGATGAATGATTTAACATTGGTGTTTGAATGTTGAAAACTTGTCGCGGGGATCTGACGTTCACGTGAGACAGCCAACAGGTTATCCCCGCAGGAACATGGGCGGACCAGCCTATCAGGCAGCGGCATTCCGTGCTGTGCCCCTTCGTGTAACGCCTTGTTCGTGATTGGGTGAGACACAATTGCTACACATCACGCTTGCTAAGTTTTTGGATATCCAGGTAGCAAGGACTGTGCAATTTAGCAAGCGGACCGGAGACTGTCCTAAGACACTGTGTAAAGCAATTAAGGGTCATGATGCCTGATCGGTAACTACCAGTAAAGTTGGGGGGTCATTCCATTCTCGCAGGTGGCTAAACCCGAAAGAATCTCGCCAGTCCCAAAGGCATTTTGACGCAGGCGAGCGTGGCCCCACCTTCGCTGCCTAATCTTCCAGACATCGTCCTGATCATTCGCCCACGGGTTGGAGGATTGGGGGCATGAATGGTGTGCTTACTTCAACGCCTCTTTTCCGGGCAGCTCAAACATAATGCAGATCTACTTCGGTAGTGTTGCCGAATTCAATTCGGCGGCGTGCCTTGTGGGACCTCGCGTCCGGCCGCTCGAGGTTAAGTCCGCGCCGTGTCCGAAAGCCGGGTTTGGCGGCCCCGTTCTGATCGTCAAGGTCGGCGCAGTTGCTATCAACCACCTGGACGTCGCAGCTCAGGCGAATGACAACTTGTTCAAGAGGCACGCCGTCAGAGCTGGCGCAGCCGCTAGCAAATTCTTAGACGCCGCTGTCCCGGGTGCTGGCAGGTTTCTCCGGGGACACTCTGGCTACCCTCGCATCCTCGGGTGCGACTTGGCCGGTGAGGTTGTGCAAGTTGGCTGGCGCCGCACCAGGCCCGGGGGTATCCGGGTCGGCGACCGCGTCCTCGGCCTCGCCTTGGGTGCCGTGACCACGGACAGTGACCCTGTGGAGAGGTTCTTCAACCAGGAGTATGCTCCTTTCGAGCGAGCGTTCCAGGAGTATGCCCTCGTCCGTGTGCATCTGGCATGCGTCATCCCCGACACCATGACATACGAGCAGGCGTGCGTCTTTCCACTTACCATGACCATCGCTGCGAACGCCCTCTTTCACGAGGACTACCTCGAGCTGTGCCGGCCTACTGTCCCACCGCGCGAGCCTGATGCCTCATCCGACGTGGTCATCATCACCGCAGGCGCATCCGGCGTAGGCTGTCATGCCATTCAGCTTGCCTGTGCTGCAGGGTACTGGGTCTACTCCACAGCGTCACCGGAACACTTCAAAACCGTCCAAAGGTTTGGCGCGAGGCGTGTCTTCGACTATCGTGCGCGTAATCTAACGAATGAAATACTTTCAGCAATGAGAGAAGACAACCGGAGGATCGCTGGTGCTGTGGCCACTGACATGAAGTCCGTGGAAATCTGCACAAAAGTATTCAGCATGTACAAAGGCGGGAATGGCCTTCGAGATAACAACAAGTTCATCGCCTTCACCGAATTTCCTACGACGGTGACGCATCAGTCGGTCCATCTCACCCTGGCACGCTACGTCGGTTCTACGGCAGCGCGGAAGACGTTCAACAACATTCGTTCAAGAGTGGCTGGTGTCCAGATCAAGCCAGTCGTGCTTCAAAATCTGGGTTCTCATAATAATAAGATCACAAAGATGGTGTTCCGAGATTTTCTACCACGCGCATTGGCTTCAGACCAATATCTGCCCGCACCGCAGCCAAAGGTGTTGGGCAAGGGCCTGGAGAAGATCCAGGAAGCGTTCGATGCCCTAATGAACGAAGACTTCGCTGACAAGCCTGTTGTGATGATGTGATCGGGTAATTTGGGAGACTTTGCGTTGACACAATGCGTATAGCACGCGAACTGAGGTAGCATAGGGTGCATTTGTTCAAGGTCAGGAAACAGCAAACTCTTAATCCAGATCATGGTATGATCCTCACAAAGAAAGAATAATGAGTGGAAATTTAACAACAATTGTATAAGTAGATAAATTTATACCTAGTAGGTCCCCTTAGATAGATTCAATTTTGCCACTGCTATACCAGCTGGAACGCGAGTAGAATACCTTGTAAACGCACTTCATAACCCCCCCCCCCCCAAGCTTCTCGAGATATTGCCGTTGAGGTTACCAAACCACTGAGCCGCTTCCTTGCCATTATATGCTAACACAGATTCCCGTCGTGATAGTCACGATAGTGCGCTCGTCAGTGGTCCCTGCTGCACCGCCCGGGCGGCACCGTCACTGCCGCTGCTGCCGGGAGAGGCGACCGCCTCAAGTGACTGGGACGTTGACGACGTTGACGCGGCCCCAGCCTTTCAGCTCCTTGGGAACTGTTAGTCGTTGTAGAAGTACAGTTCAGAAGGCTTTGAGTGCACGTACTAAATGTGCCTATCTAGGTCTGCTAAGCGCACGTGCTTAATGTGCCTGTCTAGGTCTGCTGACTGCAGGAAGGCGTTCTGCGGGCAGCCGTGATATAGGCGGACATACTCTGGTGCCAGGGACGTGGCCATGTTAAATTGCTTTGGATGGGACAAGCTGCCGTAGAAAAAGCTGCAAAGAATAAGTTCTGATGAGTAGCCTACTTTTGTAGGGGAGAGTATGATTTAGGGATGCGATGGGAAAGTGACCATGAATTTATAGATTTTTAGTTAATTTTCATTCATGCCTTAGGCAGTAGTGCATGAGCTTTGGGTTACACAGCTCCCGCCGGAGCCTACTTTTAAACACCTACAGATATCGTTATCGACCAACTGACGGGACCGCGTTGTGGCTAGGAATGTGATCAGGTGGATCTAAACACGCCCATTACAGAAAGGTCTATACCAATGGTCCTACATATGTAATCTGTCTAATAAGGCTGGACTTGATCTGCTCTGCTGAGGTGGTTCAGGGCGGGGAAAGATGCTCATGTGCCTGCGTTCAATCCCTGGACAAATTCGTTATAAACAATCGAAGTAAGACTGATAAGTAATCTTCTTCGAAATTAGTAGAGGGCATATTTGGCTCGCATTCATAATCACAATGAGGGCCGCCGAAAGTACCGCCCACGCTTCCGGTAAGGAGAAATAACTGCGGCTCGCGCGCATCGAATGGTGGAGCGACGAAGATGTTGGCCGTTCGCGTTTCAAGATGCTCCTGCAATCCCACTGGACCGCGATCGAATTAAGTCTATATTCAATATCGCCCAACACAGCCCAACCGAGCACGACGTCCAAAGTCAACGGATGTCAACAAAGACCGCGCTGAGTGGCAAACAGAGGATCAGCTTTGTCGATCAGGATGTTGTGCTGAGTCAAAAGGCACTCTCTAATGCTGTGGAATCCAGTATTGACATATCGCTGTCGGGTGTGTTCTTCTACCCGGTGTTAACAATGGTCCTGGATTCCAACCCGACTTTAGCCATCAGGTATAACCATGCATGCTTTGTTTCTGGTATGTCGGCAAGCATCATACATCTGCTTTTCTCGCGAAAGTCCGACTGATCTGCGCTCCTGAAAGTCGTCATGAGTGCCGCTGAAAGGTTTCGGATACTATTTGAGCCGTGAAATCGGGGGCCGTCTGTTGCTTGATGACGTGAGGAGGCGGCATTCAAGCCAGCCAGGCTCGGCGATTTGTCACGCGCCCCAAGAGCATGATGGCTCAAAGCTGATCTTACATCAGCTATAGAGTAATGTCTTGAACAAGCCACGCTCCTTCTACCCACTACACACTGGCGCGTGATAGGCTACCGGATCCTTTTATTACCGTCTTTCTGGCCAACTACCCCCAATAGGCAATTGCCCTTGGTTGCCTAACGTGGATTTTGAAAAGTGTATTTCCACAAACTGTGATAAATCGGCACTGTCGTCAGGGTGCAAGCTAGTACTACGGCTTGTTAACAGATTTTGAGCTCGCACTTCGTCCGTGTAACACCAATTCAGGACGTAATTGTGTCTTACGCCCCTGGTGAGCCCGCGTCCGTCCGCGCCACACTGCAAGGCGCTGCCCCCAAGGACGTAGGAAGTCTCATCTCATCGCCCTTTAAATGTCATGGGACTGGTCGCGGCCGATTCAATACGTATATGGCTTCAGAATGGGCGTTTTCCCCTTTGGAAAATGCCACGCTGGGACGCAATATATAAAGCCGTGCATACCAGCAAGTTATCTTCCAGCTTTCATTACCTCTATCCCTCACACTGCACTGCATTCCAACTCAAGTCACATAACTCACTAAGCATCAAAAATGGCCGACACTACTCCCGAAACTCGCGTCCCGACCCCTATCTCCCACGGGGAGGTGGACAAGGCTATCCACGAGGGCGTGGCTGCTGAATCGGTCGAGACCTTCAGCGTCAACGCCGCTGCTGCACTCAACGGTGACCAGACCAAGGCGCTCAAGATTCACAATGACGGCCGCAAGACCAAGGGCTGCCCTGCGCTGACCTGGGACGCCGGCCTGGCCCAGCACGCACAGCAGTGGGCCAACCACCTGGCCCAGATTGACAAGCTGGAGCACTCGACGGGCGACCAGCGACCTGGCGAGGGCGAGAACCTGGCTTGGTGAGTTCTCTCTTCATGTATTGTATTAATAAGTGGGATGCTGACATGGGCTCGAGGTACTCCAACTCTCCTCAGAACCCCCTTTCGGGCGGTGCCCAGATGTGGATGGACGAGGCCAAGAACTACCACGGGGAGCCCATTGGACAAGGAAACTTTGGCAGCTACGGTCACTACAGTAAGATCTCTCTGTTTCCACTCTGGTCTTTTCTTGCAGCACGTGATGAGCTAATAGTGTCTACACAGCTCAATGCATGTGGAAGTCTACTAAGAAGCTGGGAATGGCCAGCGCCAAGTCGGCCAAGGGCGGTACTTACATCGTCGGCCGTTACTCTCCCCCTGGCAACTGGACTGGCCAGAAGCCTTACTAGAGGGTGCCTCACAATGTTCTCTCCACCCCTGACAACAATATTCCTCTAACATCTTACTCTCCCTTAAACTCGCTTTCATCTACCTGTTATCTAGATTGTCCTCATTAAATTAAATATTGCATACCTTGAGCGATTTGAAGCTTAAGCTCTGCGGCATTTCCAATCATAGTGTCTGACTCTGTTCCTGCATAAATGGTGATATCAATGCAAATGCATGCTTGACATGCAATGCCGTTCCGTTAGCCGAAGCCAACCCCGCCCTCGGAATTAAACCGGGGGTCTTCAGTGCTGTTTTAAGCGCCAGGAGCCGGTTCTTAGATCTTGTGCAGCAGTTGATTCATGTATGTAACTTGTCTTCACGTTGACAAGCCGTAATTTCTATAGCGGAAAAGGACTGGCTCAGATGCCAGTGATGTAGCACTTAATGGATTATCTAAAGCTAGCGGTCGCTACCTCGTGAAGAGAGCAACCGTAGAGGGTGCTCAGAGCAAGATGTATTCAAGCTGCCTCCCTAAAGTCAGAGTTTCGTCTGCATTGCTCGAGTCGCTAGGCGCGGTAATTCCGCCCGGGAGCGAAACACGGCAGACAAGTAGCGCCAACAGCAGTTTATTATGATGGGCAAGCTAGCCGTGGACGTTACCCGGAATTGCCGTGACAAGGTAGGCCAGCTCTCCACGGAGAGCACCGCGGAGCACGCAATGGACTCGTTCACCTGTTTTTGTAGCTCCCTTATACAAATATTCAGGTGCATGACTCCATTTACAATCCCATCTGTCATAACCTTTCCCAATCCAACAATTCACCACATTCACTCTGATCATGGCAGAATACACCGCGTCCTCAGCCATGCTAGAGGCCCTCGAGGCCGCCGGGGTAACACACCTCTTCGTGAACCTCGGCAGCGACCATCCAGCCATCATGGAAGCTATATCCAAGCGCAAAAGGGACGGGAAGCAGGGGCTCAAGTTTATCACCGCGCCCAATGAGTTCGTCGGGCTCTGCGCAGCCCAGGGATTCTTTCAGGCCAGCGGCAAGATGCAGGCCATCATAGTGCATGTCGACGCCGGAACGCTCGCGATGGCCGGGGCGCTTCACAACGTCTCGAGGGCAAGGATCCCCGTGATAATGATTGCGGGAACATCACCGATCACGGATGAGAACGAACTTGTCGGGACTCGCAATGTGGGTCATTTTGCTACACCACGAGCAAAACATTGCGCCAAATGAGTGCTAATGTTCCAAGGCAGGAGTTCATTCACTACATCCAAGACACCATTGACCAGCGTGGAATCGTGAGGAACTACACTGTTCTCAACCACGAAATTCGCACGGGCAGGAATGTGAAGCAGCTCATTCATCGGGCCGCTCAATTTTCTCAGAGTGCGCCACAGGGGCCATCGTACCTGATCGCCTCCCGGGAGACTCTCGAGGAGGAAATCCCACCTTACGACGTCAGTCCGAAGAAGTATAGGCCATTGGCTCCAAAGGCACTAGACCCGGACTCGGTGAAGGAGATCGGCGAAGCCCTGATCAACGCGAAGCTGCCGGTGGTAATCACGAGTTACGTGGGAAAGAATGTCGCGGCTGTCCCCGAGCTGGTGAAGTTGGCCGAAGCCACCGGCCTGGCTGTTCTGGTAGGCCAACGGCCCGTTGCTTCTGTCAGTGTAGCATTTTTGTACTGACAGCAAGAATCGCAGGAAGCCGTACCAGGTAACATGAACTTCCCACATGACCACCAGCTTTATGCAGGCAACCATTGGAGTGACAGTCCCAGGGATGGTTTGCTTCAAAAGGCCGACGTGATACTTGTCATCGACAGTGACGTGCCCTGGATCAAGAGCAGGTTCAAGCCGTCGCCAGAGGCGCTCATCTACCACATCGATGCCGACCCTCTCAAGGTCAACATGAGCTTATTCAACATCGGCGCTGACATCTCGGCTCAGGCCGATGCGAAGACCGCGCTGGAGCAGATCAATCAGTGGTTGACCCAGCAGAAGATCACCACAGCACAGGAGGACGCTGTCAAGAAGAGAACTACCAACGTCTCGTCTATCCACAATGCTTATGTGGCTGACGTTACCGCCCTGCAGGTTGTTCCCGAAGACGATATCATAACCCCACACTACGTCCTATCCGTTCTCAAGAAACACATCGACCAGGAGACGCTCATCCTGAGCGAGGCAATCTCAAATTACCGCCCCGTGTGCGACGTGCTCGAGAGGACAGTTCCAGGGACCTACCTGACCAGCGGCGCGACCTCCCTCGGCTGGGTCGGCGGCGCAGCCATCGGGGCCAAGCTGGCCAGGCCGGACAAGACGGTCGTCGCCATCTGCGGCGACGGGACCTTCCTGTTCTCGATCCCGTCCACGGTCCACTGGATGGCCCGCCACTACGACGCCCCGTTCCTGACCCTGGTCATGAACAACCGCGGCTGGAAGAGCCCCATGCTCAGCAACCTGGCGGTGCACAAGGCCGGGCACTCTAGCAAGATGGCCTCGGCGGACGACCTGCATATCACCTTTGACCCGCCTGTGGATCATGCCCAGGTCGCGGTCGCGGCGGGGGCGGGCTTTGGGGCCACTGTCAAGAAGGCTTCGGAGGTAGAGGCGGCTATAAAGAAGGGGCTGGAGACTGTGAAGGCGGGGAGGGCGGCTGTCATCGATGTCTGGTTGCCCAAGTTCCAGGTTGGTGATGTGGTAGGGTGATGTGTATTGGGCTTGCTTGTAGCACGTGTTTGCATACACCAGATTGAGCCTCGTCCGTGATTCGGCCTGCTGGCTAGACGCCTTGTCATACACTGCCTAACGAGTGACTATGTGTGTACCTGAAAGAGCTAAAATACAAACTGCTTACCAGGAAGGATCCATTCGTGGACCTAGTTCAGCGCCCCTGGCGTCCCCTGTTGCCCACTTACCCAAGTAGCAGTAGCACCACGGTCCGACCACGTAGGTCGGCCGAGTTGCTTCGTCTCCAAGACGATCGGAGCTTGTTCCTCCAATCTTCGTAGCTTTGATAATGTCTTGGGCAGTTCATTGGAATCACTTTCGTTACTCGTAGAGTGGTCAACGACGATGGCAGCCGAGAGTCTGAATTTCTTTGTGGTGCAACAATGATGTCGATGAACGTCACGAACTGGTCTCACACTGTCACTCCAATTCCCCGGTGCAAACCACTTGTCCAGGGGAAAGTCGCGTACGGAAGCTGTTAATGACCGTCGTTTGATGGCTAAGCCAAGCTATTCAATCGCTGACTGGCTCTTTTTGCGCTCCAAAGTCCCCGACTTTGGAGCCTCAGTCACAAATCACAAACGACCGTGACTTTTAAATGTTTATCGTCACTCATACAGAGACGCATGCTGCCTCGAAAATAAGGGATCCAGCACAGTGCACCGGGTTCCATTAACAGCCGAGAAGACAGGTGATACGAGCCTCTGGGAGGGGTTCCGCCCCGGTACATTCCCTTGTGCCACTGAACGTCGGTCAAGATGACTTCAAAGCAGCCTGTATCCGCAGACCTGGAGAACCTACAGAATTGGGGACATGTCAGGTGAAGGCGAGAACATTTACGAGACTTGAGGTGGGCGGCCAGGAGAGTGACACGCAGTTCTTCTGGATTATAACCCTGTCCAATGGATCAAACTGTCTGTTCTTATAAACATTAGGGAACCCGGAATCAGGGTATAAGGAATTCACTTTGCATAAAAAGAACGGATCAACAACCCAAGGGACAAGGTAATCAATGTGGGAATTAGAACACAAACAATCACACGTCTGCGTGGTTTTCTTCTGAGAGAGGTGCCACACGATATCATTTGACTGCAATAGATGCGGTGACCCACATGATGCCACACAACCTTGCCTCCAGAACCCACTCAATTGCGTTATAGGAGGAAACACATCAAGTGTCTATGGTGACGGCTGCAAAGAAACATTGCGATGCACACTAAACATGGCGGAGGGAGGACAACTCCACATGTGAGATAGCGTTGTAGCATGAATGAGGTCAATTGGTGCCCAACGCAAAGGACGTTTTGAATCACAGACAGAAAACAAATCAGGTGAGTATACAATTTATCTCGGTCATTCCACCAATGTAATATGGTTTCAGTCTTTTTAGTATGTGAGTAAGCATCAACTGGCTTTTGGAGTGTCAACTCCGAGTGACAAGCCAAGGTGAAGGGCGTCTAAACAACTGTTCATCTCTGTGACTGGTAACACTATGGGACGAAGAGCCTGTGATATACAGCTAGACCATGACTGAGGTTCAGGGGCCTGACAAAATGCCTTCATATCATAGACAACAAAGCAGTATAAATGCTTGGGCTGCGAGCTGGGTAAAAACATATTGATTCTCTTACCAGCCATACAAAGCTCTTCCAGCCTTCATAAGACTTGAAAACGTTAAGCCGTTCTTGCCATTCATCATTTTCACTATAGCCTAAAAGCCAGAGAATCAATCGTCATGAATGGGGATTTCGCACGACAGATTGGTGATCTCGAGGATCGAGGACTTCCAGGTGACCACGACCCAACCATAAGAGACGATACCCGTCAATTGTGGCGGGACGCTCCTGACTGGTACCACCTCACGGAGCTCAACCGGCGATACCTCGCAGGCGGACTCGCCCTCTGTCTGAGCTATAAGTTTCCTGTTGAGCCGGAGACTCAGAACTTTGAAAACCTGCTTGACCTTCATGACTACGGAATCATTTCAACAAACTCAAGCCCGGGAACAGGGCCCGAGGACGAAGAGCTACTACAACGTCCCTTCTTGTTCTTCAACATTCCAACCCATGGTCTGTCGACAACGTCACCAGACGCATTGCTCAAGTTCGTCCAGGCTCTGAAGGCTTCTACGAAAGTATATGCTCACATCCGATTCCAATACTTCAATGCACCGCATGGAATTGAGCGGGACCAAGGCATCAGTAGCCTGATGGTAAACGGAAGCTGCAATAATCTTCCAGACATTGGTGGCCCCGTTTGGGAGTCGGAGGGGTGGTCGCGTGACAGGGACGACTGGGGTCACGTCTGCGGCTTCACCTTTGTACAATCACGTTATGTCGATGATCCCGACGAGACTGGGGACCTGAGGATCCCGACGGGTGGCTCAAGCTTCGAAGATGATCCGAACCCTATCCCAGCCAGCCATATAGTCGATCCTCTACATATCTCCGTACTGGCCCGGGACTGGAACTTCACAGGGATTGGGCAGTTGATCCAGGATCTCTTAGACGAGTCAGGAATTTTGCCCGATTACCGTCGTCGGTGAAGCAACAAAGCAGCGCCGTCCACAACGGTAAGGCGAATAGCCCAAGGACAAGATATGCAAACACGGCAATACTTCAGCAGCATCAGGGGCTACCGTTGTGTGCACGTTGGACCAACCCCAGGCGGGAGGGTCCCGGTGGTGAAAAGTGTAAGTCATATATACCATACCGACAAAGCCATAAGGCGATGAAGCTAACTCGGAGAGGCCACCGCATTTCTTTCACGAGAGCCTTTTTGGGAATGATCTTTTTTGGAACGAGGTAATTTTGGAATGAAGCAATTTTGGAGGGAGGCAATTCTAACGTTAGAGGGTAATTCTGGAGCGAGGAGTTTTGGAGCAAGGAGTTTTGGAGCAAGGAGTTTTGGAAGGAGGTAATTTTGGAATCAGCTATTTTGGAATGCAAACCTCGTGTATATTAGACCACATACTGACCCATAACTGACTGCTATGTGTACTGCTGGGATTGTCCTTTGCGCTGAAGATGTGCGTCCCATTGGCGAGCTAATCCTGGTCCGTGATGCCCACATTGTCTTCCTGTACTTCAGTTCGGCGTCCTAGTCACTGTCGAACGCGGTCGTCTGCTCGTTGTCCCATCCCTGCTGGTTAAGCCGTCACTGGCGTTGGCCTCTGACAATGCGAGGTGGGTTTGGTTGGTCTTGGGCTGGGGAATACCTACGACTGTCCTCATCGGTACCGTGCAGAACGAGAATTGCTCCCCGGGCTCACCGGTGGCTTGTTTATCGACGTGGTTGCACAAGGCCATATTTTCCAGAACTACATCCTGCTGGCCAGTTCTGGCCTCAACTCTCCTGACGGAATTACGCCGAAGAAACCCTACAAGGGCTTCCTGTGGCCATACATGTTTGTGCCACAAGCCATCGTCTGGAGTTATTACGCCCCTGTGGCGCACCTTAGGCAGCTTCCATTGCGCCTCCTCGGTCCGGATCTCGCTGGCTACGTCGTGGACTGCCAATTTAGCGACTGCCACCGCTCGTTCAGTGCGGACCAGACTCACGGGTACGCGCATGGTCAAGGGGATCGTGACATCGGTGAACGCCGTCCGGCCCCCCACTTGCTAGGGCACGTTGCCCGTGCCGGAATGAGGTCGGTGAGGACAGCGTCGGAGAGAATCTAGGCCGGGCAAGGTGGCCGTCAAGACTGCTACTTGGCGGGTGGAGCCGAGTATGCGAGTACAGATGTAGTCTCTTTCGCTTGTTTGCTGCGCTTGCCAACACTGGAGGCTACCTCGCTCCCACCACACCGTACTCGTATCCGCGTGGCTCCTTATACCCCACACGGGCACTACAATACCTGCCAGGGACCGAAAGAGGGAGCAAGCTCCACATGTCGACGGCAGTGTGTTTGCATTTTCTGGGGTAAAGGCATTCGGATGAACCCCTGGAGTATCATCCGGGCCAAATTGTGGGGGACATGGATCCGAGAGGAGAGGCTTGGGTGGGGCCGAGAATGCTTCCGACCTCACGGCAATGTGTAGAATTCGTACAATGAAATCCATTTTGATTGACTGTAATGCGCTCCTTGAGTCAAAGGTCTTGTTGTCGATCCAATCAACATAGAGTCACAGTGTTACGTATCAGATGATGAGCGGTACGCGCGGCCTGGTAAGGAGAATGATATATAGATATGTAGAGTCTGGCCGTTGCCATTTAACACTTTCGTCTATGAGAGGTGATGAGTAGGACCTTTAACTTGGCCCCGAACCTCCCCTTTACTCGTACTTAGTGCTGCTTTCACGATGCATGCTGCGGAAATGTCTCGATGGCTACGCCTGTCCCTGGGCGTTGCAGTAATCGCGTCTGCGATGAGTGCAGCAGCCCAACAGGTCCCTGCGGCTGCCGCATTGATCAACAGAAATGCGCAGGCGTCAAACACGACAGACTGCTCCCGGGAATGCATGACGGACATCATTACCCAGATCCTCGACTCAGCGGTTGCCCACGACCCGTCGACCCTGCCGTTGGCATCAACCTACAAGGCGACCGAGAACTCGCATCCGGCAGCTCTCGCCATGATGACCACATGGCGCACCGTCACCAAGGCAGGCACTCCCGACCTGCTCGCAATCGACACCACAAACGGCACTGCGTACTTTGCCCTAGACGTCAGCGAGGGGAACGACGCAATGCCGTCGGTCCTCCGGGGCCGGATCGCGGTGGTCGACCAGCAGATCACGGAGCTCGAGCTGTTCATCAACCGCTACCGCGGCGACCACGGCTTCTCCTTCTCGGCCTCGGAGCTCCCAGCCAACTACGCAGAGCTCATGTCCCCGCCGGCGAACCGCACCAAGGCGAGCCGCGAGACGCTGTGGAAGCTGAGCGAGTCCCTCTTCGCCGAGTCCAGCGACTTCGCGGTCTCCGTCAGCGGCGACTGCCAGTTCACCGAGATTGGCTGGAAGGTCGTCGACGCCGGGACATACAACAACGGCTCGACCGACCCCCTCGGGTGCGCCTGGCCCGACGACCATCCCACCGACGACAACGCGCGGGTGGCCCTGGTTATTGACGAGGAGTTGGGCTTCGTTGTCACCAGCGGGGTGATCCCGGGCACGGTCTACCCGTACGGCGGCAACGTCTCCGCCTTCATCCCGAACAAGATGACCGCGGCTCAGCAGGCGCAGGTGGATTACATCGACTACATGCAGGCCAATGATCCTTCTGTGCCGCTGGTGGCGCCCTTTGGGGGCACTGGTGACACCCTCGAGGTGCTTCAGTACTACAACGACGAGCTCACGGCTATGCAGATCAACGTCTATGTGAGCGGTCCCAACATGACATCGCCCTGGCTTTAGTCGCTGTGGGAATGAGGCTCTATACTATTCGTGCCTGCGACTGCCGACTTGGATATTAATTTCTTGGCTTCTGTCCTGGGATGGGCTACCATGCCGAGGTGTTTTAGGCCAAGCTTGTCGCCTCGAGAATTTCCTTTCTTTTCTTCTTTGGATTTATTGGTGATGGCACCTGGTATCCACCATTCTCGGTTATTAAGTTGCCATACCAATAGATCAATTCAAGTTCGGTAATTCAAATGGAATAAACCATTCAAGAAATGATGAGAAACGCTATGTGACGCGCTATTTCCATTAACCGTTATGCTATCTATAAGCTGTAAGGAGTTTCCTTCCTGATGATATAAATCTCTCCCACAAGAACAGTGCATCCAACTGTCATGGCGATGGCGATGATCGGAACGTTGACGCGAGCAAACTCCATCCTGCGGATATGAATGTGCTTCCTTTGGAGAATATCCCGCCACAACAGCCCAGCCAACGAGGCGCTGAAAGCGGTGCTGAATGCGCCGTAGTTAACGCCGAGTGCCATACTGTAAACGGTGGCCCAAAAAGTGCGATCGCTGATAGGGCTGCTAATACTGGGATCCAGATGTATTCTTTGCCAGGCTTGAATAACCCGTGAAAGAAGGATCGTTGTGCCGATGTTGGTTCCTGCGAACTACGAAACCACCAACGTAAGCTCATGTGGAATAGGTCTGAACAACCTCAAGGACACTCACATTGCAGAGGATCACGGAAAGGAAGCCCATGCCTCCAATAGCTCCGATAGTTCCTGTCTTTTCAACCCAGTGGTCCCATCCGTGCGCGAACACGGAAACCCAGCCTTTTGTTACCAGCGCCTGGACCAGGACAAACATTGAGAATGCGAACGGAACAAGGGCGAAGGGCAGATGTGATATTACAGCCATGACGGTTGGAAACGTCTCCTGCGACCATCGATACCCATCATTGTAGAGGGATACAAGAGTCGGATGCTCGTTCTCCCTTGTGCTTCTTACTTTGCTCTCCACTGGCTCGAATGGTTGATTCTCGTTGGCGGATGTGTTCATACCCGAGGTCAGGACGCCTTGTGCCGAGATTCTGGACCCATCAGCGCGAGAAGGATCTTCCTTTTTATCGAAAATGGTCAGCCCATCGCTCGAGGGCCGGCTGTCATCAGCCGCGATTCCCACCCCAGTAGACCCAGACACTTCTAAGGCTGGATTCGACTCGGGCACCGGGCTGGTGTTGGCCTCACCTCCCGGGCCAGCAGGTGTGAGCGTAAGTAGAGGAGGCGATCCTGCCCCAGGAACAACGGGTGAGGTGTCGTGTTCTGGCTTCTCATCGGCATCGGCATCCTCGACTTCAATCTCAGGCCAAGCTCTAGCTTCTTTAGAGGAGTTCTGTGATATCAAAAGCATCTCCGTGGCGCCCTCGGTGGACACCTGTCCTCCTCTAGTCTGCTCTCTGTTCCTCTCCTGTCTCGACACTCTCTCCATACGAACCCGTTCAACCTCTTCCCGGCCTCTGCGAGAGATTTCGCGCGTTTCCTCACGATGGAGCCACCCGAATGCAAGATCCCAGCACAGCATAACAAACGCCGCCGGCAGCGTCACCCAGAAGACCTGGAAGTGCTCATCATTCTTCGTCTTAACACTAGCAGCGTTGATAGCCACAATGGTGACAAGAGTCACCGACATTATGATAGCGCCGAACGCTGCGCCCCCTTTGTCCAGGAAGGGATTCATGATCTCGACAAGAGAGAGAAGCTGCCCCTGGTCGTCGTTTGTGTGGGTATCCTCCTCCTCGTCTGCGATCCCTCTTGCGTGTGGAATGTTTGGATTGACGGCAGGCTTTAACCTAGCCTCTGTTGGAAGCTCGCGCATTTTGATAGAGACTGGAATGAGACCCTCGTTGGCAAAGATGATATAGAGTAGAAAGGGGAATAAGATAATGGCCGTCGCAACAACGGGAACAACCATATTAGCTGTGTAGTTAATGAATTTGATGTTAAAAGCCCCTGCGAGGACGAGGTTGGTCGGGTTGGATGAAACGAGAACTGCCGAGGCAATATTGGCTATCGAAAACTGAGTAAAGATCCAAGCCCTGGGGTGTTTAATATTATTTGACACTCGCGTCATATAGGCCAAAAACGCAGTACCGGATAGAATGATCGGGTCGTTGCCGATAAGAACGCCTAATCCGAAAAAGAAGGCGTACAAGTAAAAGAATAGTCTATGGCCGACTTTGCCTCCCCATTGGAGGACCTTTAGGGCTAGGTACCTGATAAGACCGGACGCGTCGATTGAGATTGCGATGTAAGCCAGAGTGATGAAGAATATCATGATATCGATGGGAAAAATGCCATTGTCTCCAAGAGTGCCGGCTTTGACTTCGTCCCTTCCAATGGCGAGGATGGCGAGTAGGAAGAGGTCTGCGATAAGGGGTGCCGTGATAGAATTCATCGGAAATCTCTTGCGCACGAATCTGCTGGCCTCGCCGTCGTATTTCCCTTGGTGAGAGCACCCTGTCCTCGGTGGTATCACACGCATAGCACTGAGCGCATTCTGAACTCCGTCCCAGAGTCGGACGGGCAAGTAGAATGGGATATGAAACGGAAACAAGACGGCAATATCTGCCAGTGTGTCTCGCTGTTAGTCGTGATATGCCAGCCCGGTCACCCAACATAAAGAATTATGGGCGGGGAATTGAGTGGACTTACTAGCGAGGAAAAAGACGATGAGAGTAACGATAGATCGCCACTCTTTGATCTGGTCAGTCTCGAGACTGACGTCGGAGAGATTCATCGTGGCCATAGGGTTGTGTCGCAGGTTCCACCAGGACGCAATGACACATTAATGTAAAACCACAGCCCAGCTCGAAATAAGGCTGGATTCGTGCCTCTGACGCGTTTCATGGTGTTGCGGTCTGAAAAAAGTCGTGGTCCAGGCTCTGGGGTAGAAAAGCGGTGGGGGGGGGGGGGGGACAAGCCACACGGCAAGAATATTGCTTGGCAAATGAGTGAGAAAAAGAGGCAGGTGCCCGATCAGGTCAGCCCTAGGTGACCGTATATTTTCTCCTATTGGGCATGACCAAAAAAACCCCGCCTTTGATGCGTCGTACAACAGGCTGCAGAGTGCTTTTACGCGTTTCGCAGCCAATTGCCTCATTCCAGTGCCAGCTCCATGCTCATCTTTGCTCCTCTCAGAAACCTTGGAAGTGCCCAAGGGCCGCGGGTAAGGGGCAGAAGTTTCATCATCGTCATCCCGCTATGCTGCGCCGCCTGTGAAAATGTCAGCAGCGGCTTGTTAAATGTCTCTGTTTGCCCCGGTGGCTGCGTTATTTGACCCAACATAGACACAGTTGAGCCGCACTCATCACGCGAGCACCTGTCCGAGTTAGTCCGAGGCCGCCCTGGTTCTATGCCCCTTTCCTGTTCCTAGAAGCTTGGGATGGGACACTGGGAACATTCTCCCTTTCTCATCTCCGGGAACAAGAGGGACAATGGCGAGTCTACGCTTCCTTTACGCCGTCTACATTTCCGTTCGAATGCTGGTCCCTTCGGTCCGTGTCTCCTACTAAGCGACAATCGACAAGTACGAAGTGTGCCCACAGACAAAGTTATTCCCATCTTCTGGATCAGGCAGCTTGTAGCCGCCCCAGCTCTGTTCGGCACCTATGGCACCCGTCTTACCGATCGCACTGCTCTACACCCTTCTCAGGCGGGATGATGACACTGGTGTAGCATCTTCTTGCGATGACACCGTCGGCCCCTGCATCGAAGTCGTCTGTGCCTGGCCTCTGTCAGGTCAATACGGTTTCGGCCAACGGATCTTGTAAGTGAAGCTTCTCCACCGTCAGCCACCAATCGGCAGCCCGGCCGAGTGAGGAACTTGGCAGATGCTTGTACCAACCTCAACCCCAGGTCTAAACATTCCTAGCGCAAAGACTAATACAGGACGTTAGATACTACATCCTTGTCGTCGTCTGTGTGGTAGCCCGGAAAGAGGAATGGACTCGCGCCGTCTGTCAGGCCGCCGCGCTGCTCGTGCCAGCCGTTGCAGCTATCCACGGCATCGTCTTGACGTCGTTCCATGTTGATGGTGGGTGCGAGACCCGGCGCGAACCCCCTCCACTAACAAAGCTCTCCAGCTAACTGGTCGACGATCTAGGTGCCACAGATATGGACATCTACGGAGCCTTGCAGTTCTGCTCGATTGGCATCCTGGCAGCTCCAGTCACCGTGAAATTATCCTCGACCTTCTTCTACGACCCAGGACGGAACATCATATTCCTGTGGACAGGTCTCATTCTGTCGGGTGAGATCAGCCTCCCTCAATACCGAATCACGCGCGCCCACTGACTACCATCAGGTCTGATGAGCTTGGCTGTCGAGTTCTATCGGTCGAATACCCATCCATGCCAGACCGGCGGAGCGAGTCCAGTACCTAGCCTTGGAAGATTCCCGTATGGGGATGGAGACATCTGCGGCTTGGTTTGCTCTGAAGCGAGCGGCCCATTTTCCAAGCTGAGGCAGGGACCGACAAGCGAGATATACGTTGTTCCCAAGCCCGCGACGCTCCCTTTCGGCATGGCCATGTTCCTGGCCGCGGCCGAGTGTGTGCCCGCCATACTCTCTTTGGTTTCAATGTGGAACAAGATATTGGAAATTAATTGGAAGGCACGTCGAGGGCGTGGTGGTCCAGTGAAAGAGCAGCCAGAGGATCATGGAATCATCCCTGGGACGAACGGTGCTACTATGAAGGGCATGAAGGACGTCAATCAGGCTATCAGGTCACTTTTGAGTGCAGTCGAGGTCCCCGTATTGGGAGGTGCCTGGATAGCTGTCCTCGTCATCGGGGAGATCAACTTTTGGAGCCCCCAGGTCAGATACCACACTGAGCCTATCAGCAGCATCGGTAAGTAGCCCCCATCTGTCCTAAGCATACCTAGGCTTACTCCTATAGGCCAATGGGGAACGATTCTTGCGACTGGAATGGCAGGCATCGGTTCGCTCTATGTCTGGCTGGCAGGCGGTGGCGAGGAGCTCGCTAATACTACCACGGGCCACTTGAGTTGTCCACACTGCCACGGCCGTGGGCAACCTACCAGAATGTTCGACCAAGAAGACAGCCCGCGGGACAGCATAGCCCATCATGCACACCACGAGAACCGTATAGGGTCAGAAGCCGGGCTTTCCACGGCAGATTCCACCGGGGAGTGGGTGGCTCGGCGAAAGATTGCCAACGCCCTAGGAAAGATTGGGAACTACTTCGGCAACCCAGCAAAAGACCCGTTTGGGGCTGGTGATTTCAGGACCGGGGCCTGGCCTCGAATCCCAGGGGAGGCCCAGCGCAATGACCGAATGGCCGAGCACGACGACCGCTACAGCATTATGGAAGGACCGAGTAGTCCGCGGGACTCTCAAGACGGCGGCCCCGGCAGTGATAGTGTTTCGGTCGCGGCAACGCCGGCGTCGCCCACATCACCAACATCACTTCAATATCGAGCGAGGGGTGCAAGGCCACATGCTAACTCGTTTCCTTCACGGATGTCTTCCCGCCATTCCTCATTTGACCAGCCGAGGCCAGCTGAGGTCTCTCATGACCCAGGAGTTCGCTCTACAGAGCGACGTGCAACGCTCGAGGTTCCGCCGTCGGCTTACCATAGATGAAATTAAACAGCACTAGAAGTAGAAACGGGTTGACAAATTAGACAGATGGTTAAACTGCAGCTAAATGAAAGGTCATTTCATGTAATGGGGGCATCAATTCGCCATCTGTTGGTCAATTTTGCCAAGAGTGAAACGAAACAACGTTGTCACTTTCATAAATTTCATTCCATCATCATTGAAAATCGACATACCGCTTTCACCCCCTCCAGGGCGTTTCCCGCATTGCCAATCAAGCCACCCAATCGATCGATAAGTGTCACAGTAGTACCTGAGTCTACCTCTCCAAATGTTCGCCAAAGCAATTTTCAATGGCAGGTCAGCACTGACAGGCCAAGACCATGAAAGACCATACCTGAACGCCGTACTACAGACAAAGAGCATTAGGATCAAGCCCAGAAACCTCCTGCAAGTCGAAAAAGTCGATCCCATCCAGCCAGACATTAGCAGCCGCGGCCAGCGCGTCCGCCTCGTGCTGCTCCTCGCTGTTCCCAGCCGCATGCCCCATGTAATCATCATCGCCGCCGCCACCGGGGGAGTTCAAGACCGCCGAGGCCGTCCGCCTGAGCGCGCGGTGGACCGTCCCGGCCGTCGGCCAGTGCTGGCTCAGCGACTTGAGCAAGCCCAGGATCAGTATCACGCGGGCGCGGTGCTGCCTCAGGCAGGTGTCGGACCCCCGCAGGTGTGTCGTGCACACCGCGAGCTGGACCAGGGCGCCGAGCGCGAGGGGGTAGACGTAGAAGGGGCTGTGGATGGAGGCCGGGGACCGGAGCGCCGCGAGCATGGTCAGGTGCTTGGACGCCTCGACGGCCTTGACCGAGTGCACGTTCTCGCGGTTGCAGGGGCAGAAGGCCTTGGTGATGATGCCCTGGCCGTCGGGGAGGTTGGGGGCGTTGAGCGTCGGGGAGCGGAGGGACCCCCTCGGGAAGTGGAGGAGCATCGTTGCGTAGCTTATCATGACGTGGGCTTGGAACATGATGATGTCGAACCTGCCGTACGTGTTGATGATCTCTGTCTCGGCCTTTGAGGGGGGCAGGTGTAGTGACCACGAGGCCAGGGCGTTGTCTACTAGCTGTACCTCGTCCCGGTGGACACCCTGGGGTCCGGTGATGGAAACGACTTGCCCGAGGATGTGAGCAGCCTTGATTCTATAAGAGAAGGAGGAGAAAACAGTATCTGTGTCGGCAAAGATCTGGTCCTCGAAGTCGGCCCACGAAGGCGGACAGGGCGGGATGGTTGCCTGCTCGTAAGCATCCTCGTCGCTGGGGAGGAGGACGTCCGCTTGTATGGTTGTTGTCTCGAGGGTCAGTTTCCGTTGGAGTGCTGCCGCGTAGCTTTCAGTGATGAATAGCTCGTACCAGGTCCTGCGTAGACTTTCTTGCGTTATCGCACAACTTTTGCCATATGTAATGGCGAAGTCGCGCGTGTGCATGCCCAAGCGGACCGCAGCTGAGATTGCCAGACCTAGGGTCTTGGCGCCTGTTTGGACGTCGTCTCGTGCGAACTGAGTGATTGCCATGAGGAGACAGGCCTGAACCAGGTCTACCGAGTCTGGCCCTGCAGATTCGATTTGGTCCGCTGCTCTAGCCCATAAAGTGGTACGGTAGTGTTCAGGGATAGCGGATGAGAAATGACTCCCTATTGCCTCCACTACCGCCCTCAAACAAGGGGCGTACTTGGAATCCCCGTACATCCTCCGGGGCAGGAGGATGGGGTGTGCCAAGTGGAAGTTTACATAGAACAGATTGACTAATCGGCCGTCGTCCGTCAAACTTTCCAGAGACTCTGGTGATGCCGGGACTGGATTTGCGGTAGATCCACCCGGTGCAACTCGGGGGTCGGTGCCAGCAGGGTCCGCGTATGTCGACTCACTGCCGATGGCGTTGACTGGAATGGATGATAAAGAATGGGTCTGATAGGGCACAGAATCGAGATCTAGCACCGTGATGTTGGAAGGATCCACCGGATCGCCGTTGGACATGGACAGGCTGGCTGCGCGCTGAGGGCCTCCTTTGACGTGCCTGACGGCCCGCTTCCGCCCTCGACGTGAAGGGGTGAAGTGGCAGCCAGCATTACTCGCGGTGCAGCGGCCGCAGACAGGCCTGACCCCGTCGCACTTGAGATGTCTGTCGCGGCACTCTAAGCACGCCACGGGAGCCGGGCGAGTGTGGTCTTGCTTGTTATCGTGATTCCCGCTGTTGCTGCTGAGATCGGCCTGCGGGTGAGGCAGCGGAGCGCCGTCCGACAGCGACATGGCGCGCAAGTCGTCTCGGAATACGGGCGACCAGCTAGGGCCGAGGTAGTCTGGGCAAATTACAGCCCGGAAAGTCGGACGGATGCGGACCTTGTGGCTGCTGAATGGGACGTTGGCGACCCTCAGGTAACCCCGGTTGCTCCGTCGTGAGTCGGCGATTTGTGAAGATGGCCGGACGTCTTGCGGGGCCAAGCACTCGGGCACGTGACACTAGTGACATTTCGCGGATCAGACGAAAGCCGTTGGCAACTATGACGACGCACAGACTACGCATGTTCCCTTATCGTTATGATTCATGTCATCATGGTCAATTTCCTACACTTGGCCCATCTTGCGTCCCGTCAGCTTGCGTCCTGCTCCAAGCCGCCCAGTCCCGGTTGAGTCCTTCGAGCTCACAGTGGAGCCCATCGACTCTATCAGGAGCTACGACGATCGAGGAATCAACGCCAAATCACGAGTTCAACTGCGATTGGTCTTGGAAAATTGTGAAATCACTTCGTTGGAGTCGAGGAATGGTTGTATAAATACTCAAACGTGATGGATCCAAACAGGGTTGAACTCCGGCAGGTTTCCTTGTCCTACTTCAGCTCCGCAATTGTTTGGGCCCGTCCTCATGAGCGTGTATTCACTCCGTTCAGGTCGGCTTTTGAGTTTCAACAGAGATTTCATATCTCTCTCTCTCTCTCTCTCTCTTTCACGCAATATCATCCGATTAGGCTTATGTCGCTGCACAGTGTTCGCTGTCTCCAGGCCGATCATGCCTCCGACTCCGCCAAGACCACTTCCCCGAGGCCCCACTTAAAGAAAACCCCGAGGTGTTAGCTCCTCCCATTTACATGTATAGACCCCGGAACCGGAACCGGGTCCTGTCTGTTTGGGCTGAGCATTCATGCTCTCAGGGTAGCTTCGGGGTCTCAGCGGTTTTACTAGAAGTAGTAGCACAACCTTTAATAAAACTACTTTATGAATTGTCCCGTTGTTTATACTACATTCAATTTTCATTCTCATTCATAAAAATAGGAGTAGTGCTTATCCTATGCTTCAGTATTATTATTACTTTATTCTCGAATAATGAATTGTAATTAAATGTCTTAAAACAACTAGATTATAGAGCCACGTGAAGCTAGTTACATGCGTATCAAAGTAAACTTCAAGGTTTTTCAGAAATACAGAAGCAGGCCGAATTAAGTACGACTAGACCCTATTTGCCTCGCCCAAATCACCTTTCTCCACCACTAATCTCCCTATAGCTGTGATTGTGCTCGTCCCCATAATCTCAAAGACTGCCACATTAGCTGCAAACTCCCTTGAGATCCAATTGCGCAGCTCAACCGCCATGAGTGAGTCCACACCATAATCAGACAACTGCCTGGATGGTTGAACATCGTCGAGAGCGATTGACATAGCCCGTGCCAGCTTTGTGGACAACCCGAGCACGACCACTCCAGCTCGTTCTTCAAATGTCTCAGCCTGGCGGAAGAGTGCTGCGAAGTCTACCGTGCTGCCCTTTGCCCCATTATTTCTTCGCTGCTGCCCCTCGCCTAGAAGCGTCGAGAAGCCCGAGAACATCGGTCGCAGAGCCAATGTAGGCGGGTCCATGCCTCGAGCTAGGCACTCAGCGGGGGTCACAGCGCCAACAAGCAGCTGGCTTTGGGAAAGGTCTGATGCTATAGGGCGGTCTGGATCACAGTAAATGTCCAAGAGTGCCATCAACTCCACATCTTCGATTGGCATCATGTCAGCTGACGTGTGGCGGTTTTGCTGGTAGGCTTCTGTTTCGGCCACAATGCCAATGTTTCTCATCCACCCGAGGTCGAAGGCGATGGCCTTTTCTCCGTGGGCGAGACGATAACGAGCCAAGGCGTCTTGGGAAGCACAACCGCCCGCGTAATTCGACTGCCCAATACTGCCATAAATACCAGAGAGCGATGACAACAGGACGAAGAAGTCAAGACCCCGGGGAAGATAATTGTGAAGGTTCCATGAAGCGTTGACTTTGGATCGTATTGTTTGCTCCCACTCTGAATGTGTCATCTTTCCGAAGACCGTATCATTGAGTGCCATAGCTGAATTGATGCATCCTTTCACGGGTGGCATTCCATAGGCGCAGTCCTGGAGGACTTGACCAAGGGATGTTTCATCCGAGACATCACATTTAGGCGCTGCCACTTTGACGCCTAGTTCGCGGAGCTCAGCCACATTCCGCTCGGCTGCTGAGGAGGTGGCACCGGATCGCGATAGTAGGATGAGATGCTTCGCGCCTTTGCCAGCCATCCACTTGCTGATTGCTCGACCGAGTCCCCCCGAAGCGCCAACAATGATGTAAGAGGCATCTGGATCCAGCCTCCAGGTACGCCGCTCCAGTACTCTTTTGCGCACAATATCAGTACTGTTCGCACTGATGACTATCCGACCTGTGTTCTTGCCGCTCTGCAAAAATCGGAAAGCTTGTTCAACTTCGGAAGCGGAATACACATGCAACGGATCTGGATGTCGTATAGCGGCACTCGTCAACATGTTCATAAGTTTCTGAAGAATCTCGGCGGCGGAGTCTGGATGTGAATGCATCAAGTAGTGCAGATCAACAGCTGAAAAGCTCACGTTTCGCGCAAATGTCGACATAGGCAGCGCCGAATTAGATGTGATATCTGCCTTGCCGATCTCGATGAAACGTCCGTAAGGCGCAATGCATTCCCAAGATGCACGTAGGCTGTCACCAGCGAGTGAATTGAGGACAACATCAACCCCATACCCCTCAGTCAACCGCATAATGCCACGAGCGACTATATAGTCATATAAGCATGTTTCAAAGTACAAAGCCAGGAGAACAGGAGGCAGGGATTCATGGGGTTAATGCAATGTACTTACAGGTCGTATTGCGGCTGAAGAGAATGTGGTCTGCCGGGATCCCGAACTTATCGATGAGCAACTGCTTTTTCTCATCGAATCCGACGGTGGCGAATATCTCGGCTCCGACCATCTTGGCTATCCATATCGCCATCTGGCCTGTGGAACCCGACGCTGAGTGGATAAGGATCTTCTCGCCTTTCTTGAGGCGGGCGACCTCTATTAGTGAATAATATGCCGTGCCACCAGGGCTGAGGAAAGAAACGGCCACCTCGAAGGAGAGAGAATCTGGAATTCGGATAAAAGATGAGGCCGAAGCACGGGGAAACGATCTCATGCATCCAGCAACCATCCCGCATACACGAGATCCTGGGCGAAGCGTGGTAATTTCTCCGCACCTTGCACCGACACGCCTGACGATTCCGGCGCAGTCGACACCAAGCTCGCCTCCGGGGAGTCGGCCCAGAGCAACAAATACATCGCGGAAGTTTAAGCCCCAGGCACGAGACTCGATCTCGATCTCGAAGGGGCCTAAATCGTCCTGTGCACTCTCGTCGTCGATGACCTCTAGTGTATCAAGGAATCCAGTTGTGCCAACCGCCAACTTCACTGGAGGTCCAGTTCCCCATGGCTCATCTCTCAAAGTTGGGGATACCAGGGCACGCATCGTTTTGTTCAACGCGGCTTGCTCGACGAGACGACCGGTCAAGAGCCTCCCGTCACGGATGTAGTACTCCAACTCATCCGATCCAAAGTTGAAAGATGCGTTGAAAACTTTTGTTACTTGCTCTGCAAGGGTGTGAGTAGCACTAGGATCCAATAGCGACTCACGCTCGGAGGCAATGGTGACGATGTGCTTGTCAGCATTCTCCGATCGCACACTTCTCAGAAACCCTTGCATCACACCATACTCTGGGTATCTGACATCCTCGAGGCTGGTTGATGCTACCCACAGCATCTTTCGTACACGAAGAATGATGCTCTGCACCGCATGATATTCCGACTTCGATGCCGTGGACAAGTAAGGAGTGGACACTTCCAGTAGGGAGATGTGGATGTCATCTTCGTGGGCCTCGAACTCTTGTTCTCCATCAAGAAAGATTTTCCTTGTCTCTCTCTGCGACAGGCATTGGAGTATTCTTTCACCGAGAGCCACGGCCCGTTCGTCCGATGGGCTGCGGATGATGAGAACTACGCATCCGGTGTTTGTTGTCGGGGCGTCTGACCTCGTTTCTTCACAGACTGTAGAAAGAATCAGGCTGAAGGAGTGACATGAGTCATCCTTGTAATCTCTCAAGACCAGATCGTTGCCAGAGAATCCCTCGTCACGCAGGAGCTTATCCCACCGCTGCTCCTCAATTGTGGGATACTGGCTGCGGAAGTCCTCGTAGGAGGACCACCAACCTGGGAGTGTGCCAAACGCAAAGTTGGTTGTGATGTTCTCCGGGGCGACGACCTCGAGCATAAGTAAGCGCCCACCAGGCCTCAGAAGTGCACGGAGGCTGCGAATTGTTCTCTGAAGGTTCTTTGTAGCATGGAGAACACACCCCGCTACAATGAGATCGTAAGACGCCTCCTTGAAATCTTGATCGTGCGCACTGCGGTCCAGGTTGAAGACTTTAAACTTCATTCGTTCCTTGTGCCCCTGGAATTGTTCGTTTGCGCTGTCGAAGAAGGAAGGTGATATGTCCGTGTACGTGTATTCGGAGAAGCGAGTGCCACCAGTCTGTTTCTCGAGACCACTCAAGGCGCTGAGTATGTGCCTGGTCATGCCCCCTGTACCAGCGCCAACTTCCAAAATGCGTAAGTTGGGATTCTCATGTGTGACAAGCTCCAGAAGAGCTTGAAATCTGCTATCGCAAATGTTGCTAAAAACGTCTGCGTAGAACATTTCGGCTAGACCCGTGCTGAACGCGATCTGCAGCGGATCTTGCTCACCGAGAAGAACAGACCTCAACTCTCGGGCAACGGCAGGGAATATGTTCCACGGGGGATACAGACTTTCCACTTGTTCAAGCATACCCTCCAGACAGAGTCCGTGAATAGTCTCACTTGGACTGGGGTCCGCATGAGAAGTGGCATATTGTTCCATCCATTCGAAGTGTTTCTTCAAATAGACGGGGACTCGCTTTAGTTCCGCTCTCGAAAGTTCTCTAACAACCTTGTGCGTGACCTGTGCCAGAGTGCTCTCTAGGATGCTTCGAAAATTGACCATCGCCGTTTCATCCTTGGTGTACAGGTCGGCGCGACAAGCAAGGTGCAACTCGTGGGAACTCATCAGGCTAATTTGCGGCCTCCAGTTCACACTGTGTAGCATCATGGTTTCGTTTGCGTTGTGGATCTGCTTTCCAGAGACGGGAGCCATGACGATTCTTTCGATGCCACAGAGTGAAGTGCTCTTGTCCGACATAATGTTGACGGTGGCTTCGAGGCCCTGGACATTAGCTCCCGAGCTGCATTTCGTAAAGACCTGTAACGTTGACGCCTGTGGAGATTGCCATCCAGAGGCTGCAAACCACGCATTGAATAGACGGCTGGGAACAAAAGCCGGTGGTGGTTCCGCGAGTCCTTTCGTGCGCTGGGCGAGTAGAACCTGCAAAGCTGAGTCCAGGACGGCGGGGTGGGTCAGACTCATGACTTTGTGGTCTGCTCCTGTGACATCGATCTTTGCAATAGCCAAGTCGTCACCGTCCCATTTGATTCCATCGAGCAGCTGGAAGGCTCTGCCATATTGGAGACCAGCTTGGTGACAACATTTGTAAAAGGACTGAGTGCCCAAAGCTCTGGTGCAGACCTCTGTAGCTTGCGACAGGTCATTATTCATGCGGTCTTTCCATAATCTTTGCTCTAATCCGCCGTCCACCTCGGTGACGCGATCATCTTCGTATTCCATTCGAATTGTGGCTCGGAAGCACTCAGTCCAACGATCGTGCGACTGAGTTGTGATGTTGACATCGGTCCACACCGAGTCTTTTTCGTATGCTGACTGTACTCGTCGCAGCTGCACGATAGTTTCCGTGCTGTCTTCATCCGTTTCTCCCACTATAAGGGGACTGATGAAATGCGCTTCCTTGATGAAATATCCAGAGAGACGTCGATTGTCCGGACACACTTGCTTCACTGCTTCCAGAGCCATGACTAGCAACCCTGTACCTGGATAGATAGTATTTCCGAGAACCTATGCAAAGGGTCAGTAAATCGTCATGTCATCAACGAATATGTGCTATGACGAAGGAACTCACAACATGATCTTTCGTCCACGGTGTAGATTCAGAGCTGAGGAATCTTCTCCATTTTGGCTCCAGCGGATTCCAATCGGGGAAACGGGCACCCAGAGAGTCCCTGGGAACTTCAGGCCGCAGCCGATAGTCGCGGCTCATTCGAGGTTCTGACCAGTAGGTCCGCGAATGATCGAATGGGTATGCGGGCAAGTCCGTGTAGAAAGGTGAATGTGGGCTCTCGGTGCCCAGCAGGTCTTGATTCACTTTCGCAACTGCGACAGGATAGCCTTCACAAAAGAGCTGTCCCAGGAATTCCAATAGGGCTCGAGATGAGGACTTCGAGTTGTTCAGCACGTGTCTGTACCGAAACTGTCTCTTATTTCCCCCTATCGCGCCCAAAGTCTCTTCAACGGGTCGACGGAGCGCGGGATGAGGGCCAATTTCGACAAAGTGGGTGACTGGGCTGGTGACTGTTTGGTCTCCTTGGACGAGGGTGGTAAGCGCCTCGAGGAATTTGAAAGGAGATACAAGATTCTGGGTCCAGTATTGAGCCTGGGACAAGACGGTTGGCGAGGCGACGACTTGGCCCGAGACGGATGACACCATTGGGACTGCGGAGAAGGGGTCGTAGTCCCCGGCATCGAGAGAACCCATCAGTGTCTCATACTCAAGCGCAACAGCGCTCATTGCAGAGGTATGGTACGCTACACCAGTCTTGAGTTTCCGTCCAAATACGTCGTCATTCTCGAGGCGCTGAAGCACCAAATCAATTGCCTCCTCGGGGCCCGAGAGTGTCAAGTTGGACGGGCTGTTCAGGCAAGCCACACTAACTTGCGTGAGAAGCTCACAAGAGCTCCCACCGATTGTATGAAGATATTCATGTACGTCATCGACCAACAGATTGGCCGACAACATTGCGCCCGGGGTATCTGTAGTGGCACGTAGCCTCGCTGCTACATGGCCACGCCAGTAGGCAACTTTGCACGCCGATTCGAGCGACAAAGCACCTATAGCGTAGGCAGCTGCAATCTCGCCCGACGAATGGCCCAGGACGGCACCGGGAACAACACCGAAACTCTTTAGGAGTTCGATCAGGGCGATTTGAAGAGCCGTGCAGAGTGGTTGACTATACTCTGGGCGATCGATATTCTCGGCACTGGAAAGTCCATCTTGGAGGACTTGCGTTAGTTGAAAATCTGCCTATAAGCCAGGGTTGTGCCAAAAGACGGGTTCTTACCGACGATAGACCACGTAGACCCTAAACCCCGAAAGATCCCGTCTACTTGTTGAAGCGTGTCCCGGAAAACGGGATACTGAATAAGGGAAAGACCCATCCTCACATACTGCGCACCCTGACCGGTGAACACAAATGCGACATTGGGTTCGGTCAAGGCGCGTGTGGGAATCGCTGTCAACAGTTGCGCAGCTTCTGTGCCGACACTCGAGGCAGTCTTGCCATCCACCACAGCGAAGGTTCGCCATAACATGAAGCTCCTTCGAGCAGCCAAGGTGAACGACAATTTGTCGAGTTCGAAGGGGACTGGTGATTTGCGAGTTTTCAAATACGTTTCATAAGCCTCAATCAAGGTCCTGAGTGTGCCTTCATCGGCAGCCGTCCATACAAGGAGGCGGAACGTATCTTGAGCTTCGTCGGGGACACAATTTGTATCTTCACTTCTGACCGCATAAGTGTTGCCAGTTATCGCGCCATTCATAGCGCCATTTGTAGTGCCCCTGATTGAAACTGCTGGGTGAACCCCATTCAGACCGTTAGGTGCTGTGGCAGGGTTCAGGTTTTCGGTCTGGGTTGATGCAGACGCAGAGGGTATGGTGCAATGATTTCCGTTCATGTTGCGGGATGCGAGGTAGTGATACGCATCATCCAGAATGACGTGGGAGTTGGAGCCTCCGAATCCAAAGCTGTTCACTGATACCCGACGAAGGCCTTCTTCTGGCCAGGGAATGCACTCGGTTGGAACTTTGACGTGATAGAATTCCGCGTCAATGTCGGGATTCATGCTCTCAAAAAGTGCGTTAGGCGGGATGATGCCTTTCTCGAGTACCATGACAGCCTTGACAACACCAGCGAGACCAGCGCTGCCCTCGAGATGACCAGTATTGGACTTCATCGAGCCACTACAACAGTCGTTAACAAGGTCAAATTAGATGTGATGGGCAATTCTTACACGTATAAGGGCTCATCTTGCGATCGGTGTGGCCTGAAGACTCGCCCAATCGCCTTCATCTCGGTGGGATCGCCGACAGGTGTGCCAGTACCATGAGCTTCAACAAACCGGGTGGATTCAAAGCCCAGGCCGGCTTTCTTGTAGGTATGTCGTATCAGTCGCTCCTGCGCGTCCGCACTTGGCTGTGTCATGATTGGGGTCCGGCCATCTTGGTTCGACGCCGTAGCCCGAATGACAGCTCGTATCATATCACCATCACGGACCGCATCGGATAGTGGCTTGATCACGACAGCCACAATACCTTCTCCTCTGGCATAGCCGTTGGCACGATGATCGAAGCCGTAGCTTACGCTATCAGTTGAGAGATACTTGCCGTTGTGCAGCAGAATAGAACCCTCAGGACCGAGAATCAAGTTGGCTCCAACAGCCAAAGCCATAGAGGCATCGCCGTTGTGTATAGATTGGCATGCCATATCGAGGGCTGCCATGCTACCAGAGCAGGCGGTGTCAAGATGGACACTGGGCCCTCGCAGGTCAAAGTGCCAGCTTACTCGATTAGCCAATAGCGACTGGGCATTGCCGGTCAAGGTGCCCCGAGCAATGCTCTCAGGGTCCTTGATGTACATTCTGTTGTAATCGTCCGACATAGAAGCCGCGAATACAGCCGTTCGTGAGCCCTTAAGTACGTCCAGAGGCATGCCAGCTACGGGGTTCGGAGTCAGCCATCCTTGTTGAATAAAAACACAAGCGGGACGGACTTACCATTCTCGAATGCCCGATATGAAGCTTCCAGGGTCATTCTGTGTTGCGGGTCCATCGACGCCGCTTCCTTGGCTGTAATTGAAAAGAAAGGGGCGTCAAAGACGGACGGGTCATCCTTGAGGAAGTGAGCACCCTTGCTGTGAAGCTGTATTCATGTCAGAAGGTCAGCACTTTGAGACACTTCCAGGCAGTCTTGTGATTTTTCCATCTTACCTTGTTGTAGTTGTTTCCTGTTGGGTCGTAGAACGAGTCCAGATTCACCCTTGACTTGGGCCAATCTGTCATGAGGTTCTTCCGCCCCTCGAGAACATTCCATAGACCGGCTTCATTCTCGGCCTCCTGCGGCCCCTTGAAGGAGATGCCGACGATTGCAATGTCGTCCGCCATGGAAGGCATCGCAAATTATGCGTTCTTGAAATTGCTCGAAGGATAAAGTCACGCTTGGGTATCAGGACGATTCTGGGATCGCAGCACACAGCCAAACGCTTTCAATGGCAGATGGCAAGCACTTTAAGAAGACATTGATAGCAGGTCACAAGATTGTTGTCACCACCACGCCGCTTCTGAAGGACATAGAGGGTATGACCTCAGGTCACAGGGGCACACACTGAGCCGCCACCAAGAACCTGAAAGTATGTATCCGAACAAGGAAATTTCCCATGGAGTGGGCTACTGTCAAATGATACCTTGCTGTGCCTCATGACTATCGATATCACCGAATAATAGCGTGGTCTGATGGGTACGCCGTGGTATTTTTGACGCCCTGGGCGTGTACGGTGCAACGCACTGTGTGTGCTTTTTGTTCAGCTGAGCGTCATGGTCCACAAACCAACATGCCGCCGCCTAAAGATGTGGGTTGCAATTTCTTCAGGGCCTAATAAAGGCAAGGAGAGCCTGTTAGGCAGCTCGGTGCATGTTGGGCGCCCTCAATGGAGGCTCACGTACCAAGTTTGAGATCCGAGGCGTAATCCCGGCCACATCCAATTCCGCAAAAGGTGTTGGTCCGCGTCACTCCTGGACCCGAGCCTCGGCCCTAGACCCCTGGACGACTGCTTAGATTGTCCAGACTGGATGGTACAGTAGACTAATGTGAATCCGTGGCACAGTCGTCCTGGAATGTGGTGCGACCCATCGAGTCGCGTAATTTGTTGGCAAGGATGGGGGCCAAATTCTTTTCTGCACATGCCGTTGGTCGGACCGCCTCAACTGCGGCGCAATAAACTAGAACCAACAGCCATATCGGCTCTCCGGATATATCATAATAGGCATTATCTGTGTAGATCTTGCAAGGGACCCGCGTCGATCTCTTGAGGACCACCGTCCCCACATTCACAGGCTGCCTGGATGGACTATCCAAAAAGAACGACTTGTGTCCTATGTACTGTTGGTTGATGTTGGCTGTAGACCGTGCGCTTGTGTGTCTGCGTGCCTCTACTAGTGCAACGCAACCATACACTAGTCTTGATTACCTGATTGTGGGCTGCACCGCGGTGCAACACTGTGCCGCTGTGGACCCACAGTGCCATGGTTCAGGAAATCGAAAAGCCCGTTGGAGCATCATCAGTGCCCACCCAGTCTACCTCTTTGGCACCAGTACATACTGTTCGAGAATCGGGACCGCTCGGCAGCCCTCGCTCAATCTCAAAACTTGTGCGTCTGCGCGACTTAGAGATCCCCGCGGTGACCGTGTTGTGAATTGACTTGCACGGTCGTCTTGCTGGTACAGCTAGCCTCACCTTGCCAAACGAAGAGGACACTTAGAGATGCGTTTTATCTGCTTTCACGGAGCGGGGACGAACGCGAAGGTGAGACTGTTCCCGACCTCTGTAACATGGACAGAGCATTGCATTAACAAACCCGATAAGGTTTTCGAGAATCAAACAGGTATCACCCCTGAGCGTTTATCAGTGACAGCAGAGTGCTTATCTGACGACTGTACTGCAGCGAGTTTGCGACAAGCTCTCGGTCGCGACCATGAATTCCTTTTCATCAACGGCACTGTTCAGACTGACCCAGTACCCGGTACGTAGATACCCGTACTCAAGGATTATGAGTCCCATAGAGCTACAAAGGGACTAAATAGTGAAGTACATTTAGGCGTAGAACCTGCAGTCGGCGGGTCATTGCGATTCTACGGGAAGGATTTAACCAAACTGCGCGCCACCTACAGCGGCCTTGTCAAACTTATAAAACAGAACGGCCCATTCGACGGCGTGATGGGGTTCTCTGAAGGCGGAGCTGTAGCAGCTGGTCTCCTCATTCTCGACGCGCGTCAACCATTTGCCCATTTCAAGTGCGGCATCTTCTTCTGTGCCGCTACACCGTTGGATCCAAAGATTCTCTTCACGGGGGAAAGCAGAGAGATGGATGCTTGTATTGATGGTACGGTGGTTAGTATACCTACGGCACATGTCTGGTCTCCCAACGATCAGTTCCATCCAAACATGGGCAAGGCGCTGGTGCATTTGTGCAAAGGTGCTTTTCGGGAGGAATACATTCACGACATGGGACACAGTATTCCTAGCTCTCCATCAAACGCTTCCTTCCGAGAAACTTTGAAGGTTCTAGAGCGCACTGTTGAGAGAGCGAGACATTTGGGGATGAATTGAGTCAAAGAATCTTGCGTAACAGGAATCACACGTGAATTGATGTATCATGTTGGTCTATCATACTAGTTCGATCTACTCTGTGCTAATTTCCTCTTTCAAATTATTAGATCAGTATCTGTTCGCTCTTCCACATGAGAAAACCGACGGGGACCTGAGCAGCTGCGGAAACACACAAAACAATCATCTGCCTGTTGAAGCCTTGAGCCAGAACAAGCCTGATCTGGTTTGATGTGCTGATTGGTAGGGAGCTGAGCTCTCGTTCCAACACTGTGAGGACGTTACCGCCAGAGAAGCCCAGACTGGCCAGGTGGGGTGTGACGTAGCTATTGAAAACCGACGTCGAGATGGCAATCACGATAGCACCTCCCATCATTCGAAACTGATTTGCCGTCCCCATTCCAACGGCTAAACATGGTCAGTATGGGAGTAGAATAATACTGGAGGAGAAATCTGAATTGAGGCTAACCAACGTACCTTGATCTCGTGAGGTAACTACTCGGGGAATGAGCAAGAACAAAGGCGTGAAGTTCATGCCACATCCAAACCCGGCTATGAATTCGAAGCCGTATATTTGAGATGGTATGTCCAGAGACACGGGCAAAGTGCCAAGGAGTGCGAAGCCAACTATCTGGACGCATGATCCAGCAAGGATGAGATAGATCGCAGGCACTCTAAATTTGCTGGCAATGCCAGATGCCAATCCCGTGCCAACAGGCACGGCGAGAGAAAACGGTATGAGTCGAATGCCTGCGTCCAGCCCAGACAGTCCATATACAAGCTGGAACCTCTCGGGCAGCTCAAATATCGACACAATAATTGGGCCTCCCAGGAACAGCAACCCACTGTTTTCGAATACTCGTCAGGAAATATTTGAAACGCGGTATGCTTAAGGATATTCACTCACAGGAGGATTCCCACCATGATGCGATTTTCAAAGAACCTCCATGGAAGGACCGGTTCCCTCGCTGAGTCGGCCTTTGTCACGTACCGCTCCCAAACTAGGAGTACTGCCCAGAGACAGCCAGACACGGACAACAACGAAATGACATATGCTGATCTCCAGGGATACTCCGAGTCGGCTTCTTCAAATCCAGCTGTCAACGATAAGACTGCAAGGACGAGAAGTATTGTCCCAAGGATATCGACTCGAGCCATCGTCGACTTAACGGCGACCTTGCCAGAGTCTTCAGAGCTCGAATGGACGGGCACCAACAAGCCGAAATTTCTAGGCATGCCAACAGCTGTAACTGCCAGTGCAACGGCGGAAATAGGTACGCTGAGGCATTCGCATTAGAAATGTGGCCATAATTTACCACTAAATAAATTGTTCACACTCACTTAATAATGAAGATCCACCTCCATGTTGTGCCATTACTGATTGCACCGCCAAGAATAGGTCCGACAAGTAAAGCCAGTGAGCTGACAATCGACAACTGTGAGACATATTTGGAATAACGCTCCGGCGGGACCAGATCGGTGATTATAACCTGGCTGAGAGAATAGCAACCCCCACCGCCCAAGCCTTGTAAGGCACGGAAAACGATGCTATAATTGGGTCAGAAGCGGCACATTGGGAAAGCCATACACACACGTTGAGCGACTCACAGCTGTGCCATGGTCTGCGCGGCACTGCATGCTGCTGAAAAGATGATGAAGATAACCATGGAAAGAAGGTAAATCGGCTTTCGACCAAAAATGTCGCTGAACTTCGCGAAGATTACAATCACCGCTGGGCACACATGCATGTGAGAACATGAACAATGTGTGACGTGGATGGACGAAGACTCACAAACATATCCCAACAGGTAGCTGGAAATCACCCAGCTCAATATGCTAAAACCACCAAGTTCGCTCGTGATCGCGACAAGCGAGGTTGTTACGATTGGGACCTCAACCTGTACCATGAAGACCTGCACAGCGAGGCTGCTCTGGGTGTAAGTCGTTGATCCAGGTGTCATTCAGCTATGCCGTGTCAACTTACCCGATAGTCACTAGCCAAAAGCGCCGTCCTTGGAGGTACTCATTATGGTCAATTCCATTGCTTTCCTCGATGTTGGCCTCGACTTTCCGGGGATCGGGACTTGTCGCAAACATCTCAGATGATGATGTGGCTACATCTGCAGACGTTCGCTCCTGGGAAGCCATGATGATCGGTGATCTAACAAATCTCAGATAAAACGAAGAGACAACGTCTTTGCAAGGCTTTCCTATGACTGGCTTCGAAATTGCACACTCCCTCGTGTTTGAAAAGAGGCGGGCACATTAGGAACTGGAAAGCGAGACACGGGAGTGAATGTACATGGGCGAGCTGTGTTTGGGGGCTGTCCTCTGGTCGTCGGGAAGCTAAGGAAGAAACCCTTGAAAATCAACTCCACTGTATGTAGTCAAGCTTTACTGTGGCCCTGGAACGAGGGGCCTAGCCCGGAAATGAAAACGGCACCACCATTGCTGTGCCTCCCGAAGTGGCGGGACGCACTGTGCCCAGGCATCTACACGCGGAGCCTCACACCGGCATGGGAGACCGCGATCCGACAATGCAGTTTGGGTGGGCTCATGTTACATGGGCAGGGCAGCATGTGTGGAGTCACCTCCAATCATAATGCAACCTCGATGGGTCCACTATACGGGCATTGATCACCGGCTGACACGGCCAACATGCAATCACGTAGCTTGCAAGCTCTGTGGGACACTTGCGACCTGTTGGTTGTGCTGATGTTGCAGACTATTGAGTGGATCTGTGCTTGGTTGCATGGAAGGATCACGGGGTGTCATTTGCGTGGGTAAATCTAGTGTCTCCCCGGCGGCGCCCTGCTCGGCTTCAGCTTGGTTGTGAGATCTTCATTGCGCATGTTGGGCGGCGGTGCACTTGCCGCTCGGTTGCGGTCCGCTCCAACGGGCATTTGGACGCGGATCCCTGGTAGTTGCTGGCGAGGTTAGTGAAGCAGGCAGTCTGGGCTTGGTCCAAGACAAGCCCTTCGTAATTCAACCATATGAGCTGGAAAGGTCAGGAGATGCCCATCCTCTGCTGGCTCGTCCTACTGGAATTTTGCACGCCTATACATTTGATTGCATGAATTTCTGACAAAGCGCCATCAATTTTGATCTCAACGCTGTCGTCTCACTTGTTTTGTTATCCGTGCACTGTCATGTCTTCGTTTTTATCTCAGCCTCTTGGGCTACCATCTTCGCGGCGTCTAGTGAAAGACCTGGATCTTGACAATATACCGGCTCTCCAACCGCCTGAGGGCGTCGTTTCGAACCTGGTCGACCCTCCAAATCGGAATGCACTTGTTATGTCTGTGACTATTCTATGCTTGGTCATTACCACTATATTGGTCTTCATTCGTGCTTGGTCAAGGCTGGTTGTGATGAAGATTGTTCGAATTGAAGACTGTGAGAGTTGATTCTCAAGCCCAACTATAACAAACAGTCATGCTAATACATCCCAGTCCTCGCCCTTGGCGCATTTGTACGTGGTTCAACCATCGTCTCCTACAAAACCAGCAACAAAGAAGAGACGAAATGATTAACCAGGGCCCATCACCTCTAGGCATGCTATGCTACGTTCATGTATCCTGTGGTCCGCTTTCTTCATAACACCGGCTACTTTGTCCATCAGTGGAATGTTCCTCTGAGCAAGATCTCTGAATTTAGTTGGGTGAGTCTATCCGTATGATCTACTACAGTGTTTTGGCGTTTGTGTTGAATAATCTTTTGTGTCAGATCCTGCTCATCGGTGCCAATCTCTACGCTGTCAACATAATGTGTATCAAGGTTGCTATCATGCTGGACTGGCTGCGTATATTCGTGCCGGGGAAGACACGAAACGCTTTCTTCTGGACCTGCTGGGCTGTCCTCATCTGCAACACCATGTACTACATCGCCAATATCGTGGCCCTGAACCTTGAGTGTATCCCATACCGAGCAATCTGGGATATCACAATCACAGGCCAATGCCTCGATCAGAAGGCCCTCGACATTTCTTCGGCGGTCATGAATCTTCTCTCGGATATCACCATTATTGCCTTGGCCCAGAAAGTTATCTGGCATTTACAAATGTCTCTCAAGAAGAAGCTGGGTGTCTCCCTAATCTTCGCTGCCGGCATTATGTAAGGCCCCTTCTTGTTTTTCAACAGCTTCTACTTTTCAGTTTGGAAAATACTAATATAGAAGTCACAGTGGGTGCATTGCCGGGGCGTTTCGATTAGGTGTCACTATTGAATATCGGAAGAATAATGATGCTACCTACTACGTCTCTGACGTCATCTTATGGATGACCGCCGAAATGACCTGCGGGTATTTGGTGTTCTGTATACCGTCCGCACCAAAGGCCTTCAGCAAGTTCGGAATACCTACAAGAATTGCGAGTGCTCTGCAGTCATGGAAAGGTCGCTTAAGCTCCCTAGGCAAGGGCTCGGCCGACAAGTGTTCGGATTCTGGGGAACAAATTAACGGGCACAGGTTGAACTCTCTCGCTGCAGGCTTTGACTCATATCAAGAGTTCCCAAAGACCCAGGACACTATCCCCAAAGACTCCTTCAACACAAGAACTTCTTTCGAATCTGCTGAAAGATTGCCCGGTTGGGACAATCCTCCGGCAGGTGGGATTGTGATGACTACACAAACGGTGACAACTCTTCAAAGGAGTGACCAAAACACCACTGCGGAGGAGCATGGTCGCCAGCATCCGTGGACACTTGAACGTCTCTGACGACAAAGGGATTGCTTTACGATTGAGATCTTGCCTTTGGTCAGTCGCACATGGAAACTGAGACTTGCAGTACGTGTCTTTGCAGCTGATATCAATCTGAATGCAAGTTGTCACTTGAATTGTGTATAGTTTATTAGTCTTGAAGTTTTCTAGTTTAATATGTGGAAGAGAACACGATGTATTTTTGACCTCGTCAAATAATTTGTGTCTACAGAAATATGAAAGCGCAGGAGCTTAGAATTGACCTCCTCCGAGATCTCGTTCGAATATAATAGCCTTTAGAGGAAGTTACTCATTCAAGCAATAAGAAAGAGGACATTTTAGTTGCAATGTATCACTCCTTGAAACACTCTTGGAATGAGAATCTCCATTACAGGAACGCCCATCAGTTTTAGATACAGGAGCCTGTCGGAAGTTATAATTCAATTACTCAACACTTTCTACTTCCTCCAGTCCCTAGACAGTTGAGCTGGGATGATCTCTTGTTAATATGGTCCCAGATTCGGCCTCTTGCAAAGCTGTTGGATTTCTCCTAATGTAGTTCGAACAGCATGCAAAAGATTGTAGTCGCAATGAATTCAGACTTGGATTGTAAAGGGTTCCTCCAATGAAGGCCCCTCGAAATGTGGTTTAGAAGCGAGAACATAACGATGATTTGGCCAAGTACCTCATAGGCAGAGCAATAAATAAGTCCAAGTCTGAGAGTTTGACCGGATGAGTGATCGTTCTTCAGAACCAGGCGTAACAGCCTTGACCTCACGTCGTTGGATTTTCCCGTCACCAAGGGGTAAGGCAACGTGTGTCGGAATCACACAATCATTTCTTTTCCCTCCATCCATATCAGAATCAAGCTCCACGCTGTCCTACGAAAATAGCAGCGGGGCGTATTGCAATCTCGAATGCACCGACAGGGCCACGGGTGTCGTAATCCGACAGTGCATGTGCATGAGTGCTCACATGGGACACCTACAGGTACTGAACCAAAGAAATTTAACTCCACATCAAGACCGAGGCTCTGACTTTGGGTATCGTGACACGTTGAAGTACATCTTCAGGCTACAGTCATTCCAGACCCTTCGGCGCTTGCCACGTTACATGGTTGTTGGGCTGCGCTCATTGTCAGCTCATCATTCTTTTTTCTTCTCTTGCTGCACATGCCGCATGCATTGAGCAGGACCCGGAATTTGGTCCACCAGTCGGCCAAGGAATGAGCAAAGCGAGATCTGCAATTGCTGATGCAACGTGTCGGTCTTTTTCCAGATTTAAACAGTAAAGTGGTTTTTTTTCTCGGTGAGGCATACTAGTTTGATAGAGTAGTATGCGAATGAGACATGAGATGAAAATACACTGTCTGCGAGGCTCCATCCAGTGGGTTTCATTGGGCGCCAAGCAACTTGTTGGTAGATATGGAAACGGCCATTGCAACAGCAGGGTGACAACGGAGGTCTCCTGCGCCGCACGTAGCGTACCTCGGTGCTTTGCTATTTCCACTGCGCACAGTGCGATGGATTTCGTGCAACTGGAAGCGGTCCGATGGTCACGTTGGCGGGTGGAGTTTAGAGCTAGCAGCCAACCTGCATGGCGCGTGCGTCAGCGTTCAAACCACTTGGCTCTAAACTTGGCTCCCGGAGCCAAGGCCTACCTTGCCTCTGGTGGGCCCCCAATTCTCCCCCTCCCGAGGGCCGCCATTGCATGTGCGGCTCAGCGGCACAGCGACTTCAAAGTGGGGGTCATCGGATGACCTCCGGAAAGGCTCTCACTTTCTCGTGCGGTCACACATCGAGTAACGTCCGCGCCTCTTTCCGGGCAAATGAGATCCAGGTAAGCAGGTTATCCGGCAGCTCTCTTTGGCTCTTTTCTTCGGTCTGCCCCTTTCTCTGAAGCAAACGGCAGTTGGAACTTTCCTCTCCTACCACTTCCACTTGATTTTCCACCTATTGAGCAACATTGTTGGACTCGCTTTCCAAATCACCAGGACTTCGTGAGTCCAACTTCCAGTCTGCGTCATGGGTACCATCGACATCCTCCTCCAAGGAGCCAAGTACGCCGCCTTGATCTTAATACCCTACGTTAGTTCTCACTGAAACAATGATCCGATTAAGGACTAACCCGCCGCAGTGTTTTGTTATCGCCAGTTATCGGGTGTTTTTCCATCCTCTGAGCAAGTATCCCGGGCCGTTGGCTGCCAAGCTCTCCGATGCGTATGCCGGGTTCTATGCCATTTCCATGCGCCTTCACTTGGCCACAAATCGGGACCTACAGACCTATGGTGAGTCTTGCACACTAGATTCCGCTTCCTATTCCTTGGTACTAACGCCCCGATAGGCCCGGTGATACGGCACGGCCCCAATAAGCTTATCTTCAAGTCAGCTGAGGCCCTCCAAGGTACGCCCAGGGCTGAGTCTGTGGCCGCCTGAACCACAAATGTCCATTCATGCTAACCTGATTAGATATTTACAACAATGAAAGAGTCACCAAATCTCGCGTCTACCTGCTTACCAGCGCAGCTGGAAATCCCAGCATATTCAACACTCTTGACAGACGCCAACACAGCATGAAACGACGGCTGATTGGACAAGCCGTCAATGATAAGGCGATGCGAGATTTCGAACCGACTATGATGGGGCAGATTGACTTGTTCATTGGACAAATCCGGGAAGCCAGCAAGACTTCTATGCCGGTGGACATGACTGACCGTTTGAAACGCCTTGGAATGGACATCGTAGGTCTTCTAGCGTTTGGATTCCCCCTCAACATGCAGACCGATCCGACCTACCGTTTCATGGTCAAAGGACTCAGCATTGGAGGATACCGCGCCCACTGCTTCATGCAGTTCCCACCTATAAGGAGGCTCGGCATTCAGCACCTGCTGGGTATCGCGGGAAGGGCTCAACGAGTCAAATATGTGGAGATGATGCAGCGGATGATTCGTACTCGTCTCTCTGAGGATAAGCATGCCAGGCACGACCTCTACTCCGTCGTTGCTGATCACCTCGACAATACCACCGCAGACGGAATCACAACCAGCCAGCTTTGGTCTGAGGCCTTGTTCTTCTTTCCCGCAGGTTCGTACTCACTCGGTCCCTATAATGATAAGCGACCATACTCTCCCTTGCGCATTGCAGCACTAACCCAGAAAACCAGGTGGGGAAACCACGTCTACGGCACTCTCCGCGCTGTTCTTCTACCTGTCGAGGAACCCGGAGATATACAAGAATCTGGCCAACGAGGTTCGCAGCACATTCTCCAGCGATGCAGATATCCGAGGTGGTTCCAAGCTCGCCGGCTGTCGGTACCTGCGGGCCTGCATTGACGAGGCTCTCCGCATGTCGCCGCCAGTCTCGGGCACGCCATGGCGAGAGCTGTACTCGGACGAACAAGACCAGCCCCTGATCATCGACGGCCACGTTGTGCCCCCTGGTACCCAGGTAGGCGTGTGCTTCTACTCCCTCCACCACAACGAGAAGTATTTCGCCGACCCCTTCACCTACCGCCCGGAGCGCTGGCTGGTCGACGATCAGGCACAGCTCCGTCTCATGAACTCGGCGTTTTGCGCGTTCTCTGTGGGGCCTAGGGGCTGCGCTGGCAAGGCTATGGCATATCTGGAAGCTAGCCTTGTAGTGGCCAAGACGATGTGGGCCTTTGACTTCAGGCCTGCGCCTGGTGGGAAGTCCGGGGGTGGTGCGCCTCATAAGAGGGAGGGGAGGAGGCGGGAGGATGAGTTCCAGTTGTATGATATCTTCGCGGCCATGCATGTTGGACCTGAGTTGCTGTTTACCCCACGAGGTGGCGACTTGTAGCGTAAGGCTGGTGGCACTTTGTTTAAGAAGTAAGAGAATCATCAGAACTCGTTCCATACGGATCTTGCGATTTTGAGCCAGTCAGAACAAACTGTTTTTCTGCGTCCTCCGAACATTAAGCTAACCCGGCAGTAATAATATTGTTACATGATAAAGCCTGACCTAACCATTCAGCCCGCTCACTTATATACGATGCCTTCCATCTTGGACCATCTCCGAAACAGGTGGACTCCTGCCAGAACTTGTGGATGAAGGCCTCGAGCAGATTTCTTGCAACTATGTCCGTGCCATCATTCCGGATCGCGGCTTCAAGCCGCCTCAGCGCCGGACCCTGCAGTCTTTCTTCAACCACTCGTGCGACTTTAGTAGTAGTAGACCACTCTTCTAAGTCATGCCCTGGCGTATCATACTCCTCTTCAACGCGCTGGCGTAGTAGAAGACCCGAGTCCCTTGTGGCTGCGAAGTTGTCTGCCTTACAGTACCCGACCCGATAGAATTCAAGCCGAGCCTCAGCGAGGGCAAGGATATAATTGTAGCTACAAAACGTAGAAACCCGTCTCAGCATAGCTCCGAGGACAGGATGATGCTGAGCAACGGCCGCAATCCTGCTGGGTTGCTGGCCGGCGAGCTGATAGAGAAGGTTAACACTTGTTTCGGTGCAGTACCAGTAGATTTGAGCCGCGAGGGTGTGCTTATTGGGACCGAGATAAGGCGCAATGTCCAAAGGCGGGTCCACTATGCGACCGGGGCTGATGGGATATGCGAGAAGGCCACAGTTTAAACTGAAGTTCATGCAGCTAGATTGCGGGGGCCCGAGGTCGTGAGTTCCGGCTAAGTCGGCGTATCTGGTCGGCAGTGTCTTTTGTTGCACCACCCCAGACGAAACGAGACCCCTCGGTGGCTCAGTGGGGACCTCAGCAGGCGCACTGGTGACGTCCGAGTGCGCAAGGCTGCCTGGTCCTGAGGACGCACTGCTGCTGGGGTGAGAGGCTTCAGGGGCAAGGCCGGCCGCTTCCGCCGCTTTTCGAATCGCAGAGCGGAGAGCTGTCGGGTCGTCACTTTCAGGTATTTCTACCACATCCTTGATCAATCTCTTGAGCCTTGCGTTTTCTTCTTTTAGGTCACAGAGCGTGGTGGCTTGTCGAGCCCGGAATGCGCGCTGGGACACCCTTGCACGATCCCTCCGACGCTGCCGTCGCTCGTTAGCCCCAAAATCTAGCGGCGAAGGAGGGAAAGCATACCTGCAACTCAACCGCGGCATTATCCATCTGTGACCTTCAATTGCTGCCAGGGCTTGTGTGTGGGGATGTTGCGTAGAGTTACGCGCCCGGTGCAATGTGTTGCCGGGCATCATGACTGGATCCCGGGTCCAAGTTGTGTTGAGTCGGGCAAAATTCACCTCCGATCACGTAACATGAGTAGGATTAGTCATGTTGAGCGTCCCAACACTGTGGAACTCTCGCTCTTATTAGTGCATGGATTCAGTCTGCTAGACAGAAGTTATGAAGCAGGTTCAGGGAGGGCATTGGTATAAAGGTGATGGGTTTTGGACCATTCGTCACAGACACATACGCTGGCTATTAATTCTACGAATCGAATCTGAGTACCGTTGTCGTTGTTTTCCAAAGTTCAGCTACCATGTCAGGCAATGTCTTGCAAACTCCCTATCGCATCTACCACCGCAGATCCTACGCCGCCATTGATCCCACCCGACCAGCGCTGTCTACCATGTCAAAATCAGCAGTTGTGACTGGTGCAGGGTCAGGAATTGGAGCCAGCATCGCAATTTCGCTGGCAAAATCAGCAGTCTCGTACATAGCCCTCATCGGGCGCCGAGAGCATGCCCTCTTGAAGACCAAGTTGGCCATCGAGGCCGTCTCCGCCAGCACCAAAGTCTATGTGTACACGGTGGACATCACCAACTTGAATGCGGTAGATACTGCTCTCGATGCATTCTCCCGAGAGTGTGCGAGTGGCACAATTGATATTCTCGTTGCCAACGCGGGCTCACTTGGGCCCTTGAGCTCGATCCGGGATGCAAACCCCATAGAGTGGTGGGATGGGTTCGAGATCAATATCAAGGGCAACTTCAATCTCGTCCATGCTTTCCTCAAAAGGGCCAATGAAACATCCGCAATTATTCATCTGTCGTCGGGCGTCGTCCACGGCCCATACTTTCCGAATGAGTCGAGCTACTGCGCTTCCAAGGCCGGCGCAGTCAAGCTTTTCGAGTACGTGCATCACGAGAACCCAGACATGTTTGTGCTGTGCTTGCAGCCCGGCCTCGTGGCAGAGACGGGGATGTCTCCAGGGTTTGAGAACATCGCAAAGGGTATGCAAATGGACATGGCTAGCCTGCCATGGGATGATGGTGAGTCAAAACCGCTGCATGAGGGTCTGCCCATTCGCTTGCTGACTGGGCTCTCTGGTTTAGTCGAACTTCCTGGGGACTTCGTGGTCTGGGCCGTGAGCCCCGAAGCTCGTTTTCTCAATGGCCGGTTTGTGTGGGCGAATTGGGATGTCGACGAGCTTAAAGATGACAGGGATGAGATCTTATCCAACCCTCAAAAGTTCACCCTGGGCTTGGTTGGGAGCTGAGGCTGATGCCGAGGTCGTGTGAGCACATCCGCAATGATCACAATCAAACTCGAGACACCTATATATTCTTATTAATTAGGCTTATTTGTAACTCAGGGGTAAGTGTAGGTATGCTGGTTATATGTGTGTAGTGCTGGTTATGGGTGTATTGAGTATGGATGGGTGTGTTGGTGTATGGGTGCTGGGTGTAGGGTTGTTGGGTGTGTAAGTGTTGGACTGGTGTGGGTGTGTGAATTAGGCCTGGGTGTTGTTGGATATAAGTACATTAGGCATGTAATGTGTTTGTGTACCATCTGTTTCTTTCTGTGCAAATATCCATCTCCATATACAAAGGCATCCGACAAGAATAAAGCCTTTGAGGCACGTGCATGATCTGACACAACAATCATGGACGTTGGTAGTCTAATGGAATTCGGGCTACAAAAGTTCATTGCTTGAAATGTGTCCAAGCCGGCAAAGCCTTGATACCAATCTGCGGACTTTCCCAATTCCCGTCGTGTCCTGTGGTTCCGAATCAACTCACATTGATTTGGTTGAGTCGAAGTACTCGCCCATCTGGTATATGAACTCGTCCTCTTCCTCCTCGAAAACTGCATCCCAGCATTTCTCCTCGGAGTTCCACTGCCAGAAAATGAGATGATTGCCCCATGGTGATAACTCGTCGTTCCCAAAGAACACGCCGAGGTCCTTGAGTTGGTGGCGCCGCACAGTGTGTTGCAGCTCCGTCGCAAGATGGCCTGGGAAGTCGGTGCCAATCGCTAGCACTACTCCACTGTCGTGGCTCGGCACAAAGCGGTAGGAACAAGACTGGATCCAGGAATAGAACACAGGCCAGTCATCATTGTCAACATGGACTGGTTTGCCAAGCCTCATGCCGAGACGGATGAATAATCTGGGATTCAGAACCGTGCTGTTCAACTCAATCGAGACTGTGGTGAGTTTTGGCATTCCCGGCAGCATTGTTGTGAGCCCTTGAACCAAGGCTGCGGAGGTTTCGTGGGCAATGTCTTCAGTCTCCTCTTTACTCTTGTTCTCATTGTCCACTACCCCGCGTAGGTTCATCAGCTTGAGGTTTGGCCAGGCTGACCTACCCGCCTCGAGGAAAAGGCGCGGTAGGTCATGCACATGGTTGAGATTGAGTTCCACCAAGTTATTGGTCCAGGAAGGCGGAAAGGCAGCAACACAGTCCGCTGCAGGCATCCAACCATCTAGTACAACTGGGTGCGTGGATGGTTGCGAACATGCTGTCAGCCCTAGGTGCCTCAAATCGGGCTGAGCGCTTGCCAAGGAGGTGATGGCGTCTGAAACAATGCGTCAGCAGAATTCCACGTCAGGATACCTGTTCCCATTCAAATGATGGTGGATCTGTAATTGTATCACAACTCATGTGCACTTACTCCTAGCCTGTTCAATTGATTGGTCCGAGTGGCCCAGAAATGGCAAGCCAAGGGTGGCGTGACGGATGTTTGGGCAGCTCTGGTAGAGCTGGAGGGAGCTCGAAGGGTGCAGCTGACATTCCACCCCTGCCTCATGCAAGGCACCGATGATGGGTACCTTGGGGAGTGTACCAAAACTGCAGTTGAGGACGGTACCGGGTGGGTGGTCGCGCAAAATACTGTACAAATCTAGCGAGACCTCGAGCAGACCCTGTCGTTCCCTATCCATGTGGCTCCAGTCCTTCATGATGTTGAAAAACTGCGCAACTGCGGCTCCAACATAAGCCTCCGATTCATCGCCGCTGGGGATTTCGGTTCTCTTGATGGAAAGTATGATGGTGTTCAGCCTTCGGTGGCGTTTGCCACATATTGCAGCAAATTCGGAGAGGCTGGAGGGTGTGATTCTCATTCGGTTGAACAAGAGCATCTCAATGACCCTGTTCCACTCGTAGTTGACTGATGCCAGTGGGAAGAGATATGGCTTCGCGGGCTCCCAAGGACTACCCTCCCTGTATTCATGGCGAGTGACTTCGATGGCTTCGTCGATGATCATAAGTCTGATTTCTTTGGGCAGTTCAGGGTACTTGGTAAACGCCATCTGTGCTGATGGCAGGTCTTGAGGATCCGCCATTGTTGAGTGGCTGTGGCGGTATGGTGTCGACACAACAAGGCGATGTGTGATAGGTTCATGGAGGATTCTTTCTGGATTTTCGCTCAGTATGCCACCCTTTTAAAGTATTGCAGCAGTTGAAGTGAAACATGTCTGTGAATTGGGGACTTGGAGTGAGTTTTTTGGCTCACAAAAGTGAAGTGATCACCTAAGTACTTCATGATAAGGTTACAGCTTTGTGACTGCCTACAAGGTAAATGCATCACTTGTCCACAAAACCAAGTACATACCTGACTACACTGCAAAAGGTTGAAAGAATGCAGAGAGATACTTCCCCTGTCAGTGTCATGTCCAGCATGATCCTGTGTCCTCGCCAGAGCTTGAACAGTACCTAGGTATGTTGCAACCAAATTGTGCATCTTGGTTCCAACGGCGTCCCCGAGCAGTCCGCAAGTCAATGACGATTTTCCATTGAATTGCCATGGGTTTCTGTCTCCTGCAACTCCAATTGACGTTTGATTCTGAAGTCAGAAATTTGCACCTTGAAGAACGCAGGGTACACCGGTCCATCAATTCACACCATGACTACAGCCAATTAGAGCATATCACCCAGGCCTAATTCATTCACCCATACCCAGCACCGACACACCCAAGATAAGCTAGGTGTATCACTTGGCTATGTGGGTTGGGCGGATGGGTGATGGGTGATGGGTGAGGGGTGATGGGGATGGTTGTGGGTGTGGGTGTTAAGTATAGGTGTTGGGTGTGGGTGTGGGTGTGGGCTTGGGTATGTTAGGTAAAGGTGTTGGGTATGGGTGAGATGGTGATGTAGTGGTGTACCCAGCGTTTTTCCAGGTGCGAATCTCTGTATTCTTGATCTTGGAAGGCCAACTGGTCTTCGTAGATCTACCTAGAAACATACCTGGTCTAGTAGATCAGTATTCTGTGCTTTGCGGCAGAGATTCACATGGTAGCAGCCATGTACAACACTACAACATAGTCCCACGCCAGTCTCCAGGGCTGACAGTGATTCAGATTGCACTGACTCCCTCGTAGGTGTAGTTCCCTGACAAACCCTTCCATGTCTAGAGTCAAAGATAAGATGATGAATACTGTTATGTCTGCGCCAATTACAATGCATTCTGCTGTCAACTCAACCCCCCACGCGAAAATGATTCACTTTTATTGCTCTGGAAACAGCTGTAATGAAAGATAACCCTTTATAGGATCCCATAATGATTTGTATGTATTAAATGCATACTTTGAGTCACAAAGTAACCCAATGCTTCATGCTTTTGCTGTTTTACTCTTGTTACTGTCACTACTAAAGTTGTCACTTCTGCCTAAGTTCACCTTTCCAATGTCTCATGAGCTACCAAGTATGGCATTGCCTCGGCTACTGAGGCTGGCTACAAACGCTTTTTCGACCTCACCAAGCTCATTTTTGTCTATGAGTTCATGGTCGCCCGCCCCGCTGACGACAACAACAACGCCCGCTTCCCGGCTCTCCCCATCCAGGCAGGCCCTTCTTCAACCTCTGCCGCTGCCGGTACCAATACCACGGCTGACTAAGTTCAACGTTCTTTCAATAAAATAATAATCTTCATCTATATTAGTTTTAATGCCGTTAGACTGACTGTTCCATTTGACGGTTCCTTCAATCGCATCCGATCGCTGCCCGAGATCTCGTCCGAGAAGGATCTAAAGACCTAGCCTACAACGGAACTTAGGACCACCAGCTGTATTCAGACTCCAGTACGCGGCCAAAGGATAGGATTGAGGAATTTGCCCATCAGGACGTCAGAGATGAGCTACTATCACACCGCACACTCCTCAAGCAAAGAATGTCTCCCACGGGATTGATTCTCAAGAGACTGGACGAGCTGGAACAAGACGTAGCCGCCCTAAGGGCTTCCTCAGGCCTGTTGCCTCTTCCGCCGCGCTCAAACCTCCCCTCGAAGCACGCACGAGGGCCCTCAGAGACCAGGCCAAGATGATTAAGGACCACCTTGGCCACTTCGATCGCGACCTCCGTGCTATGCAGGGTGAACGGCTCGTTACATTGTACCGTGTAGCACAACCGAATCGGGGTACACGGACGTGTCATCCTTCTACGACACGTCGGTGCAACTACCAGACGCATGTTACGCTGGTAATTCAGACTCGTACAGCCACTGTAGTTCTTTTATCTCGTCTTCTAGTAACAAAACGTCCCCTTGGTCTAGAGCTAGCTAGGCACAGATCAAGAACAGTCTCGAACCACGTAAGCTAAAGCGCAGGTAGGCACAGCCTGGCGAATACATAGGGAACTACTTTTCAGAAAAGGAGCGCATCGAGATATCTAAAATCCTCGGCGTTGGGGTCTCGGACTCCTATCATTCCCGAGAAGCCGCTGTCGTAGGCGGTGCCGTAGCGGATGAGGATGCCGGCCTTTCCTGCAAGTTTAACAAGTCTCGTTTGAGGCTCGGACAAGCCAGTCTGCTCCCGGAAGGCCCTCCAGAATGCGTCCCTCAGGTCATCCACGTTGTCGAACCACTTCCATCCGTTCGAGCCCATGCTGCCGAGGGCGTTCTCCAGCGCGTAGAGGGTGAAGCCAAACGGTTGGATGCTCGCGCCAGTCCAGTCGACAACGCCTGTGATCTTGCCGCTGCAGGGATCGACCAGGATGTTCATCTCGTTGAGGTCGCTGTGCGTGAGGACCACTGGATGGCACCCGTCAAGGAGAGCTGGCAGGGCGGCTTGTACTTCGGTGACAGCTGGTAGGAAGCGCTCGGGGAGAGCGCCAGCTAGGTATTCAAACCTGGCGTGGCATTCGGCGCTGATAGCAGACATATCGGCCAATCTCGAATCTCCTGGCGTGCCCCTCTGCCACGACTGCGCAAAGAAACTTCATTTCATGTCAGCAGGTTAACGCTGATAGAGAGGGTAAAATGCATCCTCAACGAACCTTGCCAGGCTGTACACGGTATTCAGCCGTTGGTCATGCGTGAGAGAGGGGCGAGCAGTGATATAATTCTCTCCAGGAAGCCTGTCCATCTCATAGATTGCCAACTGTGAACCGTTTAGGTTACCGACCCATCCGAGATCAGAACAGCTGGCCACGATATCTTTGTGAATATTTTTGGCCAATGCTAACATGTCCACGTCCAGCAAGGCAGTCTTCTCTCGGAACTGCATAATCCTGTCGCCGCTCGGCCCTGCAATGACAGTATAGCTAGTCAAGCCTTGGACGCTAACGGGCCGGATCTCTCCTCCGCACCTTTGGCGGGCAACCTCGTCGCATTGCATCCTAGACGAGGACGCCCCAGCCTCTGAAAAGAAGCTGTCGATGGCGTTGTCGAGAGTGTAGATAACTTGCGGCATGGCTGGGCGGTGGAGCTGAGGCGAGATGACGGGATTTTTCTAGCTGTGTCTGGTGCCTGTCGGAGAGTAAATTTTGTCAGCATGGAGCAAGGCGCGGAACATGAGCCAGGTGGTAAAAGAAATTGTCTGTGGTTGGCCAAGGCGAGATAGTCCCAGCACGCTATTACGGCGCTGCCCCCTCAGTCACGGGCTACAGTACGCACGACTGCCTAATCACTGTCCGGCAGTTGGGAAGGTCCCGCGAGGCTCGCCAACCAGGTACCTCTTGGGACCTACGAGGCTGCCAGTACGGCACAGCTGACGTAGCCAAGCAAGAAAGCGGCAGCGCGGAGCGCGTCACAGGCATTACCGTACAGAGAGAGCGAGAAGACCAATACTGTACAGTCGCCCATACATTTTAGCCGGGCTGTCTGGAACCTGATGGTCTTCGCCTTTTGTTCTATACAGAGTATAAATAGGAACGCGTATGATGAACATGTATTCTGTTCCATTCAGAGGTCAGACTTGATGGATCAACCAGAAATACCGGGCTCTGACCTGTGTAACTCAATTATATCAGAGTCGTAGGCAGAAAGAGCACTTGAGGCATTTCTACCGGTTTACAGTATTTTGGTTCTGATACTATAACATGCGAACGAATCTAACAGCCTCATGCAGTATGTAGCCAGAAATTGAATTCCAGAGTACGAAGAAAGCATATGTAGTTCAATGTTTACTGATTAGTATTTGGTTTGGCTAACAACATTGAATTGACCGTCCATGAGCGGCACTTTCAAACGGCACTTTGGGACCCCACAGCCCCCACAATTTCCCATAGTTACGATCTAAAATGGCTCTTGGCGGACCCTCACTAGGTTAACGTTTATCCCAGCCGCCTAGGCGGAAATCGTAGGGTTGCATGATTCTGACGCTTGTCCCTGATGGCGCGTTCCTTGCAGGCCGACATCCGCATTAACGTTTAAATTTCAAGGGGGAAAAAGCTTGCTACCACCAATAGGCAAGTTTCCTTCCTGGAATCGTCGCTGTTTGGTCTTTTGCGAATAACCTCACCCGGTAGTTTCATCCAAAAAAATTCCATTACTCCTTCTTAGTTTCCAGTATGAGCGGGACTTCCCCCACGGCACAGCCGCGCATTCTCGTCGCGGGCGCCGGCATCGGTGGCCTAACGACAGCCCTCGCACTACACGCCGCCGGCTTTACAGACATTCACATATTCGAGGCGGCGTCGTCCTTGACAAGCCTGGGGGTGGGCATCAATGTGCAGCCGTCCGCGGTCCTCATTCTGCGGAACCTCGGTCTCCTGGCATCTCTGGAGAAAATCGGAGTCGAGACGCAGGAGCTGAACTTCTACAACCGCCATGGGGACAGTATCCTAAGTGAGCCACGAGGCAAGCGCGCCGGCTATGTGGTACCACAATTTAGCGTCCATCGGGGCGAATTCCAGCTTCTACTCCTGGACGCGGTCAAGGAACGGCTTGGCAGCGAGAGAATACATCTGGGACATGCTCTAGGGTCTTGGGATCAGACCGACGGCGGGGATTCCATCACGGCACATTTCGTCCGCCGCGATCGGCCTGCACGAGCAGTCAACGGAGCCGGAAGTGCAAACATTGAGCCGACCGGAGGGCCCCTCGAGATTCCCAGCATGACTGGCTCCCTGCTCATCGCGGCCGACGGCATCAACAGCACAGCTCGCCGCGTGCTGTACCCAGATGAGGGCCCGCCGCGCTTCTCTGGTCGAATCCTGTGGCGCGGCTGCACCGAGAGGACGCCATACCTCACCGGCGCAAGCATGATATGGGCAGGCCACGCCAACCAGAAGTTCATTGCGTACCCCATAGGCAGGCGCGGACTGGACGGCGAGAAGTCGCTGGTCAACTGGATCGCCGAGCTGCGGGTCCGCGAGGAGGGAGACCCGGATACGACCCCGCCAGTCACGGACTGGACCAAGTCTGTGGACAAGAACGTGTTCCAAGGCCCATTCGAGGGTTGGACGTGCGGTGGTCTCAAGATGGTGGAGGACTTGATAGCGCCAACCGAGCATGTCTTTGAGTTTCCGATGTGTGACCGTGAGCCAGTCGAGAGGTGGAGTTTCGGGAGGATGACTCTGCTCGGCGATGCTGCGCACGCCATGTACCCCATCGGCAGCAACGGTGCCACCCAGGCCATCATTGACGCCGAGACGTTGGCTTTGTGTCTTTCTGAAAGTGTCGACAACGTACCAGTGGCGTTGACAAAGTATCAGGAGACAAGGCTCCCACCAACGGCCAAGATAGTATACGCGAACAGGGCAAACGGGCCGGACCATGTGTTGCAGCTTGCGGAGGAGAGGGCGCCTGATGGTTTCGAGGATGTGTACAGCGTCATCCCGAAGGAAGAGCTGGAGTCCATCGGCGCGAAGTACAAGGCTGTTGCCGGGTTCGAGATGGACGCCGTCAATGTAAAAGCAAAGGACACGGAGAAATTGGCCGCCAGATGGGGTTGAGCCACATGCGTCTAGCATTCTCGTGAATTGGCAATCGCCCGGTGGCATTGGCAAAAGATTTAGCCTTATAGTGGCCGCCAAGACATATCCACGCAGGCATGTCCTTTGAAGATAAACCGGAATACTGCGGCTCAGCCTAACACTGCAGGAGTAACTCCAACCGAGACACGTTCAAGTATTGCCAACTTCGAGTCCAGCGATCGATCTATGGGTTACATATCATAGTCGGTGGCAGACGTTGAACTTCGGGTATGATACTATGGAATTTTTTTATTTCATTTTTTGGCTGTTTGGTGTTGGTGCAATTTGGTCGCATTTTTGCACAGTGGTACCATGTGACAATTTGGTTTGGCTGTGTGTGGTGCCTACTCCTATACTCCTTGTTCCGATGGGCCCACCGCCGGACCGTCGGCATATCATGCCCCGAGGCAACGACGATTGAAAAGCCAGCATGCGACAAGGTTCACCACGTTCCGAGAGCACAACTGTATCACAAGACTTTTTATTTCTTTCTCTTCGCCTTCACGCCTCATTGCCAGCAATCGAAGATGCCTCTAGTAACTGGTAAGGCAGCAGGCTCTCTCTTTGGCGCCCAGGGCGTCAAGCCATTGTGGGACGAGCTTAATTGGGTCGGTTTTGATCTCGAACAGCCAGATGGAGATATTGCGACTGCTGTGGTAACAGCCGTCTATGGTCCCTGGCTTTACTGTTTCCATCCGACAAATAAAACATCGTCAAAGCCGCGCAGCGTTCTCATCCTCGGAGGTGGCGGTTATGTGCAGCTCATGGTGGGACGGGAGGGACTCGCTGCTGCGAAATGGCTCGCCGGTCTCGGCTTCTACGCTTTTGTGCTGGTCCACCGTTTTCCAACCCCTCATACCCTACCTCAAGCCCCAGTAGATGATGCTCGTCGCGCTCTGGTGGTCATCAAGGAATGGGGTCGAGAGTTGATTGCGGGGGAATGGGACAGTATCGGTGTCTGTGGCCTTTCTTCAGGAGGACATCTTGCAGCTTCTCTTCTGGCAGGCTATCCGCAGGGCTGGAACCCGAAGTCGTCTGAGCTACCGCCCAGACTTGACTGGGCGGTGATCGGGTATGGGCCCATATCCACCAACGCGAAGGGTCGAACGATTGTCGCCGGCAAGGCACCACTTGAGCCCCCCGAGAAGCAGGAGCTTTACGATACTGTGCAGCCGGATGTGCAGTTGATTACTGGGGCACCACCGACTTTCATAGTATACTCTGGCAGTGACCCAGTAGTCCCGGTCGTCAACGCCTACCGTCTGGCTCAAGGCCTCACCCAAGCTGGGAGTCAAGTCGAGTTGCACGTCTTTGCAGATGCTCCGCACGGCTTTGCCCTGGACACAAAGGATATGCCCGTCTCCAAGTGGCCGGAACTATGTGCGTCGTGGATGAAGCAGGTTGGCCTGGTAGATCACATATAAAAATTGCATCCCGATTGTTGAAACTTTTCAAGCCTGAAAAGAAGACCAAATTTGCTCGCAACATCAATGTTCTCCATAATACGGTGGTGAGGAACGATGCTGTCTACATTTTATCTAGGTAGCTATGTGAACAACGTGTGAAACAAGCATCATTGATGGCAGGAAAAAGGAGCTTTACCTAGTGAGTAACGATGCAAGACTTCTGCAGACGGTACTTCTCGTGTGACGATATGGGATAGAATATGAACTGGTAAACACGGCTCGAATTAGACATGTGATGAAGTATATCAACCTTGGTTTTCATGTTCTGCCGGGCTGCTGCCTTGGTACTGCTGCAGCAGTGGCGGAGGCGAGACCCAGTGCGGCGCAGTGGATGGATGCAACGTATTGCAAGGCATAACATGCTCGACTCTGGATAACAGGGCGAACTGCATATCAAGTGCTTACGAGAAGGGGCGTAGTCTGCGTTGATTGTGTTACCGTGCAAGCGCCGCATCTGGGACTGATAGGCTATACACTTACTGCCGTCCCGTCCATGGTCTTGGCGGCATGCATGTCACGTCCAAGCCCCAACACCAATGCCTGGACAGCCCCGAAGCAGTTTTGAGCGCCTCATATATTTATGATCCATGGCACCTGCGGATGCTCCTTTTCAACTACAAATCACAGGACCAGCACACTCTACAACGTGTGACACGTCAAGATATGGCGAGTCCATTCGAGATCATTGCCTTGGCCGAAACGATTGCGGGGGTGGGGAGCAAGATCTACAAGTTCTTCAGCAATCTCAAGGATGCGCCACAGGAAATTCGAGATTTATGTGACGAGCTGGAATTGCTGAGGACCGTCTTGGTGAGAATTGGAATCACCTCAAGCTCTGCACTCACAACTTCATCCTCAAGTCATCAGCCCCTTGGTTTGGATACGATATTTGCATGTCTAAAGCATTGTGAGGCTGAATTCAACACCTTATGGCTCGCCATTTCCCCTCTCCGTTCCGACCGCGGCCTGGATTGGAGCAAGGTTGTCGAGAAGACGAGGAAGAGCGTCACTTGGGTAGTTAAATCTGACGAGATCGAGAAGGCTTCGAGGAGGCTTGAAGGGCTGAAACAAACATTGTTGCTTGGGATTTCGCTCTCAGGAATGTGAGTTGCCAAGATTCCTGGCCTTTTCTTGCTCGTTGCTAACGTTTATTGATGCCCAGGGAGGCAGACGCCGGAATAGCTGAAGGTTTGAGCTCAGTTGAGGCTCAAATTGAAGCCAATGGTGCCTTGGTCGTCAGGAAAGCTGAAGAATCCCAGGCCATGATATTGGCCCGTGTGCACCAACTCGAACATCGATTATTGCAAAAGGTTGAGGAGCTGTCGCGTGTCGCAGAAACGCAACACGAGGAAGGAGACTTACGAATCAGCCAAATTACGGAAACTTTTCCCTCCATTACGACGAAGATGGAGGACAAAGATACCCCTGGTTCCGGTGTGCATGACGGTATGAAGACCGCGTTAACTGTCAGGTCCCCGGTGACTCGTCAACCGCTGTGGCCAGACCGACGCGAGACGATTGAGCAAGCTCTGCCTCATCGAGCAGGCGTAACGCCAAGAGTTGAGAATCCAGATCAGCCACCCCCGGCTGTCGACCTGGACTCATTTCTCGGCCCAGATTTCAAACAGTCCCTTCAAGAGGAATCAGAACAACACGACTTGAGCCGTCTGATGGGTACAATCCTGGAGGCGTCGCAGAAGAACATCGCGTACGGCCTCCCAAAAAAGCTGAAACGTTTCATGTCATCTCTTTCCGACCATTCGGCTGTGTTCGAATCCTTCTATGGGACTGCATCCCAATATCAGAGCTTGGTGTGTGGAAGCATCAAACTTATAGTAAAGGTCAGACTCATTCATGATCCTTGCAATCAACATCGAGTCCCAAGGCTAATGGATTATTCTTAGGCTGCGTCACAAGTGGAAAGCCATTTTAATGCAGTTTCCGACGCATTGGCTGAGATGCAGGACGCTTTTCAAATGTGCGAGCGGGAGTACAGGCTTTACCCGGAGCATCGAGTCCGCGAGCTCTTTGAGGAGCTTTGCAAAGAAATGCTCTTCGCAGCAGCGTCCTCTATCAAGGTGGTTGAAACTTCAACCAGCAGGCGAACCATAAAGGGACTCCTGAATGGTGATCAGCAGTTGGGGATGAAGAACACTACCATCAGGATTAAGAGCCTCTCGGAAAGGGTGATTAGAGAGGTCGAATATCTTCATAGACGCGAACTCAGAGAGGCCCATCAGCGGCTGCGAGAGGTTGACAGAAAGCAAGACGAGGCTCTGCGCATGCTTGAAGAGCAACGGAGAATTCTTGTGAGCCTTCAGGAGGAACAGAAGCTACTCGCCTTGGTGGCAGACCACCAGAAGGTCTTGCAGCTGTTACAACAGCTACTTGCGCGACATAAATAGGGTATAAGGGATGCAGGATCAAAGTTCGCACGAGTCCCTCATTGCAGCAAAATGACGAGGAACAAGAGGGAATCATACATATCTTTGTCATTCAGCATCAGCATTTTATGAGAGCGGACATTCGCACTGGTCGAAACGGATGATACATCGGTATGTCACCAACACCCACACCCAACACCCAACACCCACATACCAAACACCCACACGCTTAATGCCCATATACCTAATATTTATATATTTAATGCAGATTGGGTATATGAATTGGGTGTGGGCGTGGGCAGCTATGGGCGCCTGTGTGAATTAGGGTGTGGGCGTAAGGAGGGTGGGTTACAAGTACCGGTGTACCATCCATTTTGACCGGTGCGAATATCCGATCTCTTACGGAGCATGGCCGGCTGTTGAACCATTTTTGAGCCAGATATACCCCGTAGTTGAACGCATTCCCGGAATCCAGGGAGATCATTCTTTTATATGGTCATACTAACATACATAATTCATTGATATTCGAATAGAGCTCTGGGAATCGTTCTGGAGATCTCATGGGACAGTTGTCTTATAAAGACTGTACACTGTCGTGGGGCTCGGCGTTACTACTTATACCCCGAAGGAACACAAAATATGATTGCAGTGCCAGGTTGTTCTTTGTAAAGTCCTCCTCCTTCTTGACTACCCTTTACGTTGTAGCATATGATAGTTGAGTCTCTCCCGCGCCTCAGCAATTGTGGCTCCCTCAGCAATCAACTTCCGGATGCCTCTCTCGCTCTCCTCGATCCTGGCTGCTATCTCTGCCACCTCACGGGCCCGGCTCCGCGGGACAACAACAACGCCGTTGGCGTCAGCAACCACAATGTCGCGAGGGTTAACACGCACTTTGCCCATACTGATCGACTCGTTGACGCTCCCCACTTGCACACGATCCTTGCCGGTTCGCATCCAACGTCCGGCGGTAAAGAGTGGATAGTTATCGGTCAAGGCGCGGTTGACATCCCGGCATACACCGTCGATGACGGTGCCTGCTATGCCCCGTAGACCTGCGTACTGCGTAAGGATGTCGCCCCAAACGGTACAATCTGTGCGGCCACCGTTGTCTATGACAACGACATCGCCTGGGGCAACGTCGTCGATGAAATCACCTACGCTTCCCGGTGGGTCGTCGGCTGGGACATATCGCACCGTGAATGCTGGGCCGACGGTGGTCTTGTCGTAGTTGCTCAGGGGCATGATGCCGAGTGCCTGTCCGGGTATGCTGAGCTTGTCGAGGGCATCAGAGACCGCGGGTGTGTCTAATTGGGCGAATAGAGCAATCAAGTCTCTATCTTCGGCCGCGACATCCTTGGGGTTTCGTGATGGAGGTTTTGGGCCGGCCGTCGTTGGTGAAGATGACGGGCCTGGGTGGATGGCTGCAAACTGTTTGTCGTGCATGACTTCGGAGACTGGCCGACCTGCTCGCACGGCTTGAAGCATGCCATTCTGTCGCTCTTCAATTCGTTCTGCTAGATCCAAGACCTCTTCAATGCGCTCGGCCGGCACAAATACCGTCCCACAATTGTCGGCGATCACATAATCGTCTTGGCTGACCGTGACGCCTCGCATCTGCAGCGGCTTGCCGGAGTCGACTTGCACCACGCGGTTGCGGCCGCTGATCATGGTGACGCCGCGGCCGTAGACTGGAAAGCCGATGTCACGGCTGCCATCGATGTCGCGGCTCATCCCATCGATGATGGTCCCACGGATCCCTTTGGTCTTGGAAGCATTGGCGAGGATGTCGCCCCAGCAGGAAATTCCATCGATGCCGCCGGAGACGACGAGAATTCGATCATCAGTTGTAACCGCATCTACGACTGGAGTGAGCAGATGAACGGTTGATGCTGAATCTCTCTTGGGGGCTACTGTCACCGTGCTGGCGCGCCCGACGATCTTGGGACAGTCCCACAACGGCCGCAAGCCAAAGGTGGCTCCCTTGAGCTCGAGAAAGTCCAAGGCATCGGACACGGTGTTGGTGTCGAGCGCGGAAAAACGGTCCAGAATGGTAGCGTTGCTCATGATGTTGATGGCCCGTGGTATTGTGTCTTTGAAGCTCTCGAGCAAACTCCGAAGATGCGAGGCTTGAGATGGGGAAAGTGATATGGGGTTACGCAAAGAGACAGGTCACGGGTGTGGGGAAGTAGGAAATGGCAATGATTTTAAATGCGTACTCATTGGCATGCTATGTACGCCAGCTATGCCTGCGACCCCGTGTATGTGCCCCCGGCCGATGATGCCGGTGCGGCGCTGCCGTCGTCTCGGCATTCTCTCAGATCTTTCTTTCGGCCTCGGCCTCGGCTGCATTGGCCGGGCACCGCCGAGCAGCTGTGATCCTTCGGTCTCGGCGCGGGCAAGACGACAGATGCCTCGGTCTGCGTCCATCTCCAGTTCCTTGCCGCCATCTATCGGCTCCACTAATCGTCGCTTTTCGGCGATCATCAGGCTCACGCCGAGGCCTATTCTGCGATACCAACATCTTCCCACGCCGAATGCCATCGGCGAACCCAGACAATGGCGGATGGCCTGCCAGCACCGCCGACGGTAGGCTCGGTGAAGAGGACCACGAGGCCGAGTCCATGACGTGAAGCAGGGCATTTGTTAGCTTTACATGAACCCGCATCTTCCGGTACATGTACTCGGGGTCATGGTCTTTTGACTCTGCCAAGCAACAAATCTGTCACCTTCCTCTGCTCGACAAGACCTCAACACCATAATCCCGCAATGTCTCGATTCGAAAAACTCGCCGACCAAGCCTCTGATGCGGCTTTCGCCTTGATCGAACAGTTCAAGGCAGACCCTTCGCCGGTCAAAGTCGACCTCAGTCCGGGTTTCTATCGTGACGAAGATGCGAAACCATGGGTTCTCCCGTCAGTGCAAATGGTAATTAGCCCCAACTACCTCATGCTCCTGTTCACCTCGTGCTGACAGCATGTAGGCCAAGGACGCCCTGCTAAAGAGCTCGTCCAACGACCACGAGCATTTGCCTCTAATCGGGCATGCTGGCCTGCTGGCCAATGCTCGGAAACTCGTCTTCGATGCGACGCCCGAGGAGGCCAAGACCATCGCCTCCATCCAGACCATTGCCGGCACTGGGGCAAACCACCTCGGCGCGTTGCTCCTGGCCAAGGCTTGCCGTCCTCAGACGGTCTGGATCTCGGATCCCACGTGGATCAACCACCAGGAGATATGGAACCTTGTCGACAGCAGCATTCAACGTCGGACCTATCCTTACTTCAATGCGGAGTCTTTTACTATTAACTTCGAGGCCATCATCCAAACCCTTCAGTCTCAGGCCGTAGAGGGCGATGTGGTGATCCTCCATGGCTGCGCACACAACCCGACCGGGCTTGATTTCACCAAAGATCAATGGAAGGTCATGGCCGATGTCTGCCAAGAGAAGAAACTCATTCCCTTCTTCGACCTCGCCTAGTAGGTGCCCCAGCTGTGTGAGACAACAACCGAGTGAGCTAACCCTATTTTCCAATAGCCAAGGGTTCGCCACCGGAGACCTGGCCGACGATGCTTGGGCCATACGGCACTTCTTCCGCAACACCTCTCTGGAGCTGCTGGTGGCAGAGTCTTTCTCTAAGAATTTTGGCCTGTATGGCGAGCGCGTGGGTGCTCTCCACGTTGTCTGCCGGACAGAGGCTGCCCAGGCGAAGACCATCGGCATGCTGACGCGCCTGTCTCGCGCTGAAATAACAACACCTCCCATCAACGGCGCCAGGATCGTGGCGAGGGTACTCGAGGACGAGAAGCTGAAGGATCAGTGGCTTGCTGATCTCCTGCACATGAGTGACCGCATGAGGTCGATGCGTAGGAGACTAGTCCAAGGGCTTCAGAAGCGCCACACGCCCGGCTCCTGGGACCACATATTGACTGACGTAAGTCATATCCATTGGTGGTGGCTTGTTCTGTGGAAACTGACGGAAGACCCTTAGATTGGCATGTTCTCGATGACGGGCCTGAAACCGGGACAAATTCAGGCACTCAGAGAGGAACATCACGTGTATCTCCTGCCCTCTGGAAGGATTTCCGTTACAGGCTGTTCGTCTTGCAAAATAGCTTCCTATCACGCAATCATTACGCTAACACATTCTTAGTGACTGAGCACAATGTGGACCATGTTGCAGAGGCTTTTCACAGAGTTATTGTTGGCGCAGAAGCTAGTGCATAATACAATGAGAAGTCGGAAGGGAAATAGATTGACCATCAATATCACCTGAAAAGTATGAAAGTACTCTGTAGAATCAAGACTATGAATCTTTCACATACATGTATTAGATGAGTGGGTTTCCAACATGGGTTACACTCTTCAGGAGGGCAATCGGCGGCTACGGGTGTCAACTCATAACTAGAGCAGTCATGTTGCATCACTTAGACATCAGATCCTTACATGCACGATGATGGGTAATCAGATCAACAGCGGTTGTATGCACTCATGTTACTCATTCCAATTCTGCCTCTCCTAATGCTACGGTATTTTCTATGTGCCGCCACATAGCGGGCGGGTTCGAATACATCGGAAAGTGCCCACTGTCCGGGATCCTGGCCATGTTGATCCCGGCCGCGGCCAGCGTCGGTAGATATGACAGCGAATCGTATTGTTCCCCATACATAAAGGTGCGTGGAAACTGTAGCGCCAGGAACTTGTCGAGCAGGTCGCCCTTGTCCGAGAGTTCAACCATAGAAGAGAAGATGGGCCGGACGGATTCAGGCCGGGACTTGAGCCGCAGACTAGTCGCATACATTGCGCTGCCGTAAAATGGGGCGCGGGAGGTTCGATCGATAAAGTCGCTAAAAAATGCTGCGTCGTCAGATGCTGGGTAATCGAAGATCTGCCGGCTGAGGAAGCAGTCTTCTGGCGCGAGGTTGCCTTTGATGTTGGTGAAGCTCAGGACCCGCCTGGGATGCTTGTGCGATAGCTCCAGCGCGGTCAGGGCTCCCATGGAGTGCCCGACCAGGTGGAACTTGTCTATGCCGAGGGCGTCGAGTGCGACTTCGGCGGTCTTGACCAAGAAGGGGATGGAGAGTTGCGCTGGATCTGCACATATCGACTGGCCGCAGCCTGGTGCATCGTATGCCACAAACGCCCGGCCGTGAAAAGCCTTCTTCAGCAAGAAGTCGGCGAAGTCTTCTTTGGTCGAGCCGAAACCGTGCAAGAAGAGGACGGGCGCCAGTGATCCTGTGCGATGTGTGATAGCGAGCGAGATAGCAGTGCCGTCAATATCGAGGTCCCAGGCCTCGGTGGCGTGATGTGTGTGCGCGTGTCCGTTCATATTGTGCTCGAATATTGACACGAGGATGATACTCTACAATGAAATGTGTGGAATGTGGCCATTTGCAAGCCATATTTGACTGCAAAAAAACCTGTACGCAGCGGTCCGTTCATCTTCGGTTCGGCGTTTGCCGCCGGACCATAGACCGCACCATTTCGTCACCGCAATTCGGCACCGAGCGCCTTGGCTGGCAGATATCGCCGACGTGGATCGCCGAGACAGTGCAAGTCCCGGCCGCGTTGGTTAGGGCGATGCATGCATTATTTCACAGCTTTGCAATGGGGTCTGTGTTGATGAAGACTAATCAAAAGCATTGGCCGAAGGCTGAGAAAAATCGCTTATTTAGGGGAGTGTACAGCTTCCATCTTTGACCTCGCCGCCCTAGACCTGAGGAACTGCCCTGCCCGAGGAATAGACAACGGATACCAGGCTGTATTAATCACACCGCCTGAAACCATGAGCAAATCCTCTACCACGAGTGCGGAGCACAACCCGCAGCTGCGTCTACTCAATGCTCTCCGCGCCGGTTCGAAGCCAATAATGACCTTCTTGGGGCTCCCGTCCTTTCGTGCCGCACAGATTGTAGCACAAACTGGCCTTGATGTCAGTGTGATTTTCCAGGTAGCCTGGCATTTCCTATGCTGACAATTATAAACCCAGGGCATAATTGTCGACTGTGAGCACGGTCACATCAGCGACGATGCCATGCATAGCTCAACTGCGGCGATTGCCGCCCTGGGGGTGTCACCGCTCGTCCGTCTCCGTATGACACACCCGGATCTGATCAAGAGAGCCTTGGATTCTGGTGCCCAGTATGTGACCTCGATCATGCCTAGACAAGTTTCAAGCTAATATCTTCTCCAGCGGCATCGTAGTTCCTCAAGTCAACACAGCCGAGGAGGCGAAGGCTGTCGTCGCCCACTCGAAATTTCCTCCACAGGGGCTTCGAGGGCAAGGCTCACCGTTCCCGGGTATTGCTCACGGTATCGACATCCACACGTATGTGAGGACTGCCAACGAGACGTTGATCACATGTCTTCAAATCGAAACGAAGGCGGGCGTGGACAACATTGATGCCATCTGCTCCGTACCTGGTGTGGGTGAGTACTGGCTTCAGTTCCTCTATTTGTTCAGCAAAAGACGGCCCCGCTGATCGTTCTCAAGACATGTTGTTCATAGGCCCCAACGATCTTGCCCTCTCGTTACTTGGCTATGTTCCTGCGAGAGGTGACGAGCCCGAGTTTCTCGGGGCGATCGAGAAGATTGTGGCAGCTGCGAGGAGGCATGGCAAATGGGTCGCTCGGCTCTCAAATGATGGTGTCTCTTGCAAGGAGCACCTCAAGACCTTTGACACAGTAGCGATGAGCTACGATGTCCGAGCGATCCAGAATTGGTACAGAGCTGAACTGCAATGCGCACGCTCGTGACAATAAGCGCCATTGAGAAATAGTTACATCCAAGGAGAGCGAGGAACTCATCAGTGAATAGAAAAAAAAGACCACCGTTTTTACCTCTCTAAACCATGGCGTATCCTATTCCGTGGGACTTATTATTAGAGAGCGGATATTCACACTGGTTAATACGGATAATACATCGATACATCACCAGCATAAAGCTAATGCCCACGCCCAATTCGCATAGTTACTCAATTCACACGCCCAGTTTATATAAGTATTAGGTATATAAATTGGATGTGTAGGTATTAGGTGTAGGTGCTAGGTGTATGGGTATTAGGTGTATGGGTGTTTGGTACATTGGCATTGAGTATAAATCTAATGCAAGGGTCTAAGTGTAGTAAGGGTTTGCTGTAAATACCGGTATACCATTCATTTTAACCGGTGCAAATATCCGCTCTCTATTATTGTCCCCGACGAAGCGTTCTTCCAATCTACACCGGCGACGTGTCAGTCTTAAGTGGTTCATTGAATACAGCCGTTCAGTGATTAGATTCACTCCTACTGTCTATGAGGATTCAAAATTTGCTTCTACAACAATTTTCAGTGTTTGCATGTTGCCGGCATTTCATTGATGGCATCGTGATAAGAATAAATGACCGTTCTCCGCTGGTAGAGCCGAGAACGATCGGTCACAGTACACCGCACTTGCATTACAAGCATACTAGTAGATTTATCACTAGGTGTGATTCAAAACGAGGCGATTCTGTTGTTTGCGAAGAAAGCACATGAGAGCACAACCGATCTTTACGTAGGCAGTAGTCTCGGCGCTGGCGCTGCGGCTCGGCCTCGGTGATTTACGCCGAGCACCAGGACAAACCCTGCCGCTCGGTGTCACGGGCCCGTCAGTGACTTTACCTCTTAGCCGAACTGCGCTCGACCATTTCTTTGGCCGGCCGTGCTGGCCCCGAGCCTGCAGGTCTTCAAGTCACCGACGCCGCACCAATATGGCCGCAGAGAACGAGTCACCGACGATGGCACAAGACGTCTCCGGATCGAACGCCACTCAACCGCCGAGCGACAGTACTCCTTCCGCAGGTCGAACTCGGAGCAGGCAGACCGCGTAAGTAGTACCATACCGACCCGTCTACATGCCTGAGATATCTGGTAACCGATCGGTTTGAAGTTGCCGCCGATGCCACATGCGCAAAGTCCGGTGCAGCGGCGGCAGCCCTTGTGATGGTTGCCGTCGTGCCGACAAAGCAGAGGAATGTGTATATGCAGCAGCTAAGCGCCGCTCGACCAAAGTCAGCTATCGGTAAATCTCTCAAGCCTTGCACCAGGGAAAGTGTCAACACCCACTAAAGACTGAAGGCATGCGAGCCCCTTGGCATCCGAAGGCCGAGATGTCCGCACGTTCGAGGATCCGCCGAGCGGTGCTGCGAACTTGACAGCCTCTCCCGAGCAGACGATCCGCGTTGATACCCGCGGACCGCCCGAGCCTCTGATCAGGGAGCCTGCTTCCATGCGCGCGCCTTGGTTCGTCAACATGAACGTGCTGCATGCCCCTATCCTGGTCGCTGAGTCCTCTGATTCCGCTTTTGCCACCCGCCTCCGCCAGGTTGTGTCCAACGTCCAGCAGAACCACCTCCCCCGTGTGGACTTCGTGAACGATGAGACCATCCTGACCCTCTCGGACGCCGACTGCGCGTGGCCCAGTCCGGCGCGCGCGCGGTTCCTGCTGGACACCACACTCAAACGTCTGGGCCGCAGCTATCACATTCTGCTGCGCAGCGCAGTGTTCGAAGAGCTCGAGCAGCACATTCGGAGCCCGGACTCCACCAGCCTCTTGACGAGGAGTAGGCTTTGGGCCGCCTTTGCGATCGGGGAGCTTTATGCGACGAGGATGTCCGTGTCGAGTGGTACTTTTCCCGGGCTCAACTACTTCGCGAAAGCCACCAAGATCCTTCAGATCATCCCTGAGAGACCAGTGATCGGAATGATCGAGGTCAACCTGCTCCTTGCAAGTGCAACAAATCTACCGCGATTGTTTACTAGGAATCACTAATGACAGTCTGAAATAGTCATTTTACTCCCTCTGTCTGAACCGAAGGCACTCAGCCTATTCCCTCGCCGGCTCGGCGCTGCGGCTCGCAGTCGTCATGGGCCTGCACCTCAAGGTCCCGCCGGCGATCCTGCCCGACCTGGCCGCCCGAGAGCACAGGAATCGCGTCTGGTGGACCGCGTACACCTTCGACCGCATGTGGTCGGCAAAATTAGGCTTCCCTCCCGCCATCTCCGACAACGAGATGAAGGTGGACCTGCCGTCAAACCCCCAGCACGAGCAGATTGACACGGCGGATTTCCCGGACCGCTCTTATTTCGTGGCGCGGATCACCCTTGCGAAGTTGACGTCTCGGACGATGAACGCGATTTATGGGTATGATGCTCAGGCAAAGTCTCTGTCCGAGAGAGTACAGTCGGCCTTCCGAGATTTACGGACGTGGATGGACGAGCTCCCGGAATCTCTCAAGGTCGACGGGACGGCTCAGTCCAAAAGCGACTCCAGGGCGTGCTCCTTGCAGTTGTTGTTCAATCAGGTAATGTCCTGTACCTGTGATCTGCTTGGGTGTAACAACAAACTCATTGACCTTGAAAAGCTACTCATACTCGCCACACGCCCAATCCTGCTGCACGTACTCAGGACCCGTCTGTTGCAGCCACAGACCGAACCAGACATCCCCGAATCCGCCCTGGCTCTTTCCGAGGCCTGCGTGACATGTGCTCGTCACTCGTACGGCCTCCTAACTGACAACTGGACCAACGGATCCCTGATGGTATTCGACTATTTCGACACACAATACATGTTCTCCACCGCCACAATCCTGGCCATCTCGGTACTGTGGGAACGGAACGCGTGTTCGATGGACAGAGATAGACTGGAGTGCGTTGCGCAATTCCTCCTACAGCTTAAGCTCAATGGCAATCTCGCGGCGGCCGAATTCCATCAGCACGTCAACGCTTTAATGCCTCTGTTGGAAACGAGGGAGTCGGAGTCGAAGAATCAAGAGAGGCCCCAAGCGATGCCCGATGTTGTGGGCGACCCGTCATTCGGGGTGGCCTCTGCCCAAGGTTATTCGAATCCACGAGCAGCGACCGAAATCACACTCACTGAGCCGCTATTTCAAGACCTCTTGGCTCAACCAGCGACGGACCTTCAGTTCATTGATCAAGCAAGCTTCATGGACGTCGATCCCAGTTTGTACTGGTCAAACACAGGAATCTGAAGTTCTCAGGAAGGAGAGAAAGAGACTCATCACCGTTGAGTTTGCACCTTTGGACACTAGCAGGTTGATGAATGAAATCATGTTGATCTATATACATAGCAGGATATCTTTAAAAAATGCAAAGCCCAGGCAGCAACTCCTTTCTTTGGTATCAATGTGTCGCTTCAAAACAATCAAAATCCAAGAGCCTCCGAAAATCACCACATGTCGTCAAACCTAGTGCTCCTTCTAAACCTGCCTTGATCTCTCAGTCTCCTCAATTCGTCCTCCTCCCTCCTCCTGTCCTCCTCGATTTGCTCCCTCGCAATCCTCTCCCTTCGGAGGTTATCCATGAGCATCTGGTCTGCTGCCGCCCTACGTCGCGCGTCGGCGTCCTCCTGGGCGAGCCTGGCCCGCTCCCGCTCGGCTGCCGCGCGGGCGATTCGGTCCTCCCGCTGCAGCCGCTCACGCTCTGCCGCCTGTGCCTCACGCGCCTTGCGGTCCCGGCGAGCTTCCTCCGCGGCTACTCTGGCGATGACCTCCTCCTCGAGGCGGGCCTCGGCCTCGTGTCGCCTCCGCTCTTCTTCCACCTTGGCGAGGTGCTCGGCCAGTCTTTTCCTCTCAATTTCGGCCTTGGCCTGTCTGACCTGTTCGGCGTAGTGGGCTTCCTCCTCGGCCAGTCTCCTTTCCTCCATGTCGGCGAGGAGGCGCTTGCGTTCGCGGTATTCAAGATCGCTGATCTCGTCCTCCAATTGCATGCGTTCCCGCTCGGCGCGGTGGCCTACCTCGGAGGCCACGTCCTTTCGGATATCCCTTGTCCAATGATCCAGGCACTGGTGGATGTGCTTACGGCCGCCTAGGCGGGGCTCTTTGCAGCCCTTCTCGATGCAGCAGTGGGATCGGCAGAAGCCGTTGCGGTGGAGAGCTTCGTGCGAACACTTGTCATGGTGGCAGCAGTGTTCGCGACAGTACAGCGACGAAGGCAACTGGCCGTCGTTGCACGAGCTGTGGGCGCAGGCGTGAGCAGGGCAGAAGCCACCTGCCGTCTTCGCCTCGTGGATACACTTATCGACGGAGCACTCGTGGGCAGAGCAGTATTTGGCGCTGCGGCTGTGGATGTCGAACTTGGCCTGGTGGCAGCCGGAGCTGTGGCAGGTGTGCTGCTTGCAGTAGTGCGAGCTGGACTCCTTGCCGTCTACGCAGCCCTCGAGACTGCACTTGTGTGCGAAGCAGAAGTCGCTGCGTGCGGCGGCGATCTCGCGGCAGCCCTGTCCTGACTTGGCACAGGGGATGTGCACATCGCAGTGGATAGCCTGGCGACCGTCTCGGAAGCGCATACGTGGGCGCCGGCAGCCGCGAACCAGGCCACATGGAACGTGCATATTGCAGTGGCCAGCACCCGGGAGCACAGCCGGGTTCGGGCAGTTGGGTGCCATGCCGCACAGGTGGGCATGGCAGAAGCGGCGTGCAGGTTGTGGGCGGTGGCGGCATCCCCTGACCTCGCATGTGAGATGAGCTTCACATACATCGTGGTTCCCGAATCTTGGTCGTGCACAGTGTCTGTCGGTACACCTGTGGCGAGGGCAGACATATGGAAAGGGGTCCTTCTCGGAACGGGAAGCCTGGGCCGTGCAGCCTCTGGAGCGGCACTTCCCGTGGAAAGAACAGTAACGGTTGGACGGGTCTCGCGGGTTGATGCAGAAGGGTGTGTTCTCGTTCCTCGGGGCCTGGCATGTGTGGTCCTGGCAGTAGGACGAGTAGATCCTGGCTCCCTGGATGGTGTCGAAGACGTGTTTCCTCTCACAGCCCACCACCCCACATTTCCTGCTGCCGCCGACGGCCATCGAATCGGCTCGCCTTGGGGGTCTGGCACTCGGCATAAAGGCGTCTACAATCTCAATGTATTGGGCCACTTTGATAGGTGGGTAGTGGAGGCGGGTGTCGTTGTGGGGCAGCAATGCCTGGGCGTGTAAGTGCCTAACCTGAGAAGCGAGTGAGGCTTGCGTGCGGTGTAAGTGTGATAGGCGAGGAGTTGTGCCTGATCTGCAGCCTTGCTGTGTGAACGGGGTGCTTGTGGATGTGACGATGTCGTGCAGGCCACAAATGGGGTAAGACTGTTGGCGGATAGGAACAGCAAAGTGGAATTGGGAACGGCAGCGAAGTCGGGCACGGTGGTTGCCTGCTTTGATTTATACGACTGTGCAATGAAATGCGAAAAGTGCACAATGAGCTCCATTGTTTTATGTAGCAGGCCGGACAGCTGCCTGGGGTTGGTTATCAATGGAATTGTAAAGTGCAGAAACGGGGTGTTACACTTGGAGCCCTCAATGCTCGTCACTGAGGCTGCAAGCATGTTAGCTTTGGTCAGCCAGCGTTCAAGTTGAAAAAGTCTCGAGTGCTGCTGCGCTCCAGCACCCATGCACAGGAACAGTGGCAGCATGGCTCTAGCAGCAATGGCGGGGGCTAAGCCTAGTTTCAAGGGCAGCCTGGAGAAGGACCAACAAGCCTACTTGGCCTCAAATGTGTGTGCTGACGATGGCAGTGCCGCACTAGATGGCTGCAGGCGTGCGGCACGGCAGCACGTAAAACCCTTCCCTCCCCTCATCCACCATATCCTTCCCATCCCGCGCACTGCCAATCTGCTGCTTAGCGGAGAGCGCGATGATTGGGAGGTTCGTCTGGTGGTGAGAGGAGCGGCCACCACTGGCCACTGCTCCACACCGAGAAGACCGAGGTCACCACAAGCTGACGCGCCGGCTCGGGAGGCTGTGGTCGCTATCATCCTGCGTTATCATCCTGAGTCCGACGGTCGCGGAGACCCAAGGTGAGCAAGGTGAAGGTGTCGGGTTTCGGTGACGCGAACAGGACGAGGTGGGAAGTGGAATAAGGCGTTTTGGCGGTGGCATGTGCCCGTCGTGCAGGACAGCCGCAGCGCCAAGCTGCCAGCTGCTGCCTCATGTGCGGCAGCGGACGGCGTGGCTCAGACGTTTCCCGCCGACGCCGTCCCCCGACGGGCTGCTGCCAAGCAAAGTGCTTTTTGTCGTCACAAGCTTGGACCAGGATGCAAAGTCGGCATGAGCTGTACTCCAGTCTGTAGATGCATCGGATCGTGCATGTCTGAGTGTCTCGTGATGCAGAACAGAATGACTCCTCTTGCCGGTGCAGTCAATTGGTCTTGATCTGCATGGCGTCTGGCGTCACTGCACTACCATTTCCCCAGGCAGGCATGCATGCAAGCAGGCAGCCGTTCATGCTGGGCTGTCCGCTTCTGCTAGACGCGCAGACGCGCATTGTCGTGGGTTGTGCATGCATGCAAGGTCAGATGATCTTTCGTGCCGTCCACCTGAAAACACTGAATCAGATGTTCAGCCGTTGTCACGACAGATGTTTCGAGCAACCCATCCAGGGCCTCGAGGGTCCTGGGGGGGGGGGGCTAGATTCTGGAGAAAACGTGGTTGTGATCCTCCTGACACATGCTGGGCCGTCAAGTCGGGCCATCTTGGCACGGAGCTGAGTTCACACGATAAACAAACGGCGCCTGCTGACACCCTCGAGGTCGTCTCGAGCTGAGCTCCGGTCTGGGGAAGCTTGAGGGAGGTAACCGATGATCAAGCCTTCCTTTCCAAGGTGGCTGAATGCACACACCACATGTATGTGCCTGCGCCTGGGCATGAGGATTCAGAAGAAGCTGCGAGGTAAACAGTTGAAGGAAGAGGTTACACTGCAGGCCGTGGCTTGATAGAAAGAGAGAATGTTTGCAGGGGAGGTGACGATGTGACGATGTCACCCTGCAGCCCAGAGCCCAGAGCTTTCTGCAGTTGGAGCTTGGGCCACCAGCCTGGGAATTGTAACTGCCTCCGACCTTAACACCCGATGCATGCAGTCAACATTCAACTCGATACCACTGAGTTCTCAGAGCACTCACAAAATTCGGTTTTGATTCAAATGAGATCAGTGGCAATCAATAGTACCTCTATCTATTTTTGATGTGATCAACTGCATATTGTCCCGAGTGGTGTGTTGACAGCCCTGCTCGCCCCTAGGAGAATGATAGTCCGTGTTAGCACCAAAGTCATTCCGTCAGTCCCAACACTGCCCCCGCCCTTCCCTGGACCCTCTTCCTTCCGTTTAACAGCCCGCAACACAGCCCCCCTCGACCACCGATACCAGCCAGCCGGGCCAGCCTTTAGGACAGAGGAGCAAACAACATTATCAGCCACATTGATCTTCTGTAGCACGAGCCACCACGAATCCCTTCAATTCAAAGTGGTGAAGATGGGCAAATGCCCTTCCCTCCCAAACAAGTCCAGACATTTTATCATCCGAACCGCATGACGTCTCTTTGCCCCTCTGTCTGACCTACACAATTGAGCACCAACTGAACTTCTGACAAAACGCCTAACGCCACCCGAGAGCGAGAGCCTCGCCGTGCTCAGCTGAAAACCTGGACTTTGTGCTACCTAACGACCTCAGTACCTGTCGCCGGCCACCCTCTGCTCCGCCAATGGCGCTGCCCACGTACCTGGGGATTACGAATCAGCTGGCGCACCCGGGTCTCTTGACGGGCCTGAGGATTCCCGGTATAAGCTCGTCTCTCCCGTGAGTCACGGAGAACAACACCTGGCCGTTGCCCTGTCTTTACCTCCTTGTGTGGTGGAACACTGGATATTACAGGCTCACTCACCAGGCTGAACTGTCGCTTACACTCGAACCTCCGTATTCATCCGAAGCATGGCCCTCGATGCATTATGCCTCGAACAAGGCGTCTTCTGGAACCACGCCATTGCATGATTACTGTACAGCTGTCCAGTCATGGTTGAACGACCCGTCTTTGGTTTCGGGTCTACGTCAGCCTGTTCGTCAGATGCTGTCTTGGTTGTATGCTGGTTCGCTCCTGTCTTCCAATGACCACCTTCTCAATTTTGTAGGGCAATTGGTCAGACGCCCCAGTCTCCTCAGTACCAGTAGTAAAAGCTGTGCCTCCATTTACTTCAGCAGCCCGTACATGTCTTCAATAACTCCCACTGGTGGGCGTTGTCTCGATGGCCGTTGAGTACCTGACGTGCCTTTTTGCCTCTCAGCATCCTCTAACAAGCTAGACTAATCGCGATATAACTAAATACGTTGACCCTTGCATCCGGGACTAGGCAGACCCTTCTGACTCGAGATTGTGGCATGGGGGACAGGAAAGCTCAAGTGCCTTGTAACACGTGTTACCTCAAGGCCAACTACCTCGGGACTGGACTAGAAGAGTGGTAGGTTTCAGCGTGCCTCTACACCGATCCGTAGTACTACAACATTTTCTCGCGTGATCTTTGCATAGAACAGTTCTAAAAGCGTGATACAACGTTCACATGCAAGTCCGAATGCGGGCGTGTGAAAGATGATTTTCCATATCCACATCAGGGTTCGATGCTCGGTGCTTGGCTCGAGGTCGGCTAGTCTCTGCGGCTTCTTGCAAGACTGCAGGTCCTGCCAGGACAAAATCTGGAATCAACGATCCGGTCTTTCTTTTTGTCGTCCCGAACTATGTTGCCATGAACCCCACCAGCCCTTCGATCTCTAATCACCGGGAGCGCAGACCAAACAAATCCGGAGTATGTCATGACTAGTCAGGGGCGACGAGTGGTGGCCCTGCGGCGTGTGGTATTGGGCTATGTGGCGTCACGTCTTTTGGGGGGCAGGTCAGGTTTTTTGGATTCAAATTTGGCATGCGAGGACACAAAACCCCAGGGGCCAAAAGACAAGAAGCACGTCAGGGAGGTGAGTGATCATCAGTTGAAACCATCGAAGCCCGCGGCCCAGGACTCGTCCCCGAAGAAATCATCAAACTGGGCCAAAACGTTCTCGCTCGTGGCAGCAGTAGCAGCGACGGTGCCTGCGATGGGGACAAAACGGCTGGCTGTAGCAGAAGAACTGGACGGAATGAATGGATTGGTGGTGGCGAGTAGGTCGCCAGGGGCGACTGAACCTACCGGGAGACCAGCGTATTGCTGCCCAGTAGAGGCTGCGAATGACGAGACAGACGGCCCAGCGGTATTCAGATGGTCAAGCAGAATAGAACAGGTCAGGCTAAGCCGAGCCGTATGTGCCGCCCGTGTGGCTTGATTGATACGGAGTTATCCGCTGGCGAACGAGGTCAATTTCTGTTGGTTGAAGTTGCTCCATCAAGTGATACAAGGGAATTTGCAATGTACAACCAGCTTTAGAATTATATCGAAGTTTTGGTTACCTTCAGCATGGTGTGTTGAATTCACTTGATGTAATTCATATAGCTTGAATGTATTTGACACTCTTGATAGACTTAATATTCTTTGCTTGATGTATCTGACCTACTTGGCGTACGTGATTGTTGAAAGGCTCGGACAGAAATTCCTCGTCTTCTAGAGACGGTCAATGTAGTAGCCACAGTGAGATTTACGGCTATGGGAGTGAGCCATGTTGACGCCTCGCCTTCCACCTGGGCATAACCTTGTGCCAGCAGCCTCCAGGTCTAGACTCATTAGTACTGCCAGTCTGATCTTTGAGAAGGCTTAATACGGTGGAGGGAAAAGCAGGAGGAAAAGAATTCTGGTGAATATCTCGAGGTCTACCAGAGAAAGGTTCCGATGGGTAGAGGTTCACAAACAATACCTGCCAATGGGACAGCCATTTCATGATCAAGGTTGATCCGGTGTGTGGCAGTTTACATTTCGCACTCGCTAGGTATTTCTATTGTTCCAGGAGAAATTTTCAAATGCATAAACAGTGTTCAAAATTCGTGTTGGCCTCAACACGGGCGTGATACGGTGTTGATAAACCGTGCTCGCACCGTACCAGGACCGTTCAGAGTGCTAAACAGTGCCCCTCCTGGAGCGGCTTTCTAATAGTTCCAAGCAGGAAGCGGCTCAATCCTGGGAGCGGCTCAGAATGGGTACGGTGAATCAAGGGTGCAGGAGCGCGGAAGAGTGCAGAGTGCAGGAAGGGTGCACAGCTTCGGCGTTCAGAATAGCCTACTCGAAATCAAATTGGCTCCCCTTTCTATTGATACACTCACAGTTTTCAAGAGACACCTCTTCTTTTAACTCTCTTCTCTGAGAGATGCCTCTGCATCCTCTTCATTATTCAGAGGGCCCCTTCTTCTCCCCCTTCTGGCTATCTGGCGGGAGGTAGGCGAGGGCATGCCTTCCTCTCTTCTAGGGGAAGGCGCCGCTGGCTGGCACCTGGGTGTTCACTCTTGCACTCTGCACCCTTCCTGTGCCCTGTTCCTGCCTGACAACTTGCAATCCTTAGAAGTGACGTTGTGGTACCTTCGACCAAGGAACGCGAGGGAAAGAACCAGTTGAATATGGCGCCATTTCATCAAGCCTACTTACAGAGGAAGGTGCGGTGATGTGAAGGGTCAACAAACAAACCTTCGCTCGAATGATTTGTTGCCTCAGTTCCTTTCTTCTTCTCTTTTCTGCTCAGACTTTCCACCATCCTCCCGGCCTCGTTTCTTCAGTTCCATTCCGAGCAGGGTTTTGGCCCGTCCAGACATCTTATTCTTCTATTTAATTTCATTTCGGATTCGTTCCCATCGCCTGCGGATTTCACTTGAACGGCAAGGCTATCAATGTCCTCATCTCATTGTCTCCCATCATCGAAACAGTCGTCTCAGTTATCGACCGAGCCTAGACACACGTTCTCTGGTGTGGCGGACCATCACCGGTACGGGTTGCTGGCCGTGTCTTCTCATCACAGACGATGTGCTGTCATCCTGTCAAGGTGCGGACCCTCTCAGTGATCTGCTCCCCTTCCTACCAGTGACCCAAAACAATTTAAGGCCGAATCTAGAAACAATCTTCTCAACATCTAGATAATGTGGAGGCAGTCATCCTTGGAGAGGTGTGTGTGTGGGGGAGGTGAGGGAGGGTCGGGTTTCTTACTTTTCTTGTCCGCACCGCACTCAGCCGACCCATGACCTTTCGTGGGGGCTGACAATAAGAAACCGCCGACGTTTAGGTCCATTCAAACCGATCCAAGCTTCCACCGTCGACGGCGAACTCCCTCTAGCAGACATCGAGGTTCCCCCTGCCTACACCAAGGACTTCCTCTCTGGCCGCCAGCATCGATCCGGCTCCACGCTAGCTGGCGAGATTCGCACCATTGCAAGGTAAGTGATAAGATTTGGATGGAGAAGTGCACGAGTTCTGTGGACGAGTTGGCAGGCAGGCTAGGGATTATTTAGAAGGAGGTGATCACAATGGAACCCACCTCACTGGCACCCACGTACTGTATGCGTAGAATAGTGGCAGAATTTCATCTCAGTCCTCGGCACCTAACAAGTGTGCTCACTTCTTGTCTGTGCTGTTTGGAATGGTGTAAACGTGCCAATGAACAGTGCCTACCTAGGCCAAGACCTTTTCCGGCGGCGCGAAGCATTTCCCGGCCCAACCCAAACAGACGCTATCTGTTAGTAGGCTTGCACTTGTATCAGCCACGGGCCACAAGTGGACGAAACAAGTTGCCTGGGCCCTGGTCATACTTTCACTAATTTGAAGAATTTGAGTTTCTCGTCTTGTGAAGTTTGTTTCGACGGCTTCAACTGGCGCTCGAAAATCCGATCGATAGGCCCAGTCACATCTGCTGACTCACAGTGGCCCCTGTAGGGCTGGCTTTGTTTTGCGCTTCTGAGGCATCTAGGAGTATTCACTCATGTACAATGAGAGACTACATCGCAGTGGACGGGCCAACGATGGATCCGCGATAGCCCGCTGCTGCATTATAGCTAACCTAGCACTCTGAGCCGCCTTTCACAACTGCTGGACAGTAATGAAGCAGTCGTACATACTATTGCCCCTGGCTGAAGGGCAATGCCGCAATGCCGTGCTAGGACTATCTTGGCTTGCGGCATCCCTTTGGCCAACAACAGCTGGCGGGCACCAAATGCTTAAATCTCTTGTGCCAGATTTGGTTTCTGCTATTACACCGGAGTTGCGCTCAAGGTTGATATAATTTCCTAGGTGGTCCCGTGTTTAATCTGTTCACATATGCTTCTTAAGCAGTATGCATCCAGTCCATTCATACAGTGATTGACGCTTGAACACCTAGCGTTAAAAAATTAAAATGCCGATAATAGTAGGTTTAAACGTGATTGTGGCTTGTGCGCCAAGAAAACAGTGACAGCCTTGTGACAGCTGCACAGATGAGGCTAGCAAGAACCGCTTTAGGCCTTTCGGCGGCGCCATAGACTTAAAAGTGGTGTACAAGGAGTTGAACCCTAAATCTTTGCAGATCACGCAAAAAGTCTTTAATTTACTTTGGCGGAGCTTCTCTGAATCTAACCCCCCGGCCAAGTATCCCAATGTCCGTAGACATAATTTCCTGACGAGAACACTATATATAATTAGTTCCTGCTGTTACATTGGTGCCTAAAGCTACCATGATATTTAGAAGGGACGTAGTGCGATACTGATATACGGTGCCTACACGGATAGCTATGCCTGTCTAGTAACTGGTATCGGGAAATAGTTGTTGAGATCAGTCATGAATCCGGTACTAGTTGACCAGTATCTATAATTCTAGCGGTTAAGCTTTGGTAAGCAGATTTTGAAATATCAGCGTATGAGCTCAAACCTGTGGCTACAGATTTGGTGTTCATAGCTTTCATTATGATTTGGAACGGGTGATCAGGCGCACCAGCTCCTCGGCACACCCTGAGTAGCCTTCTGTGCCTAAAGGCTTCTCAACCCAGTACAACGAACGATTGAATCCATTTCGCTAGGCTATAGAAGCTTTCCACAGCTTGACTCGCTCTGAACCAGTTTTAGATGGACACTATGTGTTCGCGAGCTCTGTCTAATGGTCGTTGCGTCGTGCTGCTACGGCAGGACATAGACTTGGTGGCGTCGTCTGTATCTGAACTTGTCGCCGCCTATATCGAGCGATGCCCCGGCTAGTACGTTGCACATATGCTCTGCGCTTTGAGAAATTTCCGGGCGCCGGAGCTATTTGGCAGTGCAAGGGAAGTCGGATGATCTCGTCACATGTCATTTATCATCAGTGGCTGATTATCTGCGCCAGTTTCAGACGCCACCTCGCTCCGGCCTGCAGACAAGACGGCATGCATCCCACAGTCTGGAAAACAACAAGTGTTGGGCTGTCCCCAGGTATGTAAGTGATGGGGCAATATAGTAAAGCCTGGGAAGAGTTGTGCTCATGGTTCCCTCCATAGGGCCGAAGCCACAAGCTTATTGACCACGGTGCGTTGGCCAGGACTTACTTGGCCATGCAGAGGCCTGCCCAACTGCGACCCTAACCAAAGTATAAGATGCAAGTCATAACAGTCCAGCAGTGCTGATCAGCTAGATTGGGGTAATGGCTCGCACCTCGGGAATTGAGAATGCCACGGGGGACATCGCCGAGAACTTGAGTGGGTGGCAGGCACTTTTGTAAAGAGCACGGGTAGTCAGTGCGCGACACATATTTGTCACACTCGGTCGCATGGAGATCCAGATTGGCCGATCCGGCCGCCCGAAGACACAGCTGAACGACTGTAGCAGCCATGTTTGGGGGCGCTGGGCTGACCAACACGGACTCAGTCGCCTCACTGCTACCTGACTGTGCATTCCGTCTAGCACAAAGCTTTTCCGCCGGGGCTACTCTCAACAGACTGGCCAGGGTGTAACCTTGACGTGTCGCCATCTAGGCCGTGGAGATGTAATGTATTCAGTGCATAGGTTCCAAGACCTCTCTATCCCCAGCTACGGCAAGCAGACATAACTACCCCAACGTGAAACATAAAACAATATTGATCGCCGAGTAACTCGTTCGAAAACAAATGTTCCGCGTCTGCCGATGGTGTGAGGTGTTTTGACAGCGCGTACAACAGCCAAATTCAGCGGTCACTGTTGGTGATCAGACTCCCGGCGGCCGCGGTTCCATGTCTAAGAAAAACAATAAACTTTGCAGCTTGCATGGTTCACGTGTGCCACGGCGCCGCTGGCTGCGGACGGGACCCGAACGCCTGGCACGGAAACTTACTCGCAAGCGTCAGAGCTGCGAGCTTAATTTGATTGCAGCGTGGTGTGTTGCCCAGTGTGACGGCCGGGGCCCTATTGCCCCCAGCCAGCATTGCGTTATTCACACTGGACTGAAACCTTACTGAGGGCTGAGAGGCCCCCTATCTGTCAGTTGGACTGGTGACTCTCTCACCTTTCATCATTCATCCCGTCGTGCAGCCAGTGCTGAGTCTCCTCCCAACCCTGTCGTGACTACACCTCAGTCTCCGTCACGCATGGAGAGTTCGGTATGGGCACGTCGCGCGAGCATCGCGTTGATTGACGACCTTGGAAGTCATGTCGCTGTCTCGACATGGTGGTTGTTATGTCGGAATATCGGTCACCCTCTTTGCCGCCACTGCCGCGCTGGCACTCCGCTTGTACGCCCGTCAGCTAACTCGAGTCCGCCTTGGAATCGATGACTACCTCTGCATTGTGGCCTACGTGAGTTATAAGCTGCTCACAGACGAGGTGTACTCAGTCACCAGAGCTGACATGGAGGACTAGATCTTCGCAGCCGTCTGTTCCGGCATCATGTTCAGCTGTTCGTCGAATCGTGGAGTGACAAGATCGCGAGGAACCCGATGACTGACTGACTGGCTGACCATCATATGCAGGGACGAACTATGGCCTGGGAAAGTTACTAGCTGACGTCCCGCGCCCGCAAGCCGTCATCTTCCGTGACAACACGCTCTACCTGTACATCCTCGAGTTCACCTACGCCTACTCGCTCGGCTTCTCCAAGCTGTCCATTCTAGCGCTGTACTGGAGATTCTTCAGCTTGTTCAGGATCCGCGTGCCCATCATCACGCTCTTTGTCGCGACGGTGATATGGCTGCTCTGCCGGACATTCCTGGGCCTCTTCCACTGCTATCCCATCCAGGCGTTCTGGGAGGGGAAGGCCAAATACCCCAATGCCGTTTGCCCGATCGATGACGCCAAGTTTGAATTCGGGACGGTCGTCGTCCACGCCTTCCTCGACGTCACCATTTTCAGCCTGCCAATCTTCCAAATACAGCAACTCACTTTCAGGACCACGGGCGAGAAATTAGCAGTCTTGGCTATTTTTGCGTCGGGTGCCTTCGTCTGCATCGTCTCCATAGTCAATCTGACCCAATTGTACGCGTTCCTGCACACAGATGCCTCGGTAGAGGTCCTGTAGTAAGTGGAATACCCATATATGGCTGGATAACATAAGCGCTCCCTGCTAACGTTGTTCTTCACTGGAAGCAACACAGCCCCTCCAGCACTTTGGGGCCAGATTGAGATCAACATGGCCATCGTTGCAAGTAAGTCGGAATATATTGATGACGACCGGCTCCATGCGTCTGCTCTGCTTCTGACATAACCCAGTCAGTCTGCCACTCGTCAGACCTGTTCTACAGAAGGTCTACCGTGGGCTGTTCCCCACAACTTCTAGCAGCCAAGACCGGCGGGACTCAGAAAGCGTTCCTGGGTGGGTCCACATAGAATGGCTCCGAAAGCTGACCTCCATATCATCATCGGGGGCTAGGACCGGGAGGACAGCGACGACCGCGACGACGAGGGTGACTGGGGGCACCAGGCACGATACTGCGGCTGATGAGGTGGAACTGACGAGCTATCAGGGTCTGGACTCGTTTGCGGACGCGGTGACTCGGACGCATACTTATGGAACTGGCGAACATGTACATTGGGAACCATCCGCGCCGGATGCCAGGAATGACCTAAGAGCCCCGTGGTACCTGCCTCCGATGAGCCCAGTCTCTGGCTTCGAATCCATCCTAGAGATCGTGGGCCCCAAAGGGTCTGGTAATTTCAACAGGAGCAAGTCTGGAAGTCCTGCGTGAGGAGAGTACATAGTATCAAAATGCAAATCTAATCAGCAATAAAGCATGACAGTGCAACCAGCCAGCAGGACGTGTACACTTCAGTGACATCACACACTGACGGGATACTTAAGATATCAATGCTTTACGCACATCTTTATCAGGAAACCTGCCCATCGAGGTCTATTGTCTGAAGGGACTACGATTGACAAGGCTAAATCAGCTATTTCGCCCCCTTCTTCTCCTTAAAGAACATGTTCAAGCAGCCCATCAGCCCTTGCAGACCTTGTGCCTCCGCCCCGGGCACGAGCCGTCCCTTGATCCACCCGGGCAATTTGCGGCGAATGCGCTCCGTCTCGAAACGGCGGTCGACGAGCACGATAGCAGCGTAGTCAGCCTTGTGGCGTATCGCGCGTCCGATGCTCTGGTTCACGGCGCGGAGGCACGCGTTTTCGTAAAAGTCCCGGGCGAGCTGTTTCGCTTCTTGCGATGCCTGTGTCTTCGATATCGGAGGTGAGGCCGCCATCAGCCGGGAGGTAGTGGACGACTCGAGATATTCAATCCTGGCCTTCCACTCGGGGCTGTTGATGTTGGGATATGGGAGGCCTATGATGACGACGCATCGGCCCAGGCGGTCGGAGAAGTTGATGCCCTCGGACATCTTGCCGCCCACGACACTTAGAAGCAGTGCGCCCCTGGCCTGCTTGCGGTCTGTGGGCTGACCGGCTCCTAGTATTGCTTCACTGTATCCTGCCAGTACTTCCTCGCTCGATCCGCCCTTGCTCTCTCGAAAGAGAGCCTTTTTGTCTGAAAGTCGGTTCCACAGTGACTTTCCACCGTCGGGCCCTGATGGAGCCTTCCAAACCTCGATCACCTCATCCAGATACCCATAACTGGGAAAGAAGACGACTACGCCGTCTGGTACCACCGAGCAGATATTCATCAGGGATTGTCCAAGTCTGTTGATTGTGCCTTTGTCGCCACGCTTCTGAAAGCTGAACTCAAACAGTCCGCTTGTTGCGTCAGCTGTGGCAGTGCCGTGTACCGTCTTCCTGGGCCGTGTAGATGCCAATGTCCAAACGCACAGATTCGAATCGGGTATTACGTGGCCACAGCTGAGAGTGGTGATTTTCTCGGGTATCAGGTAGGGGAAGAGATGTGTTTTGTAGTCGTCGAATGGTGACATGGTCCCGCCGGCGAGGATGATTGCTCGGGCGGATGTTGCGATGGACGAGAAGGCATGCGTTGGTGATAGCAGCAGATATGAAAGTTTGATATCTGGTGGGTTCGCGCTTCTCTCGTAGAATATGCGACCTTCATCGGCTGGATTGGTAAGAGCTACGAGGAAAGAAAGAAGGGCGTGGAGAACAGGGCTTGAGTGAGCCGGTTTGGCCGCGGTGTCCGAGCCTTCGGGCTCCTCGATGTGGGCTGCGTAGCTTTCGACCTTGAAAGCGAGCTTTGACTCTTGGATGTACTTGATCAGCTTGAACATGTTGATCTGATCGATTCCCTTGCTCTTGAGCAGGGAGTTGGGATCCACAATGCCATGCTCGCTCTGAGGATGGTTAGTGGAAGGAGACTTGATCAAATTTCGTTAGGCTTGATGGGCTCACTTTTGAAGATAAGGCTGTAGTCGACCACTCAGCCAGCCCGTCGATAACCTTCACTACTTGCGCCACCATGATCCTGTTCTCGCCCTTGAGCTTCTTTCCGAACCTCTTGAAGTATACGCCCAGCATCTTCCGCGCCCTCCTCAGCTCGCTCAGCCGTATTTCTGCAGCATGGACATTTGCAACAGCGTCCATGATATTATGTGCCTCGTCAATTATCACAACGTTTCCCTCCAGTTTTATGCCCAGTGCCTCACGAGCACTTGCCTGAAGTAGTAGCGGATACGGTAAAGTGATGATCTCTGCTGTAGGTATTGCTGACCGTGATGCGTAGTAGGGACAGACATGATGAGCTTTTCCCAGTCCGTGAAGGTCTTCGATGTCAGGAAGCGTTGCCAAAGCGGCGTCACGGAACTGGTGTGTTTGGGCAAGGTTTTCGGGATTTGGGAGGTAAGGACATTTGTCCTTTGACTTTGGCTTCTGCAATTCGCTGCATCTGTCGTTGATGGCGAGCACAGACCCGAGTTTTGACACAGCTGGATTGATACAAAGCTTCTGTCGGGATGAAAGAGGAATCTGTTTCACTGGTTCCCCTTCTGGTGACTCATCGTCAGGGTGCTGGGTCTTCAGATGCATGGGTAATGCAGACGGGAAAATGGGACGGCGCAATTCGGAGATGAACTGCGTCAGTTGAGAATGAGTCCTCGAAGTGTAGTAAATCTGCAGAGGGGATTAATATGGTTGAAATTGATGTTATTCTGGGCGGAAAAAGAGAAGCTCACTTTGATCTCTTCATCCACAGTCTCATCATCGTCGGCGTCGATCTTCTGTGCTCCTCCCATTCCAATCTTCTGCAGCAGAGCTTTCGTCTCCTTGCTCAGCCCGTCGAGACCGTCTTTCTCGTCCGAGCTTCGAGCAGTGCCAACACCATCACCCTCTTCCCAGTCATCGATCAAAAACTCGGCTTCTTCCTCATCTTCAGCTTTCGATCTTGCAGTGACTTCCGGTCTGTCGATACGACGCCGCTTGCTTCCACGTTCTTCGGTGGCCTTCTCCTTCTTGCGGATGGCTTCGAGTCGCGCCTCACGCTCCTCCCATTTGGCCACTAGCTCATTTCTCTTGCGTCGCAGCATCTGCTCAATGATCCAGTCCGGCTCTCCCTCGGCGTCTTTGGGATCGATCTGAGTCGACGCTTCGAAGGCGCGTCTCTTGAAGTCCCTCAGCCAGGTCACTGACGCGCATATGAGCGACAAGGATTTCCCCGTGCCCGTTGGGCTTTCAAGAATCCCAACTTGGCCTTCCCCGCGGTCGAGAACATCATATGCTGCTTTCATGAACTCGAGCTGGACGTCATAAGGCGAGTAAGGGTGGTGAAAATTGGTTTGATCCCGCTGGTCCTCATCCAAGGCTGCCATGGCGGACGGGAGCACGTGTGCATGTGACCAAACAGTTGCTGCCAGGAGGGAGAACGAGCAGGAGTGGTCTCACACCGTGATTACTGATGATGTGAAGTTTGGTGGCTCTGAGGATGAGTGTTAGACACTTGGTTTTTACATGAGAGTGGATGGAATGTTGATGGTCAACCGTGCCCTCGAAACTGAGTAGGATTCTGGGGTGCATGGGAAGGGCTGCTATCAACCCTAACCCTACACTACACCCCTGGGGAAATTGCTGAACAGCCGCCCCTGGCCCCTGGCCTAAGTAAAAAAGGACCATCCCTGTTCCACACGCAACTGCACACTTCCAATGTCGACCTTGTGCCTGCATACATCGCTTTGCAATGGCACATTTTGTACATACCTAGGTACTCTTTCAAAATACGTTGTTTACCATGGGACTTCAATGCGCAATATTCCTAGACAAGGCTACCGCACCATGTACTGCTCAACCTCACAATACTGCTTCGATCTTTTGGTGTCTCTTTTGGCGCTTTGTCTCGCCTTGCACTTGTTTTGAACAAGCCACACCGTAATGTTTATCATGGTCATTCAAGTTGTAGATTGATTCTCCTTGGAAGAGAGTTAGGTTTCACGCCAACAGATCGTATTCAATGGAAATATCTCGACAAGATGCATCTTACTCCAGCCTTAATGTCACACCGCCCGCCATGCTATGCTGTGAGACGCCGTATCGGCCCGTCTGAAGGCTCCAGTTGAGGTTCCCCGTGCAGTTGAGCCGGCACGCACGAATGTAAGTCTCAAGCCTGGGTAGGAGCTCCTTGTCATCCGAGAACTTCCATGTCAGGGATTCAGCCGCGCAGTCAAAGTCCTTGACGGCGTTCTCGATGGTTTCGACGACCAGGGACACCGCCAGGTCTAGGTTCCCATGCTTGTGGTAGAGCAGCGGCACAAGACTGTCGACGGTTTGTTGGGCCTACAACGGTCATGGTCAGTAAGGAGACACGCAAGATACAAAATTTGCTGGTAAGTCGGGGCAACTGACAACTTCTTTTTTCAGGGAAAGTAGATCATTGGTTCTGACAAAGAGTGTCAGTGTTGGTCTGGAAGCGCCAGTATGATGGGCGACTTACGCCCAGATGATAATGTTGGTCTGGTCCCAGATCGCTTTCATATCCGGGTCATTGAGGACCTCGACTGGTATGCTGGTACCATAAGCATATCTGCAGGCGTCAGCCGGCCTGTCTCGGTGTGGCCACCATCCACTGACCATCGACTTACTCATTGAAGAAGCTGGTCACATTGACCGCACTTGTGCCGAGCCTAGTTCTCATGTATTCTTCCGTTGATGGGAGTTCTGGACTAAGTCGAATTCGTTGTTCCGCCTCTGAAGTCTCCATGAAAAATTCGAATTCCCTCAGGAGTATCTCCCGATGACCTGCTTGTGTCAACAGACTTCAGTCATAAGTTGAGATGAAACTTTAAGTCTTGTCTTACTTAGGTCATACACTTCACATGCAGCATCGCCGATGACCTTGAAGAAAGCAATGATCTGGTTTGGTGGCCCTGGTTCTGCCAGTGTTGCGTTGTCTTCCGAAAGTTTCAGGCAATACTTGATGTAGTTTATTGTTTCCTGACGAAAGGCTTGGGCGGCCTGGAAGTCGCCGGCCAAGTCTCCCACCTCGGTGTCAATCTCTAAGTGTCAGTTAGCAAATCGGGATTTCTCCCCACCTATTCAATTGACCATGGGAGGCCTACCATCGTCCCAGATAAACAGCTGTGGAACACCCAGTCTTAGTCAAGTAGGTCAGATCATCGGATGGGTTCATTAGTAGAATTACATACCCAGAGTGCCAAGCATGACAAGATGTCGCCCCCCTCCAAGGTGGCCCCAGGCCACCAAGTCGATGAGAAAAGTCCCAAGTCGATCTTAGCTAGAGCCTTTCGCTTCTGGGCCGATTCGGAAAGACTGGGACTGCGTAAGTCAAGGATACGCAGTCATATGAGAGACGACAGAGCATGAAGCCTACCTCGAAATTCTTCTCGGGACTGAAGCCCTGATACCCTCGATCTCGAGGCTGATGTCCGTCGGCCAGTGCTCAAACATCAGTCTGAGGTCTGGAACATAAAGCTCTTGACCCTTCAACTGTGCAAAAAGCTCTTGCCTGGCTCCAGAAAACGCCATTGGAGGAAGCCACACAAGCGGAGAACTTGTGACCTTGCGGTGGAATTCGATAGATGTCGAAGAATGTGGTGGAGGACTATAGACCTCGAGGACTTGGGTAAAGAAAAGAAATAGAAAAACAAAAGAATTCTTGATTTTTCGTAGGCCTTTTATCTTAACTGCATTACTGGCGCAGCCTTGGAAAAAGCTATTGGCTCTATATTCTATCCACCTTTCTGCAGAAACAGACCTGAAGACCCACGTCCACTCAACCTTGGTATCGTTTCTGTTGGAAGGCAAAGCTGACAGCGCGTGATCTAGGAGCCTAGTGCGGCTCTGTTGTTGCAGACAGAGTGGATGATTCGGCTTGTTGTTATCGTGGCTGGGACAACCGTTCCACACACATTTCACGCACGATAGGTCTTGCTTCACTCTGCACCACCAATCAGGGTCACCAATTCGGTTTCCTGAGCTGCCCGAAACTGGTCACAGTGAGGCTCTCATCCAAGATGGATTTGACATGCTGACTTCTGTAAGCCTCTCTCCGTCGAGATAACGTAATTCCAAGGCTATCCCGGCATTTGTTCCCTGATCAACTAGAGCCTTGTCTGTAGCTATGGTTGAAGGCGGCTAACCCGCTAATCCCATGCTCAGAGATAGTTGTAGAGATCGTCGCAGGAGGCATTCGCTGTCTACCAACAGGCCCGGTTCCACTTATGATAAGGCACCGTCTCTGACTCCAAAAACGCACAGGATATATCTCCACATGTAAGACTGAATTCGGTCAAGAAAAAGTCAAGTAACAGTTACAACTGAAACTATGCCGAATAGGAATGATGGCTTACATTGTTCGTACGACAGTCCTGTGTCGATCCCTGGGGTGCTCAGTCATCCACCTCAGCCCCTCTCTGAGGGAGGATTGACTTAGATCCCTTCTCTTTCACACTGTTATTCAAGCCGTATAATTCAAGTCGCAAGATACGATGTGGCTGCTTACAAGTGGTGGCTCCTTAGGATATTCATGGGACTCTCTTCCAGCTGTCCTCCTCACAACTGTCACCTTATACACAATTGGTCTTGGCCTTTACCGCCTCACGCTCCATCCCCTGTCAAAGTTCCCCGGCCCGAAGCTCTCCGCATTCACCGGATGGTATGAGGTCTATGTCGACTTTTTCGGCGGGCCTCGCAACACTTTCGCCTACGAGATCCAACATATGCACGACAGGTACGGCCCCATAGTCCGCATCAACCCTCATGAGCTCCATGTGAGCGACCATGGCTTCTTTGACACCCTTTACGCCGGCGGTGGCTCCAAGCGCGACAAGTACCCTCCCAGTGCCAACGTACAAGGGGCGCCCGGTGCCGTCTTTGGCACGGTCGGCCATGATGCGCACCGCAGGCGCCGGGGTGCCATTTCAAGCTTCTTTTCCAAGAAGTCGGTCACGACCAACGAGCCTCTTATAAACGAAAAAGTAGATCTTCTGTGTCATGTTTTCGAGTCGGCCATGCACAAGGGCGAGGTCATCAACATCCGCGTGCCTCTTCTGGCATACGCGACCGACTTCTACTGTGCTCACGCCCTGGGCGACAGTGGGGATATGAACCTGTTGAAAGACATGGGAAGGGCCCAGGTCTGGAGGGACAACATAGTCGGGCTCCTACATCTCACGCCAATCGTGCGCCAGTTTTCTTGGATCGTGCCGTTCGTCGTTGAGTTGCCTATGTGGCTTATCAGGTTGGTCTCGTCAGACATGGCCCTTGTGATTCGGGTGCTCTGGGTACGTCTGCAGGGATACTTCTCCCCCTCTATTCTCACTCACTCCTGATAGCCAGCTAGGATATGCGAGAGCAGGCAAAAGCTGCCATCCGAGAGTTTGAAAAGGAATCCGATATCAAAGTGGATCAGGCCAATCTCATGGAATCTATACTCCGATCAAATCTCCCGTCAAGGGAGAAGACTCGCAACCGGATGGCGCAGGAGGGTTTCAGCGTGTTGGTGGCGTCCGGAGACACCATCGCCAGGACGCTCACCACGGCAGTCTACCACCTACTGGCCAATCCTCATGTCCTCGGAAGGCTCAGGGAGGAGCTGGTGACTGTGTTGCCAGGTCCCAACGACGAAGTAGAACTTCGCCAGCTTGAGAGCCTGAGCTTTCTCGTAAGTCTTGCTCAAATCACCATGTCTAGTCGTTTAGAAAGTCTGATTGCTGATGCAAGAGGCGACTTGTCCCAGACCGCGGTCATCAAGGAGTCCCTACGGATTTCAGCCCTGATTACTTCAAGAGCGGTGTTGCAAGCACCTGGCGAGTGTCTCACTTATCGAGACTGGGTGATCCCTGCAAACGTGAGTTCTCTCTCCTCTCCCTCTCTCGGTCATACATGTGGTCAGCTCCTAATTGTACCAAGACCCCGGTGGGTATGACTCTTTCGGATCTGATGATTGATCCCAATGTCTTCCCTGAACCAGACAAGTTCGATCCCGGAAGATGGCTTGAATCGAGTCCGCTTTATGTCCGGAATGCCAAGTACTTCGTCCCCTTTCATCGAGGCCACAGAAGCTGCATTGCAATCAGGTAAGTGTTTCCCCTCGAATCGCCAGGTATGTGAGCCAATCCTAAGCTGCTATCCGGCAGTCTTGCGTGGGCAGAGATGTACATCGCTCTCGCGAAGCTGCTCCGGCGGGTTGACTTGGAGCTGTACGACGTTGTGCGGGAAAGGGATATCGACCACCACCGTGACTGCTTCCTGGGAGAGCCACGAGACGACACCAAAGGTGTCAGGGTCAAAGTCCTAGGCATGCTGCAATGAGCGGCACTACTGGCAGGCCGTGCGGGCTGAAGGGAGGGCACGGGGCGGCAGTTCATCCTCTAACGGTGGGCCAGTCTTGTCGTCGCAATCGGCTACGGTCTCTAGGTTGGGCTTCGTCCAGTCTGATTGTGTTCAAGTTCAGAAGAAGACAGTCGGAGATGGTCGATGGGCAGGTTATTAGATAGGTGGGGTGCTACATTTCCTGCACGTATGTCTATGCCTGTCAGTTGTGGAAAGGCAGCCTGGACGGTGGCTGGCCTCAGGCACAGCCTGAGCATAGTTGAGGATTATAAACACGCCCACTATGTACGGAGTAGAGGCTCTCTTAGATGAGCTCCTGATGTTGATGGCCAGACGACCCACATTCGGGAGCTTGGCACAGCTTCGTGATATCGCTGGCCAAGCACATGCATACGACCCTGGCCGCTGCTTAGATCCGAATTAGGGAGGTCGATGCCATGCCAGCATCGCTACCGGTATGGTCCCATCACACCCTGCAGACAACCTTGCAATCCAACAGAAGACTGCATTTGTAGAGATTTTATCCTCTGGCAACCGGCTTCTGGCCCGAATCGACGTTCTTGACCATCCTATTCCTTTCTGCGCGCCGTCCAGGCCAGCGCTGCCAAAATGTCCCGGATCCATTTCCTCTGGCTTGTCGTTGCTTTTAGCACCCAGCTTGCCTCTACGCACCCTACGCGTGGCACCTCGAAGCATGCGGAAAAAAGGGCACCTCTGTTTGATACCTATCAATTCAACACCGTGTCCACCTACACCACGCTTGACCAGGACAACGACATTCCTTCCGCCGCGGCTTTGAAACGGGATGGCGATGTGGTTCAAGATGATGATGAGAACGCAGCAGTCCCCTATTACGTCCAAGCTGCGACATCTCAGGTGCGAGAGGTTGTACCGAACGCAAGCTTTCGCATCGTAGACGACTACTATATTGGCACCAACAACGTGGGCCATGTGCACTTCCAGCAGGTCATTGATGGAATCGACGTGGACACTGCTTACTTCAAAGTCAACGTGGGTTGTCGAGTTGCGCTACACACTAACTTATATATATCCCATGTTCCCATGTTTAAAATGAATAGCTGACCACTCTCAACTTAGACTCTAGAGAATGGCACTGTGCTGTCCTTCGGCCATTCCTTCCATGTGGATTCACCTACCCGGTTGAAAACTGTGAAGAGGGCTGAGAGCACCATAACCCCCCTGACCGCTTTCGAGGGCGCTGTGAAGCTCCTTGACTTTCCAATCAGTAGCATTGCCGGTGCGGTTGCAGAGAAGGCGGAGGGCCCTGACCAGAGCTACAATATCAAGCGAGTTGAGGGCTTTGTGGCAGATCCAACAGCCAGGCTGGTCTACGTGACCAAAGACACGTTGCTCGTCCTTGCTTGGAGAATAGAAACAGATTTAGGATCGAACTGGTTCGTTTCCTACGTTGACGCTGCTTCTGGCACCGAGATCACGGGAGTCACTGAATACACAAACACAGCGAGTTACGAGGCTTTGTGAGTTCTTACTCCATTATATTGACACATTCGAAGCCACCAGGACCTAACCAGTCAATGATATAGCCCATGGGGTACAATGAACCCAGATGAAGGCTCCCGACAGCTGATTGCCAACCCGGAAGACGCGCCATTATCACCATTTGGCTGGCACTCGGATGGCACCCAGAATTACACAACCCTTAGCGGCAACAACTGCTTTGTTACGATCGGAGGGGCAACCAGCAATAAAGCAGTTGCGAATTCTCCCTCACTCATCTTCTCCTACCCGTACTCCCCTGCCACCACCGACTGGCAGACATATGTCAATGCGTCAGCAACCCAGGCTTTCTACACTATCAACAAATTTCATGACATCCTCTACAGTCTGGGCTTCGACGAGGCCGCGGGCAACTTCCAGGTCTCCAACAACGGCAAGGAGGGACGAGCCGGCGACCCTGTGGAAATCATAGTCCATAGCAGCGGTGGATCCGCCATGATTTCTACGCCGGCTGACGGGAGCAGCCCACGCTTGTCAATGGGCGTCTGGACAAGCAGCGGGACGCCACCTCGAGACTCCACCTTCGACTCGACGGTGCTACTCCACGAGTACATGCACGCCGTTACTGTGCGCCTGGTTGGTGGGCCCGCGACATCCGGCTGCCTAAGCGGAAACGACGGACTCTCCCTGAACGAGGGATATTCCGACTTCGTGCCGACGCTCCTGCGAGTAAAGGCTGGCGACACTCGAAGCACGGACTATACTATCGCGGACTGGGCCACGGGCGAGGCGATCGGGTTGAGGTCTCACTACATCTCGACCAGCCTGGAGACCACGCCGCTCACGTACGAGTCGCTCAACGCCCTGGCCTCCAGCGGCGGTTTCGACCTGGCCACCGTGTGGGCGGTGGCCCTGTATGAGGTCTTTTGGAACCTCGTCGACACATACGGCATAGGCGACGTGGACGAGGTGACACTGGGTGCGGACGGAATTCCACAGGGGGCTCGTTACTTGCTGCTAAAATTGATATTGGACAGCGATGCCCTGGTTCCCTGTTCCCCGAACCATTTGCAGACGAGGGATGCGATACTCCAGGCCGATCGTGTTTTTACCGGTGGTGTGAATCAGTGCGCCATCTGGAAGGGCTTTGCAAAGCGAGGCTTTGGCCAAGATGCCGTCAGAGGGTCCGGATCACAGGGGAGGGTGAATGGGTTTGCCGTGCCTTCTGAATGTTAACAACATCCGCCGCCAAAAATAAACGTGCATCTTCAAGATCTTCAGTCACAGGTAATTAGATATGGCAGCTGTATGTATATATGCTTCTGCGCATACACGTCTGAGCATAATTAATCAACGATTATCACATTGATTATAAGGATCTTGGAGTAAAGCTCCTCCTTCGGAACCAATCATGTATCATCGAAGTCCAACACTTACTACAGTCCTGAATGGTATCATGGAGCCCGCATGCAATTCATGCAGCAGATTTCGCTTTGATTTGCGCCTGCAGTGGTTGAAGTTAGCCGCATTGTTCGTATGGGCGCGGATTTAAAGACTCGCCATGTCAGTTTAGGGGGTTCTGCGAAATTAGAATTGTTGCTGTAAGTGGGACGATGTATCTTGCATCCCGTGACTGGTGGAGAGAGATCATGATAATAGCAATGTTGAGCTCCAGCGCCATTCGGAGGCTTTATGGGAACGTTGGATGACATGATCAGAACATTTCCTCGACTTACGTCCTTCCCCAGGGTAGAGCAGACTGAGCAGCCCCGTGTGGCATTGACTGCCAAGTCTTCGTGCCTTTGGAGCTTTTAACGGAAGACAAGGCGCGATCGAGAAGTTCGTTCTTGTTGACCCTCGCTCGATCAACAGAGTGTACCCGCCTCAGCAGAGGGAAGTTCGACGGGTGTGGACTGTAGCAGCATTATTTTCGATTATTCCGTCATCCGAAAAGCCTCCAGGGGGTGGGTGCTGTTCTTTCTATTCAACTTGTTCTCTTGGCCTCAAATTCTCGGAGCGTCAGGTTGCTCGCGTTGCGCTAGACTTCGACATGTGCGGTGAAAGCAGTAGGCCGAGTATGCATGAGGCCTACGATTTTGGGCTCTGAACCACTCGTGCCCGTCCACTGAGGTTCTAAGGTCATTCCCGGAAATTTTGCAGCTGTTTTAATTTTTCTTGACTTGCCTGAGGAAGACTGATACTCGCAACTGGCCACAGTAGGGTCAAAGAAGCAATTTCCGGACACGAAACACGTCATTTTGCAATTCAGATTGCCAAATGGTTCGAATGAATCTTGGAGTCTTAGGCATTCAAAGGAATGCCCAGGCTTCCAGTTCAGCCAAATATAAAACACCCCGCAAGATCACCTTTCCTCTGCCGTGGAAAATCGACACCACCGACGGTAACACACACTCTCAAACAAGACAGCCACAACTAGCAGACCCCATCACGACGATAATCACCATGCAGCCCACCAAGATCATCACCACGGCTCTGTCGCTGGTTACAGTCGTTGCGGCAGGCCCGATCGCCTATGGCACTTGCCAGGCCGGATGTGCGGCAGTGGTCGTTGCTTGCTACGCCGGCGCCGGCTTCACCTTCGGCACGGTGTTTGCCGCGGCTGCACCGGCCTCCATCGCCGCCTGCAATTCGGCCTTCGGATATTGTCAGGCCCAGTGCGCCTTGGTTGCACTGTTCCCTATACCGTGACTGGGACTCGAGGAGTGCTGTACCTAGGAGTGACTCGACTCGACTCGACTCAACAGCTCAGGCTAGTTTGGTGACGAAGGGTGATCTCTTTTGAAGACGAGACGCAGGAGAGGCGGCCGGAATTGGGAACATCATGAAAAGAATGTCATGGGTGGAGGGAAAACATTATGCAGAGTGAACAAAGCACGCAACACTAGTCGAAAGGGCTAGGGGTGAACGGATTTGCCGTCCCCTCTGGACGTCAATGGCAGTCGCTGTTCAACATATACACAGGCATGGAGAGATCCTTACTTCCCGTGTAGGCCATGTCTGCTACGTGTACATGTATTTAATGGACGATCTGCCCAAAGAAGAGCAATGCAGGTGCATAGTATCCGTGGACAACTGCTAACTTTGACACTCCACAAGGCACGTTTCAGCGAAGACCACCGCTTGTTATAGTCTTGAATACCGTTCGGGAAATTGTGTGGCCCCCATCACCTCTGTCTAGATACGTAGCAAAAGTAACCGTCGGTTCTCACCTGCAGCCGGTACTCTCAGCTGGTTATACTATTCTTACCAGTGGTTGTCACATCTGAAACGAATTTCCCAATGCATGGCAGTTATCACACTCTCGAATATTGCTGTCAGCGGCTACGATAAGGGTGTCTCCTGTGGCTGATCAAGAGAGGCCGTGGTGGTGGCCAAAATCAAACAAGAGCACAAAGTTTCCGGTAGATAGCAAGATTTCATGAAGCTACGACGATTTATCCTTACGGGGATTTTCTTGTCTCTACGATTCTGAAATCATTCCGGGCTACCAAAGCTTGTCAGTACCAACATATTCGCGGTATACCGTCTGATGAGAAAATTAATAGTAGTATCTGGTATATCTAGCAAGTCATATGCGCACATTATTGTACGGTGGATTTGGAAATAGGCCATCCTTAACTGATGTATGGCTCCAGGTGTGCACTATGGCCACTTGACATTGACTGTCAGCGGCCGTGGCCGCGATCATTTTGCGTGGGTTTACCTGGGCAAAGACATTGATTTCTCACCCGAGCTCGCTGGAGTCAAAGACTCAATTTCTGGCCCCGAAACATTCTATTGTGCGCGTCAGGATGGCAACGTCAATGAGCCCATTGTCTGGAACCAAACTGCTGAGACCCGGTGGTTTCAGTTCAATGACACTCGTAAAGGTGCCGGCGACGGGGTGGTGATGTTTCATCCTGGACAGATGAGGCAAGTGTGTTGGCCGCCTTTGACAGTCCACCTGAGCGAAGCAACGGTCTAAGTGGGCGTCGAGTTTCAGGGACACAATGCAATGGCGAGGATTCAAGTTCAGCCAGATATAAAATCCTATGAATCTTACTATTTCTCGGCCACGGATCAACACCATCCACGATCAAACAGCTGCTCAAACAAAACAAGGACCACCATCACATCCCACCAGACTATTTACACCACAATCATCACCACCATGCAGTTCACCAAAACCATCGTCGCAGCCCTCTCGCTGACCCCCGCCGTCGCAGGCAACCCGGTCAGCTACGCCACTTGCCAGGCGGGCTGCAATCAGATGGTCAGAGTCTGTTATACTGTCGCCGGGTTCACATTTGGCACGGTTCCCAGGGCGGCTGCGCCGGCCTCCATTGCTGGCTGCAATTTGAGCTTCGGCCGCTGTCAGGCCACTTGTGCTCACCTCGCGCGTTATTACCTGCATTGAACGCGATGTGAGGAGTGCTGTACCTAGGGACAACTCGACTCAACAGATCAAACTGGGACGGCAACAAATGAGAGTTTGTAGAAGACGGGAGGCAGGGAGGAACGGGCTGGATCGAAGAGTTCATGGAGAGGAAGGCGATGGCTGCAAGGAAAACACGCATGCGAGTGAGCAAGCACGCAACTCTAGTCAAAACGGCTAGGGGCTGGAGGCGAATGTCAGGAGACTGACCGGTGGAGCAACAAAGAGAGCGGGTGTCAGCCCACCGAGCCAGCACCTGCAAGGTCGGTGTAGGCGAATAGGCTGCGGAGACAGATAGTAAAATTCACGGGGAAATCACAGGTAGAGAGACCACTGTGCATGTGTGTGCCGATGACTATATGCCGTTGGGAGAGTTGGTGAGAGTGGCGAGACGGTAGGTACATGGAAGGACGCCGTGGGCAGCATCTTCCAAGTGAGGGTTTCAAATCAAGTCAAACTGTTGTGAATGTACGATGTATATATAGACTTTGCTTATGCGTAGAGTGTGCGTTTTGTAATCAAGCCACAGTCCAGAAGCCACAATATACTGCAGCGTTGACGATATGCAGCGCAATGTGGATCATGATAGTAGGTACCAAGTAGGCTACAGTTGGGGGAGGTGAAGACTGGAGAACCCCGCAAACGGTAAGGAGCGGGAATGCGGAGTGGCTTCCTCGCGTCAGTGTACAATGGCACATGTGCAGCTCCGGAAAAAGAGGGTCTCGGCCGCAGGGTACACGAGTACAAAAGGGCGCCAGTCTCCCGCCTCTGAACGCTGGATTGGGGGCACCTGGGAGCAGAGCTCTGATCGATCGTTTGATTGGCTGGCTGACTGACTGACTGATTGATGAATTATTTACCACTGGCCGTTGCATAGGAGAGACTGGGGTACTGAAGGTATGTGATCTCTCTCTGTCCATAGCTCCCATCCCACTGACTCAGGTGGATTCAACAGTCAGAAGCTAGATGATCTAACGGCGAAGCTGTCATATTAAGAACCAGCATCTGGGTAGTCACTCAGGCCAGGTCAGGTCAGGTTACAGGTTGTTCGGTTAGCCATCCGACGTACCACCGCGATACCACAGTACAACAATATCACCGTCACGAGCCCACGGGTGAGGAGAACCCCATCCATATTTGATGCCTTTACATGGACTGTGAACCTAGGCAGTCAGTCTACTGCGTGGCGACACACAGGAGGAGCTGGCTGCAGCCACAATTGTCCACCACCCGCCAACATTTTGTGCCCAGAAACAACTTTGTTTCTAACTCGAACACGGCACAGAAAAACAGCCCACTTAGCAGTCATCACAGCCTCATCCAGTTGAAGCTCTAGGCTTGTTGACCTCGAGCGCCTCCATAATCTGCCCCATCACCATCGAAACCACCCTCACAAACCTCCTCCTACAAACTTGACCAGGGAGAAACTTTCTCGAAAAAGCCGTTCCTTCTCCTTGTGTTGGTGAAGGAGCAAACGCACGCACGAACGAACAAACGAACGAACCAGCTCTGGAGGCGGTCCGACCGGCCCCACTTCTCTGCCCGCCAATTCGTCGTGCCATTGGCCTGTCACGGCTAGCTGCCGACGCTAGGCAGGGAGCTCTTGCCTGGGACGCCAGCCCACCACCCACCTCTCCCACCTGGGCCTCTTTGGGGTCAGGTACCCAGGTACCTGCACACAACTGGTCAGGTACGCTTTATAACGTGCCTGGTCTGCCGCCGTAAGGAGTACCCAACATCTTTCTGTTGTCATAATCTACCTACACCTACCTACACCTACCTACTCCCTACTCCACCTGTCCGCCTGCGGCCTTGTGTGTGTGTAGGTGTGTGTGGGTTGTGTGCTGCTTCTTCTTGTCTGCTCTTGTGTGTGTGCCGGTGGCCCAAGCTTCTCGGCCTTGACCCATCCTAGTCGCATATCATCGCAGCGCAGCGCATCGCATCTCACTTCGTCCCTCCAACCATCCTCAACACCAACTCGATCACCCCCTTCACCAGCCATCACCATCCCGAATTGAACCCAGAAAATCCTCTCCGGCCTTTCGCGTCAGCTTCTCCTCTGGACCTCGACTCGTGTAGCCCTCGAGAGCATCACGACTTTCCTCCCATTCTGTTTGCCATGGGAAGCTCAATCGCTGCCTCTCCATCTCCATCCTCCATCCAACGCGACCATACTCTGTCCAGCTAGAGGCAGCTGAGCCTTCCTGTAAGCTACTTTTCTCTTTGATCCTCCGTCTGTCGCTAAATAAATAAATCTGTATACCTCCTCGTGCTCTGCCGCAACCAGCTGACCTTGTTTTTGGCCCAGATTTTGCCCCATCCACAACCCACACCCGCCCCCGTCCTCCACCATGGGCTCTGTCACGGAGTTCCCCCTGGGGCCTCACCTGCGGTATCCCATAACAATCACCAGGCTGATATATAAGCCCGGTGATGAGGTCAAGAAGGGCTCCAATGCCATGGAATTCTCCTACAAGTACAAGATGGAGTTCGGCGACCAGATCACAGGCGATATCCGCCACGAGGAGCAGACCGGCTTTGCCTCGTGGCCCTGCCCTACCAATGGAACCCTCAAGTCCTGGGACATCAAGGTCGGCGAGGTCATCGCTCGCAGCCGCCCCTGCGTGCGCATCGAGGAGACTTGCATACACGACAACCAGTACGGCGGCATGTGTCTGATCTGCGGCAAGAGCATGGACGACATTGACTTCTACACCACCCAGCTCGACACCGCCCGCGCCCCCGTCCACATGATCCACGACAACGTCAAGCTGACCGTCAGCCTCGACCGCGCCGCCGAGACCGAGCTGCTGCAGCAGAAGCGCCTGCTCGAGCACCGCAAGCTGAGCCTCGTCGTCGACCTGGACCAGACCATCATCCACGCCTGCATAGACCCCACCGTCGGGGAGTGGCAGAACGACCCCACAAACCCGAATCACGAGGCCGTCAAGGACGTCCAGAGCTTCCAGCTCAATGACGACGGCCCCCGCGGCGTGGCCAGCGGCTGCTCCTACTACATTAAGATGCGCCCCAACCTACGACAGTTTCTCACCAACATCGCCAAGCTCTACGAGCTGCACGTCTACACCATGGGCACCCGGGCATATGCCATGAACATCGCGCGGATCGTGGACCCGGACAAGAAGCTCTTTGGCGACCGCATCATCAGCCGCGACGAGAACGGCAACATGACCGCCAAGAGCCTGCAGCGCCTCTTCCCTGTCTCCACCAACATGGTCGTCGTTATTGATGACCGTGCCGACGTCTGGCCCAACAACAGGCGGAACCTGATCAAGGTCGTACCCTACGACTTTTTCAAAGGCACCGGCGACATCAACTCCAGCTTCCTGCCAAAGAGGCCTGACCTGACCCCGGCCCCAGACGCCGTCCCGGAGACGCCCCCGCAGAACGGTGAGGCGAAGCCCGACGTCGAGGGAGACGCAGCAGCCAAGCCAGCTGATGCAGCCGCCGTCCCCTCCACCGTTGGTCCGACTCCGGCTGGCGTGAGCGGTGCTGATGATGTTGCACTTCTGAAAGCGCAGAGCGAGCAGGAGCGCGCCTTGGAGAAGCAGCTGACCGACAGGCCTCTGCTGCACATGCAGGAGAAGCTCGACAAGGACGACGAGGAAGCCGAGAAGGCTAGCGCGGAGAACGAGAGCCCCGAGAGCGGCCACACCACCCCACCGCACCAGCGACATCACGTACTCCTCGACGATGACGCCGAACTCATCTACCTAGAACGACACCTCACGAACCTACACCAGAAATATTATGAAGCCTACGAAAGCCGCGAGAACAGCCCCTCGATACCCGATGTGGGCAGCGTGCTGGACGAGCTTAAACACGAGGTCCTGCGAGGCACGCGCATCGTGCTCAGCGGCATCGTGCCCAACAACGTGGACAAGTGGAACCACGAGATAGCGCTGCAAGTGAAGAGCTTCGGCGCGATACTGGAAGACCGGATACATCCTTCAATCACACACCTGGTAGTCAGCCTGCTCCGGCCTCGAACGGCCAAGGTGCGCGAGGCGGTCAGGATACCGACCATCAAGATCGTCAACCAGAACTGGCTACAGGACTCGATCAGCCAGTGGGAGGAGCTGGACGAGACACCATACCTGTTGGACCTGCACCCTGCCGACCGGGGAGGCTTGGCGCCCCTCGTGCTGCCTGGCAAGGGCGAGGGTGGCACGAGCCCCGAGGCGATCAACACTGCCATCCAGAACGGCGGGGCCGACCCAGAGGAGCTCGACAGCGCCGACGATGAGGACGAGATGGACCCGCGCAGCCCCATTGACGAGCTCAAGACGTTTGATTTCAACGAGGCCGACGAGGAACTTGCTGCCTTCATGGAGGAGGATGACGGCGATGACGACGATGACGACGACGGAAAGTCGGAGGAGGGAGGCCGGCAGTCGGATTCCGACTTTGACGACAACAATAGCACGACCTCGGACAGTGCGAGTGAGACGGGGTCGAAAGCCAGCAGGGCCAGGGGCGAGACGGTCAACGGCACATCACCCGGCTCCAAGCGGAAACACGGCGACGGCGATACGGAGAGCGAAAGGGATGTCGAGGGCAGCAGCGGCTCTGCGCTGTCGAAAAAGCTCAAGGTGTCGCGGTCACAAGGGGGCAGCAAGCTGCGGTCAGCGTACCAGCCCGAGCCCGAGCCACAAGCAAGTCCAAGTGAAGGAGCGGGTACGAATGGAGGTGCCCCCAGGCCCGGTGTTGAGAAGGAAGAGGACGAGGACGAGGAGGTGGACCTCCTGGAGACGGAGGGAGGCGGCAACGAGGACATGGACGAGATCGACGAGGAGGAGCTTATGGCAGAACTGGCCAGGGAAGAGCAGCAGGCGATCGCGGAGAAGGGCTAGGTGCCCTGGATATCGTCGCTCAACTCGGCGGCGTGCAATGCCAAACTGGCACGGGGACGGTCATCAACGCCCTCGACGCCCTCGGAGTCTGCCTTTGGAGAGGCTCAAGGGCGGCGGTGAAGAGGCTCTACGGGAGCTCTACGGGATCAGCGTGTAGCATTTGTGGAAGGGTTCCTTTTTACTAGCGATATTTGATTAGCCGAATGAATTAGAATCTATGTAAAATCCAGTCCAGGACGCGTGATAGGGGCACGAGAGGATATCATCATGTAAGATCTGAACGGGCAGGTTCGTTGGAATCTGGTTGACGGACTGTCCTTGGGTCTGATATTTAGCAGCAATTTCTGTAGACGGGCGGTCCTCCACAGGAAACATTGAAGCAACACCAAGGTGCATTTCCTGTAATTCAGAGGAAGGAAGTTGCATTCCAAGCAATCTACCACCTACTCATCTGTGGTTGGCAAATGGGCTGACCTTGGTGAGAGGTGAGCAACATAGATGGCTGGCGGCAGGGATAGGGTTCACATGAGCAAATCACACCCCCAATCCCCACGGCACCTCCACACTCTGAGCTCCGGCCAATCCAGCCGGGGTTGAATGCAAGCAGGTACTGTTGCGGGCAGGCAAGGGAAAGCAGTCGAGCCGCATCGCATCCGCTCTCGAAGTCGACGACCAAATCCACGACCACAATTAGACCTCGCCCACTACCTAGGTACCCCCAACCTCGCACTTCCAACCCCCCGAGACGACGTCCCGACCGCGGTTACTTGGCCCAATTGACCGACGCGGCGGATAGTACCCCCATTGCGAACCAAAAAGAAGGCAACAAATCCCCAGGATTGGTCGGCCCACCCGACAACAACCAGACGACATCAGCAACAAATAGCCCACCATGCCTCAGGATATGCCCCCAGTGGGCGGCTACGACGCCGTCCAGTACAAGGTGAGATGACCTCTTCGAATTCGATACACCTGCTACCCTCCCCGGTCCACCCCTCCGACAATGGCAGTCCGCTTCGAGGACAAGATGGATGGCAGTTGGATGGTTTGATGGGCGGCCAGAGGCTTGATCGTGTGAGGAGCTTGGGATGCCACTGGTCGACAAGGACGAGGACTCTATCCGCGGAAGCAGCCCAGTGCGAGCGGAAAAGCAGGCACCGCCGGCGATGTCACCGGATAAGACGGCCCCTGTGCACCACGAAAGACACGGCCAGCGACCGTCTTGTATGAGGTGGAGGCATACTTGGTGGCTACTTGATACCACGGCTGTCAGCACATGCGCGCTGGACAAGCACGCTGGGCAAGCACGCTGGGCAAGCACGCTGCTGGAGGAGGCGATTCGACGACCTTGGCCTGGCTAGACCACACGTCTATTGAGCGCAATGGCTCGGATAGGGTCGCGAAGTCACAAGCCTCGACAGAGCCGAGTCAGGATCGACCATCGCCAATGAAAGAGGAGGGCTACAATCGGCCGCTGGACTTTGGGGTTTCCTGGTTCCTGGAGTGTCTGCAAGCAAATATACTGGGACAACTTTGCTGACTTGCACCGCCCGCCGCAGCGCAACCTGCCCGCACGAGGCTTCAAGCCCGCCACACTCCTCGCCCTCGGCGGCGGCGTGATGCTCTACGGATGGTACCAGTTCGGCAAGGGCGCACGAGAACAACGGTGAGTCGAAACCACACTCCCCAACCCGATCCCTCTCCCATCTCTCCCTCCCGGACGTCGCGTAAGCAACCGTCAGGTTCTCCCCCTCCTTGCTGACAACCTCCGGCGTCTCTTCCCACAGCGAGCTCGCCCGCGAGAAGATGTGGGCCCGCATCCACCTCATCCCCGCCCTCCAGGCCGAGGAGGACCGCGACCAGGTGCGCCGCTACCTGGCCGACCAGCAGCGCGAGCGCGACCTCATGGGCGGCGAGAACTTCAAGGTCTACAACAACGAGAGGTTCGTCAAGCCCACCTTCGCCGTCACGCCCGAGAAGTCGAAGTAGGGTTTTCAGTCGAGGCGGTGGAGGAAGGAAGCATGGGAAGAATAGAGACGAGGTGGCATATCAGACTGGGCGTGAGACCACGGTCCAGCTGCGTGTCCGACGGATGGGCCGGATGGCGGCACCACCTGCTCTGAGTGCGTGTGCCGGTCAGGGACAAGATGAGCTCTGTACATACGGTATGGCTGGCTCAGTGGTGACAAGCAATAAAAAAAATCAAGAACAAAGCATCACGTCTTCAGTGTCACAGAGCGTGTTACGAGTCCGGCGCCTGAAAGGTCAAGACGATCCGAATGCCTCTAAAGTCAACAATCACCAAGCAACATGTGCCGGGTGCCGGGTGCATTACTTCGTAAAAGCATAGAGTGTATCATCCACCCAGACCACAAACATGAGAAAACCACCCATCATACCAATGCTGAACCGGACCGCAAACTCCCCAGCCTTTATTCATAATGCCGCGCCCCTAAGGCTGGTTCACTACATTTTATACACGCCTGTGGACATCAGAAGCAAAACAAATCAGGACATGCAAACTGTGCTCATCGCGAGGGGAGCTCAGCTTTCTAGGCCGCCGCTTGCACAACCTTGAAGCCATCCGACACCATCTTCGTGATGTCCTCGTTCTTGTGTTGCAGCAGCCCCAGCGCAAAGGCCACATCGTTCCATTGGCGCTCCGTATCGCAACGTGGCAGACGAGCCGCCAGCTTGTCGGCCAGCTGCTTGGCATGCTTGTCCTGTGATGATGAAGAGTGTTAGCAAGTCGATCCACCTCAAATGTACTTGAATTCTGCCACGCCGGGCTCTGGCTTACCTTCTCCACAAATCCAAGCAGGAACTTGACAATTCTCCTGAAGCTCTCCTCTGCAAGCGCCTTCTCGGCCGAGAGCAGGGAGAACATATCAACAAAGTGGTTGTACACCGCGTTGTCCTTGGTAGACAGCTCCGTGAAGAACATCCTGGCCAGGTCTGCGATGCGCTTGTCCTCGTCCTCCATACACTTGGCCATCTCGCCCAGCTGGCCCTTCACCTTGACCTGTCCAGCCAAGATGAGGAAGGTCAGCGTCATCAGACACGTGCGCTTGACCGAAGCATCCTTGTCGGCCAGTCGGCGGTACAGGAAATCCGTGTTCTCGTCGATGAGGTGGTTGAAGCACACTGCCATGTCACCCAGCGCGATGACCGCGTTGGACCGCACCGTCGCGTCGGGGGATCGCTCCATGATGGTGATGAGCAACGGGAGGTTGGCCTCACAATACTCGGCACTGACGCACATCAGCTTCGCGAGGCACAACGTGGCAGCCGCTTGCAGGCCCTTGTCCTTGTATTTGGTGTTGTTCGCGCAAATCTCGCTCACAAGAGCCCCGTACAAGGCCAGCAAGGAGTCCTGGCCGTAGAGTAGCTCCCGCTCGCGGATGTGTAGCATGGCCTCGGTGAAATCGTCCTCGGTCGTACCGCCAATGAGATCCAGTTCATCTTCGGGCTCATCCTTGTCCCTGGCCACGGTTCCGATTGTCGATGCCCTGTTGTTCCTGCTGTTGCGGCGCGACTCGGCCTCGGCTGCCTTCTCGGCTGCCACAGCCTTCTCCTTTTCTTGCTTGCGACGCTTGAAGTCCAGCTCGCATAGCTCGAGGTGGACAATCTGCTTGATCGCAACATGGCCCACAATAAATAGGAGCTCGGACAGAGCGATCGCGTTGTCGCGCTTGGGCTTGGAAGCTTCCTCCGCCTGTGTAGCCGGCTGCTGTGTTGCTGGCTGCTGCGTCGGGGGCATCACAGTAGGCTCAGCGCCATCCTCGCCTTCTTCCGTCTCGACCTTGGCCGAGTGTCGGCTTTGCGATGATTTTTGCGAGTCTCTGGACGCGGGCCGGTCGTTGGAATTTGAACGTCCACGGCCAGTAAACACAGCTTTGGTCTTGTGGCGGATAATCTCGGTGCAAAGCACGTCCGGATGCTTGGAGATGGCGTAGATGGCATTGATGGCCTGCTCAGCAACGCCGTACCATTCCTCGTTCTGAGAGGGGACATCTGTGATGGCAGCGAGCTTTTGGAGGACGGCATGCTGGTTCGGCAACCGCGAAAACTTGACGCCAGACTCCTTAGCCTGTCGGCCAGTTGGATTCAGGCGGCGGAGCGCGATACACGTATACTTGGCGAGCTGGAGGTCGCCACGCCCATGGGGGCCAAGGCCGGTACGGAGCATGGTCTCCATATCGCTGACCACGATCTCGGGACTGGCGGTCGCCAGCATGCCCAACACAATGATGGCGCCTCTTCTTTGGGTCCTTGAGATTTCGCGCTTCTGCACACCGTAGACCTGCCAGAGCTTCGAGATGACGAGATCGGGAATCATGCCCTGCTTCATCATTGTCGCGAGCAGCTGCTCAAGGGAGGTCAGCTCTGCCGGCGTGGCTCCGAAGGTCAGACTGATCATGTTGCGGGCAATGAAGTTGGCAGCATCATTGGGGCTGAACGAATCCGGGGCCTCGAAGAAGAGCCGCTTGTAGCACTCGATGAGATGTGCCTGAACGCCCTTTCCTTCGTCGCTGTTGCCCTTGGTCCAGATCAGTCTCAACATTCGGCGGATGCCTACTTTGTTCTGCTCGATGTTGTAAGCGTCGCCAACCTCGAAGTAATCCATCGCCTCGATCACCTCGCTCTTGTTTTTGGACCCAAGTAACTGGCAGACGGTGCCCGTCGCCTCATGCAGGACGTCGATGAACTTGAGCGCTTCTGTGTAGTACCGTCGCGTGAGGGTGAGCTTCTCAATAGCTTCCGAGGTCGCGGCATCCTCCTGCACTTTCTGGATCGCAGCAACCTTCTCTTCCTCGGTCATCTCGGCAGGGTCGTTCTTTTGCGGGGACGGCTCGACTTGTGTGGCCTCGTCAAGAAGCTGCTCGTCCACAGTGACATCTGCCCTGCCCTGGCTGTCCATGTCAGGCGCCCCAGCTGGGGGCTTCAATGCATCGAGCTCCTGGTCGACCTTGTTCAGGCGTTCCTGCCACTCTTTTCGGGCCAGCTGGTGGCCATGCATGACAGTAAACGGATGTGTCTTGATGAGGCAACCTAGAAGCTTGATAGCATTCCTCCGGACATTGCTGCTCTTGTCTTCGAGACTTCGGCACGCCAGCTCAGCCGCCCTCTGTCTCCGCTTGGGGAACTTCTGTTGGAGGTCACACAGCTTCACGTAGACCTGGATTGCCCTACAACGACAGTAGGGGTTGATGTCGAGGAAACGCTCCTCCAGGACGTCGAAGAAGGCATTCAGTTGGGACTTGTAGTTCTCTCCACGTTCTTCTTGTTTGCTCAAATAGATAAGCATGTTGCCGCAGACCTCAACCAGGGCGCATCGCAGCGTGTAAGACTGGGTTTGTTAGCTTCAGAACAGGCCGTTGAGCGGACAGAAAGTCAGAGCCTACCTCGCTGTCGAGTTGCTTGGCCAGCATGGTCATTTGCTTGATCACTAGCCTGGGCGCCAGCTCAGACAACTTGACCATGAAGGTAGAGACAGACTTCGGGCCTCGGGTGTCGTTACTGTTGAACTCTTTGTTACTGAGTTCGCGCAGTACCTCCTCCCCAAGCTGCGGGTAGTCATATTGCTCTGCCAAAATGTGTAGGAACTCGGCCATCGGCTCGGACAAGTGCTCGAAGTAGGTCAGGTTTTGCACAATGGAGATTTGCGCGGCTGGGATACTTAAAGTCAGTTCGCTATTCTGCTCCCATCGTCATTGCCATTGCGTTTATGGAGAAACCCACCGTAACCGTGACCGTGGTGCTTGACAGCGATACACAGCACCTTGAAGGCGTGCATTCGGATGGTGGTGTTCTTGATTCGTTGCTCGCTCTCGAGGATCAAGTAAACGGGGCGGGTGATCAGGCCGATAAAGGTGTCTCGTTCGGAGGTCGTTAAGAAGATCTTGCCCAGTTTCAACCGCAGCACCTTGCACATTGTGTCAAGAGCTATCTGAAGCTGGGCAGCACTGTCCCAGTTTGCCTCCTTGTCTGCCGCAGAAGCCTTCTTGCCCTTGGGTTTCCTGCCTCGAGCAATCGGTGCCGAAGACGACTTCTCGGCGGCCTTTGTCTCGACGCAGGAGATGGTCCATTGCAGGAGGAATCCATAGATCTCGAGGAGGTGTTTGTGGTGGGAAAGAAGGTCCTGCTCGTCGGACTCGAGGTCGGTGTGGATGATGTCGGCTTCGGTGGACAGACCGGAGGTGATCAGATCAAAGACCTTTGAGAGCGCATGTGTAGGCAGGTATGGAGTATATCTGGAGAGTTGGAAGAGCTTAGAAACATGTCCCTGCAGGTCCGCAAGAGGTGTTCGTTCCTGGCCTGGATCTGGGTCTAGGTCTGGGTCTGGGGTCTGCTCTGGGGTGGGCAGGGTTGAAGGTGTATCTGTGTCTGCGACAGGACGCGTGCTCTTCCGCGCCAGCGCGGATCGTGAGGGCGAGGGCGCAGAGGCATGGACAGAGACATTGGCAGAGGCAGGCTCGGTAGTGGCCGGGAAAACGGAGGGGGAAAGGGAAATGGGGGCGCACTTGAGGAGGAACTGCAACGAGTCGAAGTGCGCGCTGCGAGTGATGGCATCCGGGTTCTCGGCGACGGCGTCGATAATCGGGTTGAGGACGGGGTTGATGACGCCGTTGGTGAGGCTCTCTGGGTCGTTCTCGCAGTCGAACAACGCGGAGTCTGCTTGTTCGGTGGGTATTGTCGCAGGGTCGCTCATGTAGAGCTTGAGCGCCTCGTTGATGTCGAAGTTGACGTTGTCCATCTTGGCTGCCGGGTCGCCTGGTCACACAGACAGGCAGGCTCGTCTGGTGCTCGTGTTATGGGTATCGTCAAGTGGGAGATGGAAAGGATCAACAACGACAAGGTGGGAAATGAAGGCAAAGAAATGGTGGTAGCAGAGTGCAGTCCCGTGGAGCAGCAGACGCGGCGACCTCGTCACAGCTCGTGCAACATTCGAAAGTGACCCAGAGTCCCTAACCCGGTGGCGACGGCAATGTTTAAGATGCAAATGGAACGGACGTTGCGACTGGGTCGGGTGGGCCTGCTTCTCTTTGCCTGTTGTTGACGCAGGTGGGTCACCGTGGGTGTTGACAGGGAAGGTGGGATTTCTTCGCGGGGGCCCGTTGGAAGGTGCTGGGCAACCGGCTGCCGACTGCGGGAGCTTTGTTTTGTTTGGGGTGGGCGCGGGTGGCTCGACGCGTGCGGATCGGTACCCCGCCAATTTTGCAGCGCAGTAATCCGCGTCAGTCGAGGCTCCAAGCACGAAGCACACTTCCTTGCAGGCCGCCAACCTCGGCGCCCCATGCCACAATCCTTGCTCTGCCATTGACCATTGACTACCTAGGTATTGAACGACCATTTTCAAGGACACTGGACTGCTCTCGAGTCGTCAATTGGACCTTTTGGACGTCTGGGTTGTTAATCCTGGCTGGCAATTCGACTTGTCCTCTCACTTCCGTGCGCGTTCAACAGGAACGACTTCGTTCTGTCCGCCAGCGTCTTCTCTTTCCACTCTCTTCTGGTGGCCTCTCCCTCGTCTCTCGGCTCTCGACGCACTCCATCGCCTTCCCCACCCAATCATGTCAGCTGCAGTCCGCCGGCGGCGGCCAGATGACTTCCAAATCCACCAGGATGGCCCCTCGACAGAAGACACCGAAATGAACACAGACGCTGCGGGCGGCAGGGAAGAGGAGTACCTTGACGAGGAAGACCAGGAACAGGAGCAAGGCCAGAGTCAAGAACGAAGTGCACGGGGCCCCAATCGAGACGTCGACGAGGAGGAGGACGAGGAGCCTGAGCTTGACGAAGATGACGAGGACGAAGAAGAATCAGATGAGGAAGAGATACTGGACGATGACATGAGGAGGCTCCAAGATGCTTTCCCGGGCTTCAGGCGCAAGTACAAGCTCATCAAGAGGATCGGAGAGGGTGTGTGGACCCCAATGCCCCGTCGGTCTGCCCTGACTTCGACACTCACTGACTTCTGCTCCCTGTTCTAGGCACATTCTCCACCGTCTACAAGGCCGAAGACCTCCAGTACGACCGCTACGAGAACAAATGGGATGTCGACAAGGAGAACGAGTCGTGGACTCCCCCTCCTCTCAAGCGACACGTCGACCGCAGCAGTAGCTCTTCTGCTACGATCGACCAAGCCTCAGAGCTCACCTCCCGCACCACCCGACAGCACCGCACACGGTCACGCTTTGTCGCCATCAAGAAGATCTACGTCACGTCCTCCCCCTCGCGAATCCTCAACGAGCTCGAGCTGCTTCACGACCTACGCGACTGCCCTGCCGTTTGCCCCCTGATCACGGCATTCCGAAGTACAGATCAGGTCATTGCCATCCTCCCCTACTTCCGCCACCATGATTTCCGCGACTATTTCAGGAACATGACCATCCCCGATATGGCCGTTTACCTCCGCTCTCTCTTCACAGCCTTGTCAGCTGTTCATCGGAACCATATCATACATCGGGACATCAAGCCTACAAATTTCCTCTATGACCCCTCGACGCAACGTGGTGTTCTTGTAGACTTTGGTCTTGCGGAGCGAGAAGGCGAGGACTCTAAGCCCTGCTACTGCCACGAGGAGCCCAGTGTCCGGCGGCAACGCCTGAGGGCAGCCGTCATGGCCAACGGTGGTCCTCATCGTGGCTTCCCAAAGAATGATACCCGCCCCTCTCGCCGGGCCAACCGTGCCGGCACCCGTGGATTCCGTGCGCCAGAGGTCCTCTTCAAATGCACCGAGCAGACCACCAAGCTCGACATCTGGTCCGCTGGTGTGATTCTGCTCACTATCATGTCCCGCCGGTTCCCCTTCTTCAACTCGGCCGACGACGTCGAGGCCATGATCGAGATCGCGACCATCTTTGGCCACAGAAGGATGCGCATAGCCGGGCAGCAGCATGGGTGTATGTTCGACACTACCATACCTACCATCGGGCAGAACGGTTTTGATCTGGGCAAGATCATCATGTGGAGCACCCTCCGAGACGAGAAGAAACAGCCTTTCTCCGATGAAGAGAGGATCGCCTTGGATTTTCTTGCTCGTTGCATGGAGCTGGACCCGAGCAAGAGGATCGACGCGGACGAGGCGCTGGAGCACGAATTCTTGATGATGGGCATGGAGAGCCAGGGCAGCGAGGAGGAAGACATGGATGTGCTTCCGACAGACGAGTATTGAGAGAATTGGTGGACAACTTTTGAAGGTTTCATTCCACCCGGAGTTTGGAAGAGGGCCCAGCTTTCCTGGGCCGCCATGCGAAGACATATGTACTATTCAAGCTGTATAATATGCGACCGGATTCGGCGTCTCTGGCTCGGCGGCGGGCATGGCATGGCTGGCGTTGGTCCGAGTATGGCACCTGGGCGGGACTTATGTGTACTGATGCACATGTAGAAGGCGTTTGAGTTTGTGGTATACCAATTTAATCATCGATGACACCAAGGCCCTGTCGCCTCAACCCTGGCGCCCGTCTGACACAGCGATCAGCCGGCTTCGTGTCCCGCCATCTCAACGTCTCGGTCCACGGAGCAGATACTGCTTGGCCGCCTGGAACATCAGCTATACGCTGAAGACGTAACGCGAGGCAAGGCTGAACCCCTGGCGTGTAGCTGCTCCCTCCAAAGGGCAGAAGTTGAGACTAACGTCGCGACAGCAACAAACACTTTGACTGTCACCGGATTTCTTGATCAAGGTACTCAAATTGCTATACCAACACGGGACTAATCGATGTTCTTGAGAGCAGCTTCCAAAAACTATACATCAAACCAAGCTTCGCTAATCCAGACCGTGGCCGGCTCAACACCAGGGCGTCCTCTCCCAACCAGCGCGTGCCGCCTCTCACTTCGATATCCCCTCTTCCTCCGGGTAGATGACGACGGCCTGGAGAAGCACCTCCTGCAAACCCGTACAGACCCTCTTGAGCATACTGTTCATGGCCGCGGCGACGGTCCAGCCACACCTGTCCGACTGGCTGACCGACGTGTACCCGTGCTGCAGGCCGCAGCTCAGCGCGAAGTTGTCGAAGTAGTCGATGAAGCACCGCACCGGCTCCTTCTGGAAGACGGGCTCCGTCAGCCACCCGACCACCGTGTCGGCGGGGAGCAGCAGGACCGAGCTCCACGAGTTGCCCGTGCCGAACGTGATGTAGGCGGCCCACCAGGCGTCGCCGATCTGCTGGAACAGGAGGCCCGTCTCGCGGTCCAGCACCCACACGGCCGCGTCGTCCAGGTTCACGGTCACGTGCGACTTGAGGTTCGTGGTCACCGTCACCCCGTCCGGGTCGTCCGTCGAGAAGTACTGCCCGGCTAGCGTGCCTGCGATGATCTTGATGTAGATCTCGGGCCCTATCGGGACGAACGGTTCGAAGGGGGTCGGGCCACTCGACTCTGAGCTCTGGGTTGTGGAAGTTGTGGAAGGCTCCACGGATGATGGTTCCACGGATGACGGTTCCACGGATGATGATGATGGTGCCTCAGTGGTGCTGAAGTTACGCGTCTCGAAGGGCAGGAAGGAGTGCGACGAGGTGGTTGGTTCAAAGTCGGACGACGTCTCCGGTGGACTCGACGTTGTAGGTTCTGTTGATGTAGCAGTGGAGTAGTTCGAGAAGCGGTCCGAGGAAGTTGCTGTGTAAGATGTGCGGAAGACGGTCGAGAAGGAGTCACTGTAGGTAGAGCTCGTCTCGTTCGAAATGGCGAGCCTGGAGGAAGAAAACAGCGCTGAAGCAGGCAAGGTGCTGGCACAATTGCATTGCGAAGACTGCGCTGACGGTGTTGTAGGCTCAGCTATGCAGAAGGCGGGACCGGAAACAGTGAGCGACGTGGAAAAGAACTCGTCCACCTGGACTGTCACGATCACAGAACCACCGCCAAACGTGAGGCAAGCGGGCGCTAGGCCCGGGCCTACGATTATCGGCTCGGGCAATCTGCTGCCGCCGTTGGCAGATGAGGATGTTGTCAGGGGCCGTGATGAGATGCCGGCCCTCGAGATCCCTGGGATGACGACCGTATCTGTTGCTACTGGTGGTGGCGCTGTGGTGGTTGTTGGTCCGGCGCCGATGCACGAGCAGGCACTCTCGAAGCGATATGCCACATCTCCGTAGCAGGCCCGCACGATGTAGGTGGGAATAGCCTGTGACGGAACAATGGTGCTTGCACCAACAAAGGGGCCAGTGATGGTCGTGATGTCTCCATCACCGGTTGTGATGGTCACTGTGCTCGTCAATGCAGGGGGAACAACAGTCGTGATGAAATGCGCAGAACACTCCTCAGCACCTGCGGGGTTCCAGTACATGGCTTTTTATTGTCAGTATATATTCTCTCTGAATGGTTGATATGTGCTTCCAAGGGTCTCTCACCTCCATAACAATTGTCTTCGATGCAAGCGGCGTCCACGCCACGGAGCACCATAACAGCGGCCAGAATTATGGGCAATTTTAGAAGCGTCATGATGGGCAGTATACTCCCGCAGCAAAAGAATGAATGAATGGTAATGTGGTAAAGAACGTGGGCTTGAGGGACTGTAAAATTAAACTGGTGAAGTGTACTCCTCAGGCCGTGGATGGTTTTCTCAATACAGCCCTATCAAACCGAATACCAAGGCCACCTTTATACCTCAGAATTCCGAGCCACCTATCTAAAAGGGAGAGTTCAGTTCTCCTGCGCATGCAGAGGACGATCTCTGTCTTTCTCTCCGTATCACTCACTCCCTTCTCATCTTGCCAACATCACGATCACGCAGAGTGCCGATTCAGGGACGCAAGAAGTGGTTTTACCGAAATGGAAACGATCTGTCTGTTCTGGACCTTTCAGCATCCCATGCCCCTTTCCTTTGCCCACTGTAGGCAGAGATCATCACGAGTAAGGCTTGCCAAGATCGACGACACGCGCTGCAAGGGAGCACATATCAGGCAGTCGGGTGAACACGAGCTAAGAGGATTGTAAACTTTAAGGCGAAGTCGATGGTAGGTCTGACTTGAACATCGAGCAAGAATAAGCGTGTGTGTCGATGGCATACTCCGGTGGCCCCGGGTTGCAGCCCCGGGCGGGATGGCGTGGAATGTTAAAACAAGCTTGAGCAAGACATTATAGCTATCCCATGTGGTCCGAGACTGCAACGTATGTCTCACTGTACCTGCCTCCCACATTTAATCCCTCTGTTCAGGGCGGTTACATGCACAACCGTTGTGCCTCTGGAGATTTCTAGACGGACAGAACAGGCATTTGGGGGCAAGGGCAACAACAGTCATGTAATGTTGGCGGAAAGTGCCGCGAATGATGGAGGGCCACCAACTTGAGCAGTATGTAATTAATCTAGAGGTGTTTTGAACCACTCATAGCCTACATTTTCTCACTGTAGAGAGGGATATACTTTGGGACAACATCTAGGACAACACCGCTTACATACCGCAGCACTCCTTGTCAAACTATTCAGAGTAGTAGACCTTGTCCGGCTCTGTTTCTTGCCAGCGAGTCCTCTCGCCTTCTTTGGTGATTTTGTAGATTTGATGGTTTCTTCAAGAGCCACGACCGTTTGAGTCTTTCGTGAATTAGCGTTACGCCTCAGGGCTCGAGCATCCCGTGCGATTCTCGAAGCTTTCGCGCCAGCGCTCTCCGCCGCGGCCACGGCCCGGGGCCTGACGTGAACCGCGCTGGGTACGTGGTCCCCATCCTGGGCGTCGCACCTGCACGGATAGTCGGGCAACGAGAAGTAGACCGAGCCGTAGTCGACAAACAGCTGCTCGCCGGCCTTGATCTCCCGGTTGGCGACGTACAGGACCACCTGCCGCTTGCCGTACATCCCTATCCGGGCGGTGACGTTCGGGTCGCAGTGATGATTCACGAAGCGTGTGATGTTGCCAAATTGGTTGGCTGTCACTTCGCCAATCTCGGGGATGACGAAGACGTACCTGTCGTGGACCGGCAGGGACTTTGGGGGATGAAGCCTGCCCAGGTACTCTCCGATGATGGATTCGCTCGGTATTGTCTGATTAGCAAACACGCCTTTGCCCATTACTCCAGCCCCTCTGATATCACACATCTTCTTACCGGCAACAGCAATGACGTTCTGGAAGTAGTCGATACACGCTCGTCCTTCGCAAGTATCACGTCCGCTGCCGCACTGTAGGACTTGAAGTCAGCAAGTGATCACGATATGAATGCTTTGAATATCCAGTGCTTGTGGCTTGCTTAGGGCTTGGAATCATTTAGTAAATGTGTTTGGGGAGAGCACTCTGACTTACCACCTCGCAATACAGGGAAAACCTGTTTCGACTCAGCACGCTACGAACCGAGGCCTTTCCCAAAGGCCAGTCTTTCGAGTCTATAACGTAATCCGTGATCTCCCGTGGGTCTGAAATGGGTCCATGTACTGGCTGTACTTGCCCGTCCTCATCTATCCACTGAAAGAGTGGGAGCCTCTTCGCGGCTGGTACTTTCACCATATTCCAAAGTAGGTTTTAATGATTTGAGACAGAAGAGAAATCTCGGTGTGGGCGCCTGTCCTACACAGTTGTTTCGTTTGTCAAAAGAAGAAAAAGAAGGAATGAAGAATTGTATTGCCAATGGAGTCAATCCAGTCGAGCACGTTGATCAAGAATTCAAATTATTCAAATCGGAATAGTTACATGGTCTTCCCAGCAGGTACAGACAACTTAAAACCCACCTTTCATTGTCCGGATGGCAAGGGCAGAGATGTGGGAACTGCCTTTGTTTTGGTACAGCGTTCTATTTACGGACCGTTCTGAGAAAGCACCTTTTGTAGCCGTTGCCTCGATTTAGATACGCTTTTGTTCCATTGTAATTTGGGCCTTGCCGCTCCTGACATACGATATCAACCTTCCGGGCCATAGTGAGCTCTGCTGGTCTTGTAACGTGGATTGAATTGTATACCTGGTCCTGTTCACGGATTCGACAGCCTTGACTAGTTGATACTCGAAGCATGACTGGCTTGATGTGTTATCTTGAAATGTCAATCAGCATTGCCGTTTACAAGAGTCAGGTCCCGCGGTTTAGATAGACCGGTTTCCAAAAATCAGAATCAAATAAGCCCCCACAAGTGCTGGGGGTTCGTGCTGGCGGCACTGTCCTAGGAGTCCAAAGTTCAATTTAGGCCCCGAAAATATTGTCCCCATTTTTTGAGTGCCAGTGGATGATTGACTAAGGATCACTCAGCTCATGCGTCCCCAAGTAAGTTCCACGAAACGTACAGCCTTGTGATATATGTACGAGCGGGCGAAGGATACAGTGAGCATCAGAGCTACCAGAACTGAAGCATACCAGGAAAGCCTTACAATTATTATTGAGTTAGTTCGATATAAAGAAACTCTGTCTCTTCCAAGGTTGTAGGCGTACAGTCAGCCGGCCCATACGGCTTCTGGGATTCTAAGGACTAGGGCGGACGGATGTATAATGCTCTTACCTTACTATTTGAAGGGCTCCTCGTCCGTCCTCAACTAGAGATGCTGTTCCCCATGCCAGCTACTCAGAAAGCGAGGGATAATGAACCCCCAAGAGCAATTGTTCAATCAGTTTCATCCATGGCTACCTGGCAGTGAGTTCAGCATTTCTGGGTACAAGCCAGCTCTGGAGGTGACTCAAATCATGCTCATCTGCTGGTAATGATAGCATTGGTTCCAGACCCCGGACGCTGGAGGGCACTTGCGCAGTTGGTTCTTGAGACTCGAAGTCCCAGGACACCCGCGTTGACTCATAAGCAATGGCTCTGGGAGTAGATTGTGAGCTTGAGGTTGCTGTTGTAGAGACGTTTCTCGGCTGGCACGACCGGCCGGAAAGGTCTGGCAGGTGGTGTAGAGTGTGTGCATGATAAAGAAGAGTAGAAGATGATGCGGTGGTCTCGTACTTCTGCCTTGTCGGCATCGCGAGAAACAAGACATATTACGCCGGACAGAGCTGGCTACTCATTGGGCCGGGGCAGGGCATCAAGACGGTGGACGAGCACTCCACTAGAAACGCGGCGACGTGCCTCATTCCTCGAGGCAACGAGCACAAAGCTGAGAGGGCCAGAAATAATCACACAACACCAAAGTGAATCAAGTCACAAGGTCGACCATAGGAGATCCAGGAGAACCGGAGAACCGGTCGCACCAGGGATATCACAACACGTCTCGATTCAGATGCGTCGCTTGGTTGGGTCTTTTTATCATTTCCACATTGGCCTTTTATCTGACACAGGACATCCACCCATCCACAACCACCCATCTGCCCAGCTCTGAGTGGCTTCCATGGCCGCACGGCCATGGCTGAACCCGTCGCTTGCTTTCTCTCTCTCTCCATCGTCTAGAAGCATTCCCGTCCCGGAGTGGCGTTTGAACGCGTCGCGCACGTGCGTTTGGTGTCTGCCCGTCTGTCGCCATTGTATAGTACATTTTTGTTTCGTGTCGAGAGTTTATAGGACAGGCCCGGGCCCGTGATTTAGTGAGCGTCGGGTTGGCTCAGGATGTACTCGACGGCCTTGTCGACTGGAAGGAGGGGAATCGTGTTAGCCAATTTCCTTCTTCCCGCCCCAGAAGCCGTGACTGAAGGCCCATGCCTGGAAGTAGATTGATTGGATTGGAGGGTGTAGCTGCTTACCAGAGTGGATGGCATCTGCGTCCTTGTCGGGGATCTCGATGCTGAACTCCTGTGTTGCATGCGTGTCAGCGCCAAAAACTCCTCTTGATTTGCGACCAGGAGCTGAGCTCTGCGTCGCGGGAGGGGGATTCCCGTACCTCCTCGATAGCCATCACAACCTCGACGGTGTCCAAGCTGTCCAGGCCCAGGTCGTTGGCGAAGTGTGCGGTGGGCTTGATCTGCATTGAGAAACCATGATGATGTCAGTCGCAAAGCTTCCTACGGCGGGAGGCCTTGATCAAAAACAGGTGCTGTTTGTCCGAGGGCACATACGTTGCTAGGGTCGTTGACCTGCGAAGTAACAAATTGTTAGCAAAAATCCCAAGATGCAGCAAGAATCCCGCCCGACTGCTCAAGCCTGCGAGCCCATCGTAATCTGCGATCCGAGAGGCAGCACGAGGCGCGAACCGCAGCAACCTAACCATCCATCGCGGTACATCAAGAAAAGGCGACGCCTCGTCCCTGCACCCCTCGCCACAGCCAACTCGCAGAAAAACAAACGCACCTTATCAAACCCAGCCAGCAGGCTGGTGATGCGCCCCTCGACGTCCCCCTTGGACAGGCCGGAGCCAGCAGCATAGCACCGCACCGAGTTCCAGCCGGCGACGCGCGAGACGGGGGCGGCGGCGGCAACGGCCCTCGAGGCGAGGGTAGGTCTCGAGACGACCGAGGAGAAGCTGCGGCTGGTGGTGGTGGCGACGACGGACCGGCGCGCGGCGGCGGAGGCGGCGGATCGGAGGACGGCTGCTGAGCGGAACATTTTGATTCGTGTGGTGGTGGTCAACCGGGGACGAGATAGGCTTCGTGGATTGAGGGGGATCTCGGTGGGTACGAGGGTCGGTGGTTGTGAAATCAATTGCAGGGCAGAGCCGGTTTTGTCGTCGATGGGGGTTCGATGGGGGGAGGAGCTCCTTCTCTGGTCTGCGAGCAAGCAATGCACGGGTCGATGATGATAAATTTCTCGCTTGCGAATCAGAGAGCCGGCAATGCTGGGCTGGGGAAGCTTGGGCCACCCTCCTTATGTCAGCAGCTGGGGCGGGAGCAATAGCAGCACTGGATTGCTGTGCCTTGGCACTGTGGACTTGGGGCGGCCAAGCAAGCTGTGCGGATTACAGTAGAGCTCCGGTTCCACCCGCCACATTGAACTGTCTTGACGGTGCGTTAAGGGCTGGACTCAGAGTAATGACCGAACGAGCAGAGTGTTGGAACTAAAACATGAAATGGTAGATATAAGACAAATGGGATGCAGCAGCATTTGATGTTGGATTTCATATACATAGTTTTGTCTACACTCGTTTCTCCCCTGCCGTCGCCGTGGTGATATTGCTGGACAATACACCAGGTCGCCATCCCGATCCCCCATTCCTCTCCAGGTCCTTGAGCCCATGCTTCGCTGTCAATCCACAAGACCTGAGTGCTCACAGGTTCATTGTGACCACAGCCATTATCGGTAAGGGGCATCCGCCCGAATGAGCGCCGCGAGCTCGGGCTCCCACTTGTCTCCGTTGGCAAGCAATTTCTCTGTAGATCATCAAGTCAGCAAGCGACATCAACCGCCTTGAATGCCAAACATCTATTGTCCACTCACCCTTGTTATACAGCAGCTCCTCGCGGGTCTCGGTCGAGTACTCGGCGTTGGGGCTCTCGACGATGGCGTCGACGGGGCACGACTCCTGGCAGAAGCCGCAGTAGATGCACTTTGTCATGTCGATGTCGTAGCGCGTCGTGCGGCGGCTGCCGTCGGCGCGCTCCTCGGCCTCGATGGTGATGGCCTGCGCCGGGCAGATGGCCTCGCACAGCTTGCAGGCGATGCAGCGCTCCTCGCCCGAGGGGTACCGCCGCAGGGCGTGCTCGCCTCGGAAGCGTGGGGAGATGGGGCCCTTCTCGAAGGGGTAGTAGATTGTGTATCTGTCGGGGGGAAGTCAGCCAGTTGTTTTCTGAGTAATGCCTCCACCTGTGCCTGTGTGCCGCATCCGATGCTCTTTGCTTTGAATGTGCCCCCATCACAAATGCCAGCTTCGTCCCCCAGATGTATCGACCACCCCAGCATCTTCCATGATTCCAACAAGGGGAAGCAGGGCAATGTAATAACCGAGACTAAATCCAACTTACGGTGGCCGGAAGAACTGCTCCAGCAGGACGTACATGCCCCGTGCCATCTCGGTCATGAGGAAGTACTTGCCCAGCTTGGTGAAGGTAGCCTCTTCCTCCTCGTCCCACTTCTTGATCGGCTGCTGGCGGAAGCCCTTTGGCGGCGGGCCCAGAGGCGTCGCGTAGCCCCGTCTTGCGATCAGTTGTGCTGCTGCCGGCGCAGCGAGGCGATATGTGGTGGTGGCGGTAGCCGCGGGGAGGATGGAGGATGTGGCGGCCGCTCTGGCGAGACGCCGGGTTGTTGTTGTCGACAGCATCGTGGGCTTCGTCTCGGGTCGAGGTGTGTATCTCTTCGGGTGGCCAAGGAAGGCCGATGGTCGATGACAGAGAGAGGGGGCAAGCTGTTCTGTGCAGCTTGCGACTGTCGAGGCAGGGCGAGGTCTGAAGGGAGCAGTCGGGAGGCCAATTGGGCAAAGTCTCGGTCCGCGGAGGGAGTCGGTGGGTTTGGATCCGGGGTGGAGGGGTGCCCAGGCGTAGATGGATGGTCGGTCTGTCGGCAGGAATCGAGAGCCCTCCTTCAATTGAACGGAGCTTGACGTCGGGCGGTGGGTGGCACTTCTCTCTGGGTGCGCGAGCTGTTTTTTGGTGGTATTACAAACGGCTGCTTCTGGTTGGCTGAGGGGTCGGGGGATGTGGGTCCCAGTGATGACCGTTACATACGGTAATCCGGAGGGCGATGTACCTGGGTACCTACTCATCGCCATCAAGAGCAACTGCAAAACAGGACCACATTCATCCTGGCCGTTTTGCGTGAAATATAGCAATGAGTCGTTGCTAACCATATTTAATATTGTCGAATACCATCTTGTCATCTGCAAGATACATGGGACAATAGAGAATAAAATAAATAAAAAGACAGACTCGCTGCACATTGCTGTTGCTCGCTTATTCTATCATGGCTGCTGGTTCACCAGCTCTAACCAGATTATCGTAACGTCCACATCCAACGCTGAGAATCTGTCTACCTACACTCATTACCAGTAGTGAACTTATGCAGAAAAGAGTAAAGATGGGGGGTATTGATCCTGAACCAGACAAATCAACAATGCAAATGCCACCACCACCAACGACTGACCACTCGTCTTCCCCATATCGCCTCATGGCCTCGTCACACCGTCTCTAGAAACTCCGCTCCCACGCCTGCCACCAGATGCCCATGTTAGCAGCAACCACGAGGTCAAGCATCTTGAGCCCCTCGTCATGCACAAGCAGCTTTCCCAGCTTGGCCCTCTTCCCCCTGTTGCCCCCGCCCGCCTTCTCCTTCCCCAGGCCCGAGAAGTCAAAGATGGGCTCCTCCTTGTCCTCGTCGTCGTCATCATACTCATGGCCACCGGGAGACCTGACCAGAAGCCGTCCCAGCCCCTCCTTCATCTCCGCCACCGCCCGGTCCCGGTCCTCCTTGGAGTTGAACAGGTCCGACGACGGCAGGTTGAACCGCAGCTCGCTGACGGGCACCCGGTTGCCCATGTCGCCCATCGGGAGGCTCGCGCTCATACCCCGCGCCCGGCCTCCCCTCCCATTTCCGCCTGCACCACTTGCACCTCCTCCGCCGCCGTTGCTCTCCGGCATGGCGTCGCGGAGCGCCTGCGCCGCCACGAGCGGGTTGAACCCCTGGGAGTGCGTGTTGCGGATGTGGTGGCACTTGAGGGCCCGCCCGTTGCTGCTCGTCCGGAAGTCGCACCGCCCGTCCCACGGGGAGGCGAAGGTGTAGCCCTTTGGACGCAGGCCCGCCCCGGGTCGGGCTGGGATGAGCGGCTCGTCTGGCTTTGGTGTCGTCGCTGTGGCCATGGGGTTCGCAGCAGGGACTGTGGCTGTGGCACTCATATCAGAGCCGTGGCGTTGGTGTTGGCTGTGGGGTTGGCTGTGGTGTTGGTTGTGGTGCGGGTGCTGGTGAGGATGTTGGTGATGGTGGTTGGCGTCGTTATTGGCTGGGTTCGGCACTAGGGAGCCGAACATGGAGTCGTTGGAGTTCGTCGAGTTGCCACTGTCTTGTCTCCTGTGGAAACCCGCCCGCGGGGGGTCGAGCGGCTCGTTGTAGGCCGAGTCAGTCGCACTGGTGTTGGTGGACGACCGGTCACGCCTCTTGCCGCTGAAGGCCTCCTTGAGGTTGGATGTCCACGTCTTGGTGTAGGTCATGGCGACCTGTCTCCTAAAGCCCTCCTCGGTGTCATCCTGGCCCTTGTCCTGGCCCTTTTGCTGCTCCACCTGGGCCTGCAGGCTCGCCGCCAGCTCCTTCATGGTCCTCGCAGAACTGCCGCTCGACCCGGGACGTGCGCTGTCCAAGCTCATCCTCGGGAAATCTGACATCTTTGGCAGAGCCGTGGGGAAGTTCCGGAATCGTGCGTACCCGCTCGTCTCGATGTGGACGTTGATGGCGGGATAGCCCTTGGGATACTGGGCGATCTTGGGCGAGTCTGGGTTCTGTGGGTCCTGCGCGACGATGATGGTGCTTTGAAAGGAGCTGACCTTGCCGATGTTCCACTGGTGTCCTGTACTAGGGTCGCGGCGAATGATGGAGAGGGAAAAGGGCGTGAACGGCTTCTTGTTCGATTGGGGTGAGGGAGAGCGAGATTGTGCGTATGGTGACTGAAAACCCGGGCTGCGGACGGGGCTGCGGATGGGACTGCGAGTCTCGTGAATGTCATCGAAAGTCTGGGCTGGTAGATGATCAAGGTGCAGCGGCCCTGGTGCCGGCCTTGGTGGGAGGTCTGGGCGAGCCTCATCGGGGGTTGGAGGCGTTGATGGCCTCACGACACCTGCAGGTGCGGTAGGCTCGTACGGAGGGGGCTCCCTGCCGGGCGAAGGCGGGCCTGTAGATAATGGACGGGGCCCCAGTGGCTTCCTCATCACTGAGCCTTGAGGTTTAATCGCAGATAGCTTGGTCGGGGGTGGTTGAGCCGGCATGTGAGGGATGTCATTAAAAGGGTCGGCAGCGCCAGCAGCGTCTCCGCCCACGGGGACATTCTCTTTGTCGTGTGAATACGAGGCCATTGGCTGGCACTTGTGCTGGTTGGTCGGAACGGTGTCGTCAGGGAGTGCCCCGGGAGTGACATCTGAGGGCCCCTCCTGGAGGGTAGGAACTCTGGCGGTGGAGGGCAGAGGTTTCCTGGCGATCCTCTGGGTCATCGTAGACTCCATGCTGGGCCTTGGAGCGCCACTGTCCACGGCAGCGGCACCCTTGGGGGCCAGCATGTCATCGCCGTCGGTGTCCAGGTGTATGTAGTAGAGCGAGTTTGCGACATCTTCACCGCCGACATTCTTCCTCTGCGGCTTGAAGGTGGACAGTATTATGTCTGGGGATGACGTCAGTTGCGGGATTCCATCGCTTGGGGCGGGGGAGGAAGTGTTTACCGCGACATCCGGGGACTCTGGAGATGTAGAGGGTGAGGGTCTCTTTTCGCTCGGTCGGGTTGATGGGATATTGAGGGGGATGGGCGGCGATGTGGTTGATGGAGGAGAGAGACCTGGCCTCGACGTTGGCCATGGTTTGAGGCGGGCAGAGAGGAGGGAGGAAGGGAGAGAGGGGGTGAAAGTTGCCACGCTTGAAATGAAGATGCAAATGAAGATGCTGATGTTGTCGAGTGAGGGTGAGAGTGAGGGTGAGACCAAATCTCACGATGGAATAGGTTTAAGCTAAGGCTGACGGCATCAGACGACGCCGGCGACAGCACAGCTCGGGAACTAGTGTGCTGCAACAAGCAAGTGCCTTGTCGAGGTTAAGTTGCACTGCTGCATGCAAAGTATGTATGTGGTGTACTGAAGTGCACTGAAGGTGTGTGCAGGTCGATCAATAAACCAAGTGGGCTGGATCAGGAACTGCTGTGGTTGGGAGTCGGGATTTAGTGATGCAGGTGCAGCAGGTGCAGCAGGTGCAGCAGGTGGCGTCGAGGGACTGTCGAGTCAAATGTACCTTGGGTAATGAACCCAACCCAGGCCAACTCAGCTCAGCTCAACTGGTGGCCCATCCGGTGGTAAAGTAAATGTCTGAGGTCTCCCACAACGTGGTTTGACGTCGCACGTCGCGGATGGGAGTGGGTCGTTGGGGGTCTGCACCCTGGGCACAGACGACAGCACAGGTGGTCCTGGGCGGTAAAGATGGGCTGAATGAGTGGGTGTGTGACGAGTGCTGATGGGGTTTGGGGCCCGCTGTGGCTGCCGGCAGATCCTTGCCTCTCAGGTACAGTAGGGGCCAAACTGGTGGCCTCTTGACCGATTGATCAATCGACTGGCAGGATTGACTGACAGATGAGTTACACTGAACGAGAGCCGTTGAAAAAGACAACGTGGTGGATGCTGAGTAACCTCGTCCGTCTTATACTGAGTAAAGACCTGATGTCTAGTATTTATTAGTGCAGGCCAAGGCGAAGAAATCCAAGGCAGACAATAACAAAAAGAAGAGACGGTGGCAGTCGTAGTCGTCGTCAGCATCAAAGAGGCCAAGACACCCAAGAGGGACAGATTTATCTGGCTGCTTGCGTACATGTACCCTGGCACTGCCGTCTATCCAGTCTAGTCTGCCATTTTATTTCAGCAAGTATCTACAGTACAGGTAATACGCGTGGGGCTGTGCAGGCCAAGGGCAGCTGGGCTGGGCTAATATTGGTGGCGATGGTCATGGTGATGATGGTCAGGATGAGGAGGACTGCGAGTCTGGCACTGATGAGCTGTTCTCTCCCTTGCCGGGGGACTGGTTCTTGGGAATGGATTGGTCTAACATACATGCAGACATGTAACACGGTAGATACCTGCTATCGAAGACAACTGCATTCTCTTCGCTGGCACCACATTGCTTTTGCATCTCATTCTCTCCCTGTCCCTGTCCCCTGTCGCCGACCTTGGGTCGCCGCCCACTCGGGCTGAGTGGCGCCCAGCCACCTGCCAACGCTGCACATGCTCGACGTCTGGACCCTGAAACTTTCATGCACGTCCATGCGACCCCTTCCGGCCCCCCTTCAGCCCTCCAGACCTCGCAGATTCCCGTGTTGGGACCTCGTCATGCCATTAAACACGGTTGGAGCCGTCAAAAGCTTGTGGTATTCTCTAACGAGTCAAGCAGATTAAGACATGCAGCATTTTTCTACACGAGCTACAGTACTCACTGTATGACGATCTACTCTACCATAGCCACCCACTATCTCGTATACCCCACCATCTTATATAGCTAATTCCCCTTAATACTTATATAACCCCCTAATATTTATTTATATATTTCTTAATAATTATTAAAGCTATTTAAATACCGCTTATATAAATAAATAGAGAATTAATTATTAAAGATTATTATATATCTTATTAATAAATTAGTGGGCTTTATTACTTAATTTTGCTAAGTATTAATTAACTTTAAATATTAATTTAAAGAAGATTTTTTATATTAATTATTAATTCTTTAATTTACCTAATTAATTATTATAATATCTTTTAAAAATTATATTAAAAAGGATATATTAAATATATTATTTAATATCTTTAATAATAATCTTTTTTTAAATAAAGTAGCTTAAAAATATAATATATTATTATTTATATTCTTTAAGTAATATTATAATTTATTAATAAAAGGTAATTTTAAAGCTTAATTATTAAATAATTGCTTATTTATTATATAAGAAAATATTATAATTAAATAAATACTTTATTAAGAGAAATTTAAGTATATTTTAAGCTATTTTATAATTAAAAATATAATAATAAGCCTTCTTATTAAAATTAATAATTTTAAGCTAATTAATTAATATTAAGTTAAATACTTTATTAAGTAATATTTTAAGATTTATATTAAAATTAAATATATATAAGAGATATTATATTTTTATAAGTTTATTTTTAAAGTTATTAATTAATATTTTAATATTTAAGAGGAATTTATATAAATAAAGCTAGATTTTATAATTAATATTAATAAAGCTAGCTTAATAATAGGATATAATATATAAAGATTTATTTATTAATTTATAATTAAGTATATTAAGTTATTATATATAAGTTTTAATTCCTTAATAATAAGGATTTTTAAAATAAAGAAGGTATTAATTAAAAGTAATTAATTTTATTAATAGTTTATTATAATTAAGAATATTATAATATTTAATAAAGCTCTTAACTTAAGTATAATTTTTAAAGAAAAAGAATTATAATAATAATAATTTATTAATAAATTTTATTAATTAATGCTTAATTAATAATAAATTATATCTCTTAATAATTAAATAAATAATTAAATTAATATAATATAGCTTAAATAAATCTTTTTATTATAAATAAATAATTATTATAAAGATAATTTAAATATTATATTTTTTATCTTTAATAATTATTTTTATTAAATAGCCTTTATTATATAGCATATTATATATATATACATAATTATATAATTAAGTTTATATTTATTATATTATCTAATATACTATTTAAAGAGATATATTTATATAATAATTAAATAAGGTTAATATATAAGGGTGAGTAAGATAACTAATCCTACTCTAATATAATAATTATATATAGTTTAATAATATATTATTTTAATACTAATAGTCTTTTATTTTATAATTATATACCTTATTATAGCTATTAAGTAAATTATACTATTTATATAATTCTTCTTTTTTAATAAAAAGGCTTTTTTATTATATATAAATTATATTATTACTTTTTAATTAACTTTTTATAACCTTTCCCTTTATCTTTATATAAAGGCTTTAATATACCCCTTCTTACTTTTTAATCTCCTTTTTATTATATCTTTAATTATATTTTTCTTTTTCTTTCTTTTTATTTATAAAGAAAGTATAAGCTCTCTTTTTATAATATTATTTATATTAAGGGGTTTATATAAGCTCCCTTTTTATTATATTATTTAATATTTTAAGAACCCTTTTAATCTTATTTTTTTTATACTTTATTTTTTATATAATAAACTTAAAAGAATAAATTATATAAAAAAAGAACTCTAGGTTAATAAATTATTTACTTATAAATTACTTATATAGCAGGCTAATTAATATTAAGGCTACTTAACCTTACTAATAGCTATCACTATATAGATATAAAAGGGCTTTAATTCTTCTTTTCTCTCTCTCTTTTTTTCTTCTTTCTATAATATATAATATATTTTTTCTTTTCCTTTATTATTTATATTTCTTAATATATATTATTTTTATACTATATATTTTAAATATATAAAATAATTAATAATTTTAAATATTATTATTATTATATCTTTTATCTTTATCTCTCCTCTTATAAGCCTTTAAGTTTATATAATTAATAATATTTATTAGCTATTTATCTTTATTTTTTTAACTATTAATTAATTTTTTATATTAATTATATATATTAATATAAGCTTTTTTCTTTTCTTATATTATATAAATCTTTTTATTAACTTTTTTATTTAAAATAATAAGTATATAATTACTTAACTTTTTTTAATTAATATCTTTATTTATATTTAATTAAATAAGATTATCTAAAAGCTTATAATTAAGATTATTTAATATAAGGAATACTTTTATATAATACTTATCTACTTATATAATAACTATATTACTTAATATAAATAAAATTATTAATTTACTTTATATTACTTCTAAAACTATTATTATATTAATAGCTTTTAAGATAGTATTTATAGTAATTATATCTAATAATTATATAATATTTAATATAATTATTATAATAATAATTAGCTAAATACTTTTTTATTTAATAACTTTAACTTTAATAATAATAATAATAATAATAATAACTTATTATATATTAATTAAATATTATTTATTAACTTTAAATAAAATTATTATTATAGCTTTTATATAGGGTTAAAAATTAAGGTAGATTCTTAGATAAATAATATCTTATAAATATAATAAAAATTTTAAAGGGTTAAATTATTTAATATTTTTTTATATATTATAAATTATTAAATAATAAATTCTTCTCTTATTATTTTTTAATTATTTAAATAAATTCTCCTTTTATAAAAGCATTTTATATAGCTAAGGCTCCTTAAAGCTTTTATCCTCCTTAATCTTAAGCTTTTCTTTTATATTTTAATAATATCCTAGCTTCCTTTTTATATAATTTAAGTTAACCTTTATATAACTTAGGGTTATCTTAATTTAGCCTTTAGTTAACCTAAGTTTATCTTAGCTTAGCCTTTATATAACTTAATTATATTTTAAACTTACCTTTATATATCTTAAGCTTTTCTTAACTTAATCTTTATATATTCTTAATTTATCCTTATTATCTAGCCTTTATCTTACTTATATTTATATTATTTAATAATTATCTTCTATATATTTATATTATTTAATAATTATATTTACTTTATTTATATTATTTAATAACTATCTTCTATATATTTTTACTATTTAATAGCTATCTTTTTTTTATTTTTTCTTATTTTTATTCTTTTTTTTTAATAATTAGGTAATTAATATATACTTTTACCTTAATTCTTAATTTATTTATAAAAATTAAGTTCTTTAATGCTTTATTTAATACCTTCTTTATATATATATTTATTAAGTTATCTTTTTTATTAATTTATTATATTTTTAAAATATCCTTTTTTTTATATACTTTCTTTAAAGATATAATATTAATTATTAATCTCTTTTTATTTATTATGCTTAGCTTTACTAGGTACTTATATAAAAATTAAGAATTTATATATAATATAATTAGAATTTTTAATATTTTTAAATATATTATAATTTAATTTAGTATTATATAAAATATTATATTAATATTAAATTTTAATATTATTTTATATAACTTATTAACTAATATACTTTTTATTACTTTCTTATACTTTATAAAGCTCTAATATATAATATTATTATAAATCTTAAAATTAATTTTTATATAATCTATTTCTATTATTAATATTATAATAAATCTAAATTATAAACTTAAGTCTTTATTATTTATAAATAACCTATTTATAAAAGTAAAGAGTTTTATATAATTAAAATCTAATAGTATAAATATAATCCCTTAATTTAAGTTTTCTATCTATTATTATATTTATATATTTAATATCTTTATATCTTTCTCCTTTAAGTCTTTTATTTATATTATAGTAAATAGGTTATATAAGGCTTTTAATTAATAAATTAAGGTAATATAAATACCTTTTATATATTATATTATATATTGCTAAGGTATATCTTCTGTATATAAATTAATTTATTAGAGTTATTTTATTTATTCCTTTTATATAAAGCTAATATTATCTCTTATTAGCTTAATCCTTTTATTATTAAATTTAATTAATTAGTCTAATTATAATAATAACTTATACTTTATATAAAACTTTATTCTTTAAAGTTCTTCTTCCTCCTTCTTAGAAAATATACTTATTATAAATAAAAAAATATTATCTATTTATATATTTATAATCCTAAATATATTTAATTTATTTAAGATATATAAAAGGTATAAGTTATATATTAAAACCTTTATCCCTAGAATCTTTATATAATAATTATAATATATTTTAAATTAATATAGACTTAATTTTACTAAGCTATATAATAATTTTAAAATAATAAGGATTATATTTAAAGAATATTTATCCCTTAGCTTAAAAGGTAGTTATATAATAATTATTTTTATTAATAAGTTATATAATTATATATATGCTTAGGTAATATCCTAAAGCTCTCCCTAATATATAAAATTTTATATAAATATTAATCCTAAAGCTAAAATTAAGTATTAGCTTATTTTTTAGATTATAAACGCTTAAGTTAAGATTAACTCTTTATTTTTATCTTTATAGCCTTATATAATAAGTTTTAATTTTTTAATAAGCTTAGTTAATTTATTTTTAATCTTTTATATTATTCTTATTTTAAATATCTTAAGATAATTATATTATTTTAAATTATATTATATAAATTAAAAAACTTCTTTATTTATTAAGGTATTAATTTTAGTAATATTTAATTCTTTAAATAATGCTTTAGGTATAATAATTATATTATCTTAATATAATTTAATTATAAGGTTATATAATTCCTTTTCCTTTTAAGTTATTATAAGGCTTAATATTTATTATATAATTATTTTTTTTAGTTTTCTTTATTATCTTATTTAAGGTTCTTTTTATATAATAATTTTTAAAGTATTTAATTTATTTTATATTAAGGCTTCTTTTATATAAATATATAATTTTATATATATTATGTAAAATTTATTTAGCTTATTAAGTATATTAATAGTAATAATATAACCTTAAATAGCTTAAAGCTTATATAGCCCTCTCCATCCCTTATATTCTCTTTATATTAAGATTTTATTTTAAAGGAAAAGGGATAATATAAAATAAAGGTTTAGTTTATTTCTAGTATTAATTATATAATTTATCTTAACTTTAATATAAATAATATAAAGTATTTTTATTACTTTATAAATTATTTCTATATATTATATAATATTTAAGGATAGTAGTAAATTTAGTATAATCCTTAGGTATATATTAAAAATAAGAAGGGTTAATATAATATTATTTAGGCTTATAATATTATTTAAAGCCTTAATTATTATTTATAAAATTATTTCTTTATTTATATTATATTTAATTTTAGCCTTAAGTATATTATATATTTTTCTTAGGGGTTTATATAATTATTTAACTTTATTAATAGCTTAATAAGCTTTTATTAATATCTTTTTATATAAAATCCTTATAATCTTTATATTATTTTAAAATTCCTTTAATATAAAGTTTATTCTTAAGTTATATAATAAGTAATTTAATAGTTTAATATAAATATATATTTAATATTTATATAAGGTATTTTATATATCTTATATAAATAGTAATCTTAAAAAGGTTATTATTTAAAAGCCTATATTTAAATTAATTATATAAAGTATATTCTTTTTACTTAATTATATAATATTAAAAATAATTTTATAATTAAAATAGCTTTTATTTTTAATAAAGAATTTAAACTTTTTTAAAGCTAAGTTATATATTTAGTAATAATAATAAAACTTCTAGATTCTTTATAATATAAATTTATTTATATTATTATACTTTATATTCCTAAGAAGTTTATATAAATAGTTTATATATAGATATTTAAAATATTTATAAAGATAGTAAAGTTATAGCTTTATAAGGAAAATTCCTATTTTTATTTTCTTATTATTAAAATTATCTTATCTCCTTATATAATAATATTTAATATATTATTAAAATATATCTTTAATTTATTAATATTATATAATAAGAAAAGAAATAAGGTTAATTTATTAAATATATAATATATTACTTAGCCTAGTTAATTTATAATTATAATCATATTAATAGCCTTAATAAATATATATAGTCTAAATTTAATTATAATGATTCCTTTAATTTAAATTAGTTTTATTTATAAGTTCTTTTATATATAAGCTAGAGCTTAGAATTTTCTAATTATAAAATATTATATAGCTTCTATATCCTATAGCTTATCTTAATATATTATATTATATAAGTTATAAAATATAAATTATTTTATTAAGATTATTTTTAAGGTTATAAAGATATCCTTTTTTATTATATAATAATTAAATATAGAGTTTTATAATTAATATAATAATACTTTATTATCTATAGCTTATAAATTATATATTTCTTCCTTTTATTTTAAAGGTTCTCCTTTATATAATAATATATAGGTTTTAAAGTCTTCTTTTTTTATTATTAATTCTTAATTAAGGTCTTTATATATTTATAAATATTACTCTCTTATTTTATTCCTCTCTTTATTTAAATAATTAATAAATTAATATTCTTTCTTCTTATATATAAAGTATTTTTTTAACTTTATTATTATATAATATAATTTAAAGTTTATTTAAGATATTTAAGGTTATAACTTTATATAAATTAAAAATCTTAAAATAAATTATCCTTTATTATATAAGTTTCTTTAATAATTCTTAAAGTTTAAATTATACCTTTTATTAATAAAGTTAATATTTATATTATATATATTATATTATTATATAAATTCTCTTTTTATAGCTATTTAAATAAAAATATAAAGGTTTATAAAGAGTGCTTTATATATAGGCCTTTAATTAATTAAAGCTAATTCTAACTCTAATATAACTTTATATACCCTTATTATAATTATATAAAGCTAAATCTTCCCTTAATAGCCTTCTTTTAAGGCCCTTTATATAATTTATAATTTATTAAAAAGGATTTTTAAAACCTTTAATATAATCTTATTTAAATTCTCCTTTTTAATATATATAAATAATAATATTATTTAGTTTATTTAATATTAATTATAATTTATATTAATATTAAAGTAGATATTTAATGCTTTATATAACTTATCTTATCTTTTATTTAGTTTAATATAATAAATATAAAAGTCCTTTATATAATTTAAAAGGATATTTAAGAAGATAATATAATATTAATTCTTTATAATATTTAACTTTTTATAATAGCTAATAAAGATTTATACCTTATTATAAAATATATTATATAGCTTATTAATATAATTATAATCTTTTCTTTATTTTTTTTAAAAAATAAAGATTAATTATAAATTAATTAGCCTATTAATTATTATTCTTATTAAAAGTAAGTTATATAATATACTATTTATATAAATTAAATATATTATAAATACCATTTTATATTATTATAGGAAATTACTTACTTCTTATATAATTTATCTTTTAAAAAAGATTTATTATATAATATAAATATCTTTTATTTATTAATATATATATTATTTAAGTTTATTTTATTTAATTCTTATATATTTATTTAAGATTTTAATTTTCTTTTAAGCTTAAGATATTTATATAAGTATATTAAATGCTTATTAAGGTTATTATATAAAAGGAGTTTAATTTTTAGGAGCTTTAATTATCTTTTTAATATTTAATATATATATAAGTGCTTATTAAGATTATAAGCTAATAAGAGAAGATTAATTATTAATTAATTTCTTTACTTTAATAAAATATATAATTTAATTTATATAAATACTTTTTAAAAATTATACTCCTTTTACCTTAATAATTTATAATAGCTCTTTTTTAAATATATAATTTACTTAATTAAATTAAAAGCTTATCTAGCTCTTAAAGTTATTTACTAAGAATCTAAGAATATTATTTTTATTTAAATTAAAATATATAATATTTATTATAACTTATATAAAGTATATATTAATTTATTTATCTAAAGATAATTCTTCTAAGTTAATCTCTTAATTTTAATACCTTAAATTTATCTTTATTTATTATATATTTAAAGAAATAATGCTTTTAATATTTATTTCTTTATATATAATTTGATTTTTTATTTAAGTACTTAGGTTTATAATTAGCTATTCTTCTAATATACTTATAGATAATATTATAAATAATAATTATATTTAATTATATAGTTAGTTTATTATAAATTATATAATAATATATATTCTATCTTTTTAATTATATAAAGCCCTTAGCTACTACTATATTCTAGCTAATATATAATAATATAGCCTTAAATTATATAAATAAAGTAGATTTTATCTTCTAAAAAATACTCTTTTTTTCTTTAATTAATAAAGAAGTAAAGGATATTCTTAGGCTTTTAATATAAGCATATAGCTTTTACTTTCCCTATATTTTAATTAATATATAATAAAGATAACTAGGAAGTTATATAAATACTTATTTCTTTACTCTTATTAATTTATAATTATATTAAGTAATTATTAATTAATATTAAATAGCCTTTATTATATAGCGTATTATATATATATATATAATTATATAATTAAGTTTATATTTATTATATTATTTAATATATTATCTAAAGGAGTATATTTATATAATAACTAAATAAGGCTAATATATAAGGGTAAATAGGATAACTAATCCCGCTCTAATATAATAACTATATATAATCTAATAATATATTATTCTAATAATTTTAATTATATATTTATAAGTATAAAAGCTAAGATTTATAGATTTTAAATTAATTAATATTAATAAATTATATAAGATAAGTTTATAATTATATATTTTTAAAATAATATTTTTTATTATTATTTATTAATTTATTATTTTTATAAGTTTTAATTATTAAATAATAAAATCTTTAATATTATTAAGAAGTATTATTAAAATCTTTTTAAGTTTTAATAAATATTTATAAATTTAATATTAATTAATAAAATTAATTTTATTAAGATATTTATAAAAGCTTATATAAAAGGAATAATTAATTAAATTATTAAATTTATATAATAAATTATTAAAAATTAGCTTATTAATTATATTAAGATATTATTATATTTAGAAATTTAAGAGGATAAGGAGAAATATTAAGCTAAAAGAGAGTTAAATTTTAAAAATAATATATTTAAATTTAATAAAAATATTATAAACTTTGCTAGCCTTAATATAATTATAATAAATTAATATAAATTTAAAAAGATAAGCCTTATATATAATGCTAAGTAAGCTAAGTTAGTTATTATAAATAAGAGAATATATAAATTAAAAGTTTAAGTTAAGTAATTTTAATATAAGAAGCATTAAATAATTCTTAATTTTAATAAAAAGTTTATATAAATTAATAATATTTTAAATAGGGAGAGATTAATTATAAATAATCTTAATTAAAAAATTTAAGTTAAAATTAAAATAAATAATAAGAAAGATAAAATTAAATCTTTAAATATAAAAGATAAGGAGGGCCTTAATAATATATTACCTTTAGAAATTAAAATTTAATTTAAGAGAGCCTTAAAGATATTATTATATTATATTAATTAAAAGAAAAGATATAAAGCTTTATTTTAATATATTTATTAATTATTTATAATAAGAATTAAGTTGTTAATTATTTTATAAAGTTTAGCTGTTTTTATTGGTGACCTTTAAATTGGCTGTGTAGGATGGTGGGATATGTAATATGGTGGGTGGCTATGGTACCTATGTAATCTGGTTTCCTCAGGTACGGTATAGCACGTCGACTCCCACCTCGCCGCCATCCTTACACATCGTCAACACCATACAGGTATACAGTTTGGCCATCGCATAACCTCACATAACATCACATCCATCTAATCAAATCACATCACATGTCATGGCATGCCATGGCACGGCCTGGCATCACACCGCCGTGTGCAGCATGTCTCGTCCTGGGTACGCTTTAAATAGAATAGAATAGACGCCCGCATCTTGACTTTGACCGCACGGGCTCCCAAGGCCCTCGGCGCCTCAGCCCTCCAGCTTGGGGCCACGACCACCGGGCCGCAGCGTCGTCAGGCCGGACAACAGGCCGAGTCCCTCGCGCGATCCAACTGCCGCAACCCCCATATAAGCCAAGGGTTCGCCAGCCCGATTTAAACACACTCATTTAAGCTTTTATCTCCTGATGTGACACTGCGCGGAGCCCTGGTCCCGGTCATATCTGCTCACTGCCCACAACAGCGCGCCTCACGCGTCTGCAGAGGCGCTTAACAGCCTCTGACATTCAGGCGTCATGATCGTGTGCACGCCACAATTTTCAGTGATAACGCTTTGCTATACCTCGATGTCATTGATGATATCGCCGTTGTAATTCTTTCCAGGAGGAAAGGCCGTCTCGTCGAGGCTTTTCACTGCTTTTCGACGAAATATCCCAATCAAGGTCACTCTATACTGTCCTGCCAGACAATGCGCCTGTGGTGCTGGCTAAGCACTCACCCATCACGGCATCAGCGACCAGCCATCTAAAAATGGCTCCACGGGCAATCCCGAGCCACTTACTCATTCGCTGCCTCGCCTGCAGCCAAGATTGAACTGTACTGCTTAGTTACACCACACAATTGGTCGTTTCAAACCAATCGTTGGGAACGGGATGCAAATGTCGTTTTCTTACGCCTGCAGTTGGTCACCTGATGCTGAGCCTTTGATGCACGTTACAGTAGTGAATTAGATGCTGCCTATGTAGAAATACAGTATGAAGATGGGACTTTTTGCAGATGATCAAGATATACGCCCGCACCGTCTAGCTCCCTGCCATACCCTCTCGGGTTGGTCTGTCTATTTTGCCGTTGTGTCGGCCCAAGAAATGACCCGCGCCGTATTTCTGAGTCCACCATGAGACCAGAATATTCCAACCCACACCCGTCAGCCCTTACTCGTTATCTTGTAGCTTGGGGTTGCAGCATCGGGCATGATTCTGTGCTATCGCGATCCTCTTCCGCACCTCATCTCGCCACTTAACATCTTTAATTGTGCGCTGTCCGATTTTGTGTCCCTCCATCATTTGATAGATCTCCCGGATCTCCTGAAGGGTCCTGGACATCCAATCAACCGTCAGGTCTGGTTGGGGCATCATCAGACCATCTCCCATGTTCTCCTGGTCCGACAGGTCTAGCGGGTATCGGAACGAGTCTTGTTCGATCTCATGGGCATTGCAGTGCCGGACGCCCAGGACATGCAGCAGCTCGTGAGTCAGGATCTTCTTGAGTTTCTTCTCCTGATCGCCATCAAGCAGGAGGCCTAGATCGTAGACGTAGATGCACCAGTCCTGAGGAGGCGAACCCGGAAAGAAGGCACTAGCGTAATAGTCAGATGCACCCCCGAAGGCAACGTAGAAGGCGCTTTCGGAGGGCTCGTCGACAAACATGAATCCAGGACCGACATTTTCAGCATTGAAACTGTTCAGGACGGCTTTCAAGCAGCGTCGGACCATGTCCCCGTCCCACTTTGGCTCAAAGCTTTTCATGTCAATGCTGACATTAATGGGAGCGTTCGGTTTCCAGCGGAGCACATATTTGTCGTGATAGATGTCGAAGTTGAGATTTCTCGATGCTAGTGTATAAATGGTGCCGCAAAGGAATGTGAAAGGGTCTTTGAGAAGGCTGGTTATGTTGAGCCCAGCGGAACTATTGTCCCTGAATGGATTATACATCTTCTGGGCGGAGGACCAGTGTTAGCAACGGCATTGCGAACAGATTAATATTAAATGAAAAAAGCATTACGATCCCTACCTGGGGCAAGCCTAGCTCCTTGGATGCTCCGATGCAAGGCGAGCAGTTATCATCGCAGCAGTTGGTGGCGAGGATAGGGTGCAATGAAGGAGACGGAGGAGTGCTAGAAATCCCGGCGCCGGACAGCAACGCATGTAGTTGCAGCTTTTCGTTGAAATAAGGCGGGGCCTTGCAATCGCCGTCTATAAACACCCGGTTCGACTCGATGTATCGCGGTGGTGGTGTCTTGGGCTTATTATCCAGGTCGTGCTTGGTATAGGGTGGGGCAGGGCCTGATGGTTGCTGTTCGGCGGGCGCCAGGCAGGGTCCACTCCCGGCCGGAGGCAGGGTTAGGGGAAGGGTAGACGGCAAGGTCACATCGTCGGTGATGTTACCGATGAGGCCTTCGGCAGTGCTGGTTGAATGGTAGGTGGTATCCATTGTTAATCCTTCTGAATAAGGTTAAGGTCTACTGGAAGGCCTTGGAAGAAAGAAGGAACAGTCAGTGACTCTTTGAGTGTGTTACAGGTTGTATGGATTTGGCTGATATTTTGATGACCAAAGAAGCCTGGCACGCAAGTAGGAGGGGAAGAGAGAAAGGGAGAAAGGGAGAGAGGGAGAGGGGAGGAGGGGGGAATGGACCATATCTCTCAGAATTTACGTCCAGGGTCAATCATGGCTCACCTGCCCCCATTGGTAGGGAGTGGGAGGACCTCGGGACCGTCCAATCCGGACGAACCCCGGCGTACGCCCGTGTGTATCTACGTAGGCAGCTGGAAGCGGTGCCGAATTCTCTGTAAAAGTGCCGGCGCTCCGGGCGCTTCCGTCTCCAATGAAGCGATGCCACGGGCTCGCTGCAGCAGACCCGCTCGCTAGCGCTTACATACTGTCTTGGATTGCGTGGCCTACTGCCCAAGCTGGACCACGGGACACCTTTCTTGCATGAATTCACGTCAAACGAAAGTCTGGCCATGCCCCCCCGCGTCAAAGCCGACTGTCGTATTTTTGAACAGCCTCTGAGTGCACCGCCGTTGTAGGCTGGATTACTAAAAGTTCACGTGATATCGTGCCTGCGTGGACCTCGTCTAATGCCTCGCGAGAGTCCCTTTCGTCACCCAAAACACAACGTCAACCAATACCCTCGGTGCACAGGAAAGTCCTTCAGCATTGAAACAAGACGAGCAGGGTGGCTGCAGCAGGCTTATTTCAGTCGATCGGCCAGACGGCCGACTCGTCCTTCTTAACAAAGTATTGGCTCCGAAACAAGTCATCTGCGGCGATATCCCATCAAGCATTCTTGAGTGTTTCGCACAAGATATCTCCCATCGTCTGTCTTATAACAGTCATCTCACGACATTGCGACTGCTGAGTAGCAAACGCAGGAACTGTCAAGGATTACCCGGCATATCACTCAAGCATTCATGGAGGGTTCCACGCACGAAGCTGTTCATACCGACCCCGGTACTGAATCCGGCCGCAAAAATGCCCCTGGGAAGCAACAACGCAGGGATGACGAGTATCAATCTAGTAACAAGCGCCTGAGGAAAGCACTAGCACCTGAGCATCCCGCCTTCTTGTGTCCTTTCTACATCCACGACAGGACTACACATAGAGCATGCCTCTATCGGCAGTTCAAGCGCACAGCCGACGTGCGACAACATCTTGTACGGAATCATATGGAGGGGCCCGACTCCTATCCCGATAGGGTGTCTCGTCTCACGGAAATTATGATGTCAAATCGGCAGGGTGGCCATCGGCAGACTGGCCTTGAAAGATGGTATCAAATGTGGGATTCCCTATTCCCCCAATCACCACGACCAGAGTCGCCATACACCTTGAAATCTTCTCTCGCCCAGGAACTTGTGGATTTGAGGGAAGGGCTATTCAGTACTGATAAGTGGGAGAAACTTATTCCCGACTCACTACGACTTTCGGAGGGGACGGATGACTCTTCCCGGTTTGCTATCATTCGTGACGTAGTGGACAGATTTATCATACTGGCCGGGACTTATGACAACGATGAGATCGACGGCCTATTTAAAGACGAGCGGCAAACACATACGAATACTCCTGAGTTGTCACTTGAGCAGACATCGTCTGTGCTTGATCAACAGGCCGCATCCACTGAAGGACAGAAACATGACCACCCTTCGCTGGTTCCCAGCGTATCAGCTCCATCCTGTGACAGCGATTCTCCTCTGCTATGGCCAGGCAAGTCTCTGACAGTCGGACCCCGGAGCACCACAGTCTTACAAGCCCATTCACAACGACCTCAAAATCTCGACTTTGACCTCCGAGGTCAAGCTCGAAACTTCAATTGTCAAACAGTGGCTCCACAAACTGATCTGGAATAACTATGACTGGGTCGAGCATCTCGAGACGTGCTGCTTTCTTCTACCTTTGGCATCATAGTTTTGGGTTCTATAGAATGTATGCATCAAGCTGGTGCAGGGCGTGATCTATAGGTGGAAAGACATTCATTCATGTGGCGGGGCTTGACTGAAACTACTATATGGCAGTTCAAACTTTATCCACTCTTTCTGCATTATTGTAACATGTATCTCACCTCCTCCGTGACCGTTGAGACGTTGTGGCAACGCCACCAAAAGAGGACGAAGAGAATGTGCAGAGCTTGATAAGACGGGATGTTTCCGCTCGTATGTTGTACCGTATTGTGGCGTGGAGACTAATTGCGATACATAAACACGTATCCACCCAAACACCAATGTCGCGTTTTTTGCATTCCGGTGTCCAAGAAAGCACACCGATCGCGTTTTTTTAAACTACACTCGATTTTAGGTGAAAAGCACCTTCATTTCCCAAAGATCTACTGTGTTCCTTTCCAAGATGCCGCATCCTTTCTGGTTTTCTTTCCGATCGGGGACAAAATATCATCATGCTGATTACCAGTCTTCTTCTCCTCTCATGCCTCGTCACTGCGTCGCGTCCTGGTGGCCGCCGACGAGGATGTGTTCAGTCGCCCCCAGCCTCGACCGCGCAGTCCACGGCCTCTCTAGTTACTGCTAGCACATCGTCAGCTGCTCCAATGTAGGTTGACACTGTTAAAGGATTGCCCATGCCCTTGTATCACGTAACATCTCGTAACGAAACCATTTGCCAGCACGGCCACAACCGTTCCGGAGCCCTTCTTGCTCCAGATTCAGAATCAAGCTAGAGATCCCCAATCACCACCTGGCCTCAAAAGACAAGAGCCGTCTGGCTCCTATGTGGAACAAGATTCGTCTACCAGCCCGCGCTGTCAACAAGGCGCTCTGTTTCAACTCCTCAATGGCCGACTACTTAAAGAGGGAGTTGTGGTTGCTATTTCGGATCCACCGAGAGCTCAGCCTTTACTTGGGGATTTCGCGAGCAGGGACATATCCATCACATTTTCCTTCACGGACGGGACACTGTCGTGGAGTAACCCGCGATTCCCGAGGCAGACAGCATTCTTCTGCCTTCTGACTGGCACGGTGTATGTTTATTTCGATGTCGCTCCTGAAGGTTGCGTTGACATCACGCTCTCTTTGACACCATGTAAGTCTTGTTCTGATTATTCACTTCTGTAATTGACTGGTGTTGCGGGTCTAACATTTTATCCAGTGTCTGAATGCCCGGGACAACAAGCGCTGCCGAGTACGGCGGCGTCTTCCACTTTGTCTACCTTGGGCTCCCAGCTCCCCTCTGCTCAGAGTTTGTCTACCCGTGCAACCAGTAGTACAGATGTCTTCTCAGGTAGCACTTCGGGCAACTCTAGAACTTCGAGATTACCTCCGACTACGGCTAGAACACCATCTGGGGGCTCTACTCAGAGCAGTAGCAGCAGAGCAACAACCCGCGCCTCGCCCGTTGTCACAACCATAGCCAGCCGGACTACAGTTGGCTCATCTCTGCAAATGTCTTCTTCTATAAGAAGCTGGTCTAACAGCAGTGTTTCTGATTCGCTGTCGGAAGGCTTCAGCTCTACCGTGGCTGCCTCGTCATCGCATTTGTCAACCTCGTCGACCAGGCAGCTCACGCGAGAATCTCCCATCTCTAACTCAACCACGACTCGCTCGTCATCGCGATCGTTAATTTCTTCAGTTGCGCAGCCAGCGCGAGAATCTACCAGCTTTGGTCCAGGAACGACGGGCTCATCATCTCATTCGTCAATCCCTGCAGTTATCCAGCCGACACAAAGCTCTCTAGGCTCCAGCTCAACCGAAGTTGCTTCGTCGTCACAATCATCCTTCATTCAGACTTCTCAGCCCACGAGTGAACCTCTGCAGCCCAGCTCAAGCACAATTGACTCATCGCAGACCCAGTCTGTAATATCGGAGCCAACCAGCAGTCAGTCTGCCGTATCGTCGCAAGATGCAGCTAGCTTCAGTTCGGCGTTGACTAGCTCCTCGCAGTCACTTCTCTCTCCAACGCTACGTTCTACTCCTCTAGACACTGTCTCCTCCAGCTTGGCGACTTCTTCGTCGACATCGGTGACAAGCTCTGAAGCTCCTGGAATTACCACGCGGCCCAGTTTCTCCTCGACTACCTCAGCTGGACGATCGTCGAGTTCAACAGACCTTCCAAGCCTGACATCAACGCTTACCTCCAGCGCGTCTAGCACGAGTACCTTGAAAATGTCTGGCGCGGATACCACAGTTAGCTCATCTAGTAGCATCCAAAGTGTGGAAAGTGTTACGAGTACTAGTAGCCGCTATTCGGAAACATACGCCACCTCGTCAACGGCAAGCGCCTCGACGACAGGCATCTCAACAACAAGTGGGTCCGAAACAAGTACGTCGAGTCCAACGAGCTCGAGTACGTCAAGCTCCAGTACATCGAGCTCCAGTACATCCAGCTCCAGTACATCCAGCTCCAGTACATCCAGCTCCAGTACATCCAGCTCCAGTACGTCGAGCTCCAGCACATCGAGCTCGTCGAGTTCGTCAGGCACCCCGTCAAGCACACCCAAGCCTGTCCCGCCCGGCGACCTCCTGTGTGCTCCTACCGGACCCGAGAGCGACGTCAAACTCGGGTTCTACACCGACACGGTCGGATCCATCGGATACACAGGCCTCGACACAGCAGACTACATAGAATTCTATGCCACGGGCCCCCTGGTTGGTGATAGTCGGTGTGACTTTGTCGGATATCTCTACCACCCGCGGTCCGGGCTCTGCGTGACCGGTATTGTCGCGGCCCCGTCGACGGCGACCAAGTATAATGGCGGCGCCGTGCAGCTCCAGCCTTGTGGCTCGTCCACCCCGACGCCGCCGGAGGCGCAAAAGTTCTGCGGGAAGAGGGCAGGGAACCTTGCTGCAATATTGTTCAAGGGCGATCACCTTGCTAATGACATTTTCTGGTATGCACCCAGGAATACGAGAAATGTGAATGGGCCAGTGAGCCTTGTAAATGCGAGTGGCTACTACATTTGGTATGAGTGCTAGCTAATGTGGGATCTGGCAAAGGGCAGAACTTGTCTCGTGTGTGTTGCGTATGATATTTCTTTGGCGAGTTGTGGTTGCCTGTCGTTTTAATTTTAGTGAATCAGAGTAACATCTTGCCCGTGAAATTCCTTGTGCTGAAAATGGAAACAGACACGACTTGAGACAAATGTTTGTGATAATATTGGCCATTGCTCCGGACTGCTCGACACATTTCCGCGCGATAAAACGAACTGAGACTCGTACGCTCAGATCGGCTAAGACTAGACTCGGTTTGCGTCAATCGCTTCCGTATTCGCTGTGAGCAACGTGACACATCTCATCCCCAGCGATCGCGAAGGTTGACCTGGACCGTCGGTCCCGAGGTCTTGGTACTGTTGATGCCCAAGGTGCGTGCACAATGTGTCATGCCTGCGTCTTTGTCTCGATTCTCCAATATGCATAATGCACGGGCACCACTACATCTGGCTGAACTTTGCCAACACGCGGAATCCAATCGCAGAGGTAAAGAGAAAGTCGACAGGGAAGATGTCCAAGAAGAACCATCCAGAATGAGACTAACCGTAATTTCCGTAGGAGTCATTTACTGGCAGATCATTGGGAGGGTAGAAAGGGGCGCCCAAGCTTGTGGTGGACAACGCCGGAGATCTCGGATGTCGGTAGAACTTTGCTGATATTCCACCGAACTCAGTTACTACACAAATTGTGCAGCAACCGATCCAGATTCACACAGACATCAGATGGAACCCACTACAATGGGGCTTTTTCTCGATACTTGCTTCCATGGCATAAAGTGAGATACATTGCACGGCGCGCCGCTCTTTTCCGTCCCCGAATTAGCAGAACGAATGCGAACGGATAGCATGGAGTATGGTGTCCAAGACGTCGATGTGAAGTTTATTTGGCCGTGCACTTCCTAGGTTGCCCTATTCTATTGGATATCGTACTGCATAGTCGTTGTACTTGGCCAAGCTGCGCGCTCTTGGTGCGCTGCTAAGCGGCATTATTGAGGCAGAACCTTTGGGCAAATATCCGCGCCCGATTCGGGGTCAGAGATGACGATGATCCCGTGAGAAGAACATGTATAAATTGAGCATCATCCTCTCCTCTGGGTGAAGTAAAGGAAGGGTATCGTTGGCTACAACAACCACTACACAATACTCCATTGTCCAGAATTCTCACGCTCTTGCTATCATCAACCAATTCAAATACTTGAGACGAATCACAAGACCACAAACTCACAACCATGCATTTCCTCTCAACCATCTCATTGGCCCTCGCCCTCATGTCAAGCACAGCACAATCAGCTGCTGTGGAACCCTTCCGCGGAGTCATTGAATCACGCGATGAATGGGGCCAGTGCAATGCCGACGGCGACTGCGGGAGCGGTTTCCAGTGTTGTACTTCCCGATGCATCTGGGGTTCATGTCCAGGCTCCAGGGACGGCACGTGCGACCGGAACAGCGACTGTGCCAACGGTGGTGTCTGCCGCAACGGGGCTTGCATTGGCAACGGAGGTGGTGGAAAGGGCGGCTGGTGCCCGCGTGATGATGACAATGATAAGCGCGATGACTAGGTTCTTGTGGAGCCTGGGCAGTGTCAGTTGACTGCAAAGGATAACCGTATTGAGAATAGCAATAATGATGGGTTACCTCCACGTTTCGGGTTTGTGTTTGTGTAGTTTTCGGACTCATGAGGTTACTAAATATCACATTGGAAATTGCAAATAATTGTAACCCAGCGAAGTTTGTTCATGTGGAAGACATCGATGGGCAATCATCAAAATTTTACGAATTTGGTTACAAGGAGAAGGTCCAAGTAAGCACCAGGGTATAATTTACACCTATGTAGCATCATTGCATGTCTTACCGTGCTATGCTGTGGACACATCCGATTAATCACCTCAAGACCAATGTCAAACCATGATCAAAACGCCTATCCGTCTATGCAATTTTCATGCCTAGGTACTTTTGTATATCCAGCCTGGACGTGTCATACTTTCGCGTTCCCTCTAGCAAGAAATCTCAGAGCGGCAGTCCTCCGAGGCCCTTGAGCTCCATGGGCCAGCATTTTCTCGTACAGCGCGACAACTCTCGGGTCTTGGTAACAGTCGGCCCCTTTCGCCATATCTATGTACGACAGCAGCTCAGCCTTGGCCAGCAGGGTGTCGATATATCGGTAGTCACGCGTGCCGAATAGCTGCTCGTAGGCCGCCAACTGTTCGTCAATGATCCCCTCTATGAGCTGGAAGAACCACATGCCGTCCATTTCGCCCTGGTCTCCGACGCGGAGCCAGGTCGCAAGTGACTTTGTGCCGATTGCTGAAAAGTAGTTGGAAAAGGCCATCTCCGCCCAAGCTTGGCACGTCACTTTCCATGCTCTGATCGCCACCTCGTTCAAGTCGCTGTGTGGGACAATTGCTAGGCTCTGCATGAGATGAGGTAGTGGATGTGAGCTCGGCATGCCCAGAGCGCCGGAGAATCCTAGAGATGCGGCGTACTTGAGTAGTGCCTTGAGGAGGACCCTAAACTGTTCAGCATCGGCGCCCGTGAGTTCCGCATAGCGATTCAGCTGTACGATCAGCATGAAGATATTGCAGATTGTTGTGCTGGGCTGAGACTTGAACATGATGGCGATCTCGTCTGGCGCCCTGCGCATTTGGACGAGAGCCTGGCTCACGTTATTCTCTTTCATTGCCTCGTTGATCCCGCCCGTGAAATTAAACCAACGGGCAGTGCTCGGCTGGTCGAGCGAGATGATGCTGAGCGCTTCTGTCAGGTTGGTGATTTCTCTCTCATGCCGGCCAAAGACGTATGTGCGCGTGTAGGCGAAGACTGCCTCGGAAACGTGATGATTGTCTGGCGGACGCATGACCGCGGTGAGCGGCACCGTTGTGACGACTCTCTTCCGCCGGAGGTGCTTCTGGAGCCGGGATGTATCGACGATTTGCCCATTAGCCAGGCGGATCTGAGTGCCGAGCCTGACAGAGTCCTCGTAGGGAGTGTCTTGCACCACTTTAGGGTCGAGGCCCGCTGTTAACTTGATGTTCTTCCTCCAGCCCCAGCCTATGAACCGCGTCTTGTACATCTTGGCTCTGTAGCCTTGTATTAGTAAACCTTGCCTGGAGCAACGTCTCCCTTTGTTAGGGGATGAACCCACGAGGCGTCAAAGTTATACTGTGCCCTCATGTGCTCCCTCACTTCAACAAGGGTCTTCTTCTGGTCCAAGTATAGCCTTCTCAGTAGAGGCTTATACTTGTCCCATTCGTCGCTTTGGGGATATACTCGGTCATGCCGGGCTGCGGGTCTCGACCCGGCTGGACCATGATCCGTCACGGGTATGCTCATGGAGTAAAAGGCTTTCTGCTGCGGACCCTGCCGCATGGATACTGGACTCATTGTCTCGATGGACGCGTCGTCCCCACTGGATGAGGACATTGGGGAATGTGATTTACAGTGATGACACTGTCGTGGAGTCTTTGTGTGAAGTCTTACTTCACGCGCACGTGTTTGAATTTCTAGGCATTAAGGCCTGTTGGTTCGTGAATCCTTCAGGAGGGGTCTAATTATAGCTCAGCCCCGGAAGAAGCCTAACGGGGCTTATTCCGCGACAGGACTGGTCAAGACAAGCGGCCAGCATGCATAGATGATGCAAGTAGGAAGCATTATGCATTCTGCCAGTCTTAACTCTTGGTACTATTATGGGGAATGATGTTGCATTAAGCTAGGCCACAAATTGCAAAGGGGACGGTACCGCAAATCAACAGCAATGCTGATGTGTGCAATGCGTTACCCTTCATTATCCCAAGACGTGTCTCCACTTCTCTGCTCGCAAACCCCATGCACAGCATGTTACCAATCGTAAGTCTGCTCAGGCAATGCCGCTGTACACTTGATATTGTCTACATCCCTTGGTCATTTCTAGCATGGGGATCCAGAGCCGAAGATCTCAACACCTAAGATTTTAATGAACAATTTTGTTGGGAATAAGAACATGTTGGCAAAACCAAGCTGTTCCCGTTCTGATCGAAATGAATGGATGGGAAATGCGTAACTGTACAGGGGTCCATGCCGAGCAAAACAGGAGTTGAATCGCTGAGTGGGTAAGATGTGAGCGGTAAGCGGAGGAGAAGTGGTTCAGTAGGTGCCTCAGAGTGTCGCTCGTCTTTCCCGGGGCGATTTCGGAAAGCTCATCGAGCCAAGGATGGCCATCAAAGGGATAACCCCGAGGGCGGTGACTTAAATGGACCAAGTTCGAGTGAACTTGAATGGCGACGGTACTTGTAACTAATTATGGGAAATCTAATTGCCCGCAAAGATGCGTCCCAGCTTCACCAGCTCCTCCCATCTTTCGTCTGACCGAATCTCAATCTTTGCCTCTGGAGTCATAACCTTCATTTCATCAATTGAAGTCGTGCCAAACTTATAGCTTTTGTCATCGTTCACAAAAGCAGTCAACATCTGAATCCAATCCTTCATCAGCTGTCTCTCAGCCGGCGTTGGTCCGTGGCAAATCGCAAAGCTGTTTGGTGGGGCCAAAGTCAGTTCTATTTCCTTCCCGAGACTCGAATGTTCTTCTCCTGTTGGGTGCAGCTCTTACTTCCAAATAGGCCTGTCCATCGCATGCGCCACGCCGAAAGAGGCCGGGGCCACCTCTTCGTCGATGAAAGACAAACGATATGCAATGTGATATCTCCATACGTCTTGCAGGTCGACGCCATTGTCAACTAATGCCTTGACCAAAGCTCGAGACGGTGCGCGCACTTGGCCGTCGGACACGATGTTTCCTAGGATCACGAGTATCAGCGATGGCTCTGTAGCCTGGCGTCAAGCTCAAAGAGTCTCACCAAAGGTCCTTTGCCAATCTTCTAACTTGTCCGACGCCGGCAGCTTGTATTGCTGGATGGCCCGTTCGGTTACCTGGGGGGCATAGTAATTTGAAACCTGCAGTTTGAGGGCGTCTAGGCTTGGCTCAGTCGGGGAATTGTATGACGAGTACAACGTTTCCTCGTTGCGCACTTCACCAATCAAAATCTTGTATCCTCTGGTCTTGAACTCGTCGGCGAACTCCCTGCTTTGCAGATATTCAATCATTCCTGAATGCACAAAAAGGTCGTCCGTAACGGGCCGGAAAGTGTGGTTCTTCAAACGAGGAATTGCCTTGACGAGACCATCCGAGCTAACCTCGCGCAGAGCCGCGAGCTTCTCCGGGCCTGGTAGGCTTGTTTGAATCTGGAAATATTCGCAGAGCTCGTCGAATTGGCCCTGGACATCAGCCAAGGACTTGGGCTGCGCGGGGATCGCGTTGGAAACCATGAAAATCCGTCGATAAAGGGAGGGTGTGTTACCAGGTTTACGGAAATCGTACAACATTTGTGCTTCGGCACTGTACGCACCAGCGCTGCGGCCAGCGAGAGTGATGTTCTCAGGGTCGCCACCAAAGTACGAAATGTGATCCCGAACCCACTCGGCCGCAACCCGCTGATCCCACAGGCCAAAGTTCCCGCCTGCCTCGCCGTCGCTCTCGCGGAGGAGATCCTCGCCAGCAAGGAAGCCAAAGACATTCAGCCGGTACCCGATGGCCACGACGATTGCATTGAGTCCGCCCGTGGTGATGAGCTCGGTGGCATCCATGCCAGGCTCCTGAGACGGGTCTCCCATTTGAAACCAGCCGCCATGGATCCAAAGCTTCACCGGCCACTTCTTCTCCTTCTCCTCCTCGCCATCCTTGCGCACCGGAGTCCAGATGTTGACAAAGAGACAGTCTTCGCTATGTGTAGCACCCTGGCCACCAGCTTTTCCCACGTGGAAAGCCTTCTGAGGACAAACTGGTTTGAACTTGGTCGCATCATAGGCACCCCCATTACCATCACTATATGAATATGAGGCCGGCAGTGGTCGAGGTTTGCGCCATCTGTGCTCGCCGGTCGGAGGGAGCGCATAGGGAACGCCCGTGAATCGGCGGGACTTGCCGTCGAATTGTAGGCCGCGAATCTTGCCCTTGTCGCCTAGGGTAGGTTCAATCGGCGTTTGCTGGTACGAAATGTTGTTGCCCATCTTGGTCGAAAGATTAATTATCTGCCTGCAGCCTGGGGGCTTTCCAAAAACTTGTTGCCAGCGCTCTAAGTTTAGTTATTATGGAAGAGCTGCTTTGCACGGCATTGGCCACGGATCTGGTCTTGGAGGGTCCGAGATCCGTCCCGCGGGGCGGTCTGATAAGACCTTGGCTCCGGCTCGGACCTCCGGCCGACTTCTCGTGTAACCCCTTTGACCACACGTATTGCAATGACTTCCGTAAAGAGAGAATGGCGAGAGATTAGATAAGAGGGAACGGATCCTGAGTACAGTGCCGGTCCAACTTGGCTTCATTCACTCTGGACGCCGAGTAATGACTTCTTCCAACAGCCTTTCGCAGCAAAGCTCAATTACGCAACTCTCTCTTAAACCGGCAACATGGGCAGCATCGAGCGAGTTTCTACCAACGTGGACCTGTCCCACCACATCAATGCTAAGAGCAAAGCTCGCCATCCCTCGCCTCTGAAAGACATCATCAAGTACATGGGCTATGATGGCATGATCAGTTTTGCTGGAGGTATTTCACACTGGTGCATGGTGCATTTGTATTCTAATACTTAACTAAACCGCAGGACTCCCGCATCCATCTCTTTTCCCACTTGAAGAGGCCAAGTTCAGTTGTTTGACCCCCGAGGCGTCCCTCGCCGGAGACCGCAAGGTCGGGGCCGAAAACCCGGATATCCTAAGTCTCACGCTTGGCCGGGGTGCATCACCTGGTGATCTAGAGCTGTCTCAATTTTTGCAGTATGGTATGTGTGGAAGCAGTTCCCAGGCCCAATATACTAATATCAACATAAAGGCTGAACGTGCAACAGGTTCCGGAGCCGGCAATCTTCAGCTGATTGAACTGGCGAAAGAGCTGACTGAGAAAGTCCATGCGCCTCCATGCGACTATGAATGTTTGCTGCACCCGGGAAACACGAATGCATGGGCCAAGATAGTCGGTCTTCTCTGTGAAGACAACGACTTTGTTCTTGTCGAGGAGTTTACGTATCCCTCGGCTCAGGCTCTTTGGATTCCTCTTGGGATCAAGGCTGTGCCCATCCCGGCCGATGCCGATGGTCTCCTAGCACAGGATCTCAGATTTACTCTTCAGAATTGGGACGAGGAGAAGAGAGGGGGTCCTAGGCCCAGATTGTATGTTGTCTCAAAACTAATATTGAGTACTTGACTTTGTGATCTGACTGAGAGAAGACTCTATCTGGTTTCTGTGGGATCGAACCCGACCGGCATTACCATCTCAGCACAGAGGCGGACGGAGATCTACGACATATGTGTTGAGTTCGGTAAGAAGTAACCACCTGTGAGATTCTGCAGACACTGATTCCGTGAAGACATTATCATCGTCGAGGACGACCCGTACTATTTCTTGCAATTTCCCGGATACCTTACCCCCAAAGAACCCACATTTCAACCCAAGCCGACGAAGGAGTTTCTCGAGAACTTGGTTCCCACATTTCTGTCAATGGATACTCAGGGCCGCGTGATACGCCTAGAATCATTCTCAAAGACTCTCTTCCCTGGACTTCGCATGGGCTACTTTGTGGCCAACCCTGTTTTCAGTGAGCGTCTTCTCCGCGCGACAGAAGTCGAGACACAAGACCCAGCAGGTCTCAGCCAAGCCTTGGTCCTCAGCCTGCTTCGACGCTGGGGTATTGATGGCTACCTCATTTGGCTCCAAAGCCTGCAGTTCCAGTATCGTGAGAGGAGAGACTGGTTGCTTGACGCCTTCCATGCGCGCTTTGTCGTTCTCCATGCTGCGAAGTCACCGGTACCTCAGGCGCAGGGTCTTGTTGCTTGCGTCCGAGCGCAGGAGAGCGGAGAGTTGCGACCAGTGTTCAGCTTCGTGGACCCTGGCGCTGGCATGTTTGTGTGGTGTAAGTTCTACTTTGACGGCATTGACGAATTCACAGAGATGGAAAAATCAGGCGCCAGCAAAGATCCCGAGCAGGACTTCGCGGACGAGTTGTGGAAGGCGTGGGCTGCTGAGCTCGTGCTGCTGACCCCGGGATCCTACTATCATGCCTGGCAGGGGCCGGACAAGATGACGACCATGGCACGTGGTGCCGACCCACGAACGGCGCACTTCCGCTTCTCGTTTGCAACACCGACTGTAAGCTATGGCCTGGAATTCCCTCAACTCATTCTAGGGGTACTCTTGACGGAGCTTGCTAATAATTATACTCATTGTGCAGAAAGACCAGATCGATACTGGGGTTGAGCGCCTATCAAAGGTTGTAGCGAGGTATTGGAGGTGAACAAGCGGATGGACGCACGTACTATTGGGCACAATAGTTGAATCAAGATGTAGCTACCTAGTATTTAATGGAGTTTGAAATGATCAGTCGTAGCTGCCACTGCAGTTGTCCCTGATGAATCTACAAATGTGTCCTCCCACGTGAAAAACATATGTGTTCAATGAAGAGTAGCCTGTCAGATGCCCTACATCTAAGCGTTGGGGACCCAGAACAGCCCGTATGGTTCTGTGTCATATGTTGATACCGAAGTGCTCGCGGCACCTCATTTCTCTTAGTTAGCAGTCTTCTCAGCGAATAATGACATGAGAATTGTTGGAATGGAAGGCCTATCCACAGAACTTTGTCCGAATCTGATGTCACATGGTCTGGATGGCATAGATTTCAGACGTAATGACATTGAGTACCCTCGTCTGTGGTGCCCGTCTGGCCATACTCGGGGAAATACTTTGTTAGAGAGGTAGCTAACATAGGGTCCTTCAGCGCTCCCCGAAAGTCCGCCGCTCTATGCCTGTCAACATCCATCGCATGCTATACAATGATTCGAATACTCTGCATACAATGCATTAACCACTATCACAACATGTCCTAGTACTTATATTTGAAGTGGATATTCTCCCGGTCGGTCATATCAGCTTCAGCATTAAACTTCCCGAGTCGCTCACTCTCTTCCTCAGAGATTCCTTGGTCGCGGATAATCTTTGCCCGTCTTCTGTTCTCCCAGATGTCTGAGTTCATGATTAGCACACATATAACCTCCCCAAGTGCGCCAGGTCTTGACTTACAGTAGAACCGCCATGTCGCCATGCTGCAGAACTCAACGCAATATAGAACGGCACAAGCAGTAAGCCCGCGAATGTACTTTGGCGCGTCCGAGGCCACGAACATTTGGGCCCCCACGGCGTTTCCCACACAGTAAGCGACAAACAAGACTGTTGATGTAACGGTCTTTTTTGTTCTCCCGGCGACGTTGGACGGCAGGAAGGTCCAGATCACTGCAACACAGTCAGTCATGGTCAGACTCGAGAACATGACACAACCTACTGAGCCCAGGCAACGATCCAAAGACCTGCAAGATGTACATGCCCCACCTAGTCCACTTCATCGAGTCGGTCGGAAGAAGAGCCAAAGCCATCATGCCACTGAAGGCGGGCATGAGGGAGAACATCATCATCATGACTTTGTTCCGTTAGCAACGAATATCGGAACGAGAACTTCAGAGACTCACATCTGAGGTTGGGTTTCTTCAGCGTGACGTATCCGACGACCAAGAACCAGCAGATGCTAACGCAATAGTACGGAGTAGACCCCTTCAGGAGTGTCTCCAACGGTGTGAAGCCGAATGACTTCCAGATTAGCTTCGAAAATGTAGTATTCGCTCCGTTGGGTAGTGCGTTGATTATAGTGACGAAGAAGAAGAAGTACGTTTGAGGGTCTGTCAGAAATACCTTTGTCAGTCTCCACGTTCTTCATGATGTCCCAAGTCTCCAAGACGAGTAAGACTAACCTTTGAAAGTGCTCCAAACTTGCTCCCACTTAAACTCAGACCGCTTATTCCTATCGGACCCGGTTTGATTGGCGACCACGCGAGCAATAGCCGCCTTCTTCTCATCTTCGTTGAGCCATCGAACCTCACGAGGTGTGCCGAGGATGAACCAGACAAGGATTCCACACGCAATCGTTAGGCTGCCGAGAAAGAAGGAGATGCCTTTCCACTGTACGAGAGATTAGCTTACTCAGTTAAAATTTCCGCAAACTCCCAACATACTGCTGCAAGACCATTGGGGTCTTTCTGTGCATGTAATCCGATTCCGTACATGCACAGACCGGTGATGATGTTCATGCCGGCGTTGGATGTTCCCCAGATCAGAGACCTCAGTGTGTGCTCTTGCGAGGTATACCAGGCTCCCGTGATCAGCATGAAGGTTGGCGAGATCGTGCATTCCAAAGCTCCCTGGAGGGTGCGAAGGATCATGAGGCGTGCGAAGTTCTTTGCGAAGGCGATGCAGAGAACCACGACACCCCATAGTACCATGACAACCGAGAGAAACTTTCCAGTATGGCTCTTTTGGATCAGCCAGTTACCGGGAAACTCGCATACCAGGTAAGAGAGATAGAATATGGTGCTCAGCCAGTTGAACTGCTCGCCAACCAAGCCGGTGTCTTCGCGGAAGCCGAATACGGCCTGGACGCTGAGAGATGTCTTGTCGGCCTGCTGGGTTCCGTAGCACACCCACATTAATGGAAGCAGGAACAAGTCGATCTTGATACGCAATTTCCTGAAATAGGAGTCGGAATATTCAGTCACATCTTCGATGATGCCCTCGACGACGTCGTTGGGATCGTCGTTAATATCCAATTCATCAGTCTTCTTGAGTACAGGCTCGGAAGTCATCTTCAAGTTGGTGTTATTGATGGTTCGGAACAAGGAAAACACCACGATACCCTGGAGAGAATTGTCGCCAAAGGCGGAAGGTGAGCAATCATTTGTAATTCGACTTTGTACACTGCCGGAAATACTCCACTGAGGAGCAGTTGCTTCCTTATATCCAACAGCCATGAGAGGTGCGGTCACACCGCATATCCCTCCATCCTTATCAGCGCGCACCGGCGACGCGTTGACGCCTCGGCCGGACCTCCCCCGATCAAGCCGGTTAGGTGATAAGCTGATCTGCGTGCGATAATAATCGGCTTGCTTACCTAGGTAGCATTGATTTGAACATATCGTTGCACCCTGAACATCATGTCATCGATTAGCCAATTGTTCACAAGTTCAGAGTCACCTGCGGCCCGGGACCCGGCCGGAGCGACCCATCTTGAAAGCAGCTTACGCTAAGTACAGATTCGACTCATTATCTCTCAGTGCAAGAAGACCATCTCAAGACAGAAACGTAGCCGAGTCAAACCGCCAACAAAAAACCCCTTGCTTGTCGTTATTGGAAAGCCCTTTCAACATCCAATTAAATCACACCCAGAAACATGCCGAATCAAGTCAAGTCACCTGTTGTTGATCCGACAGGCAAGACACGGTTGCGCGAGTCGCTGGAGAGGGCCAAGAGAGGTGAAGGGCCGAGCGTCGGTCAATGGCTGGAGTTCCCCGGATACTCGCTGGCGAGGACAGTAGCGCCTCTGGGGGAGGATGTAAGTTGCAGGATATTTTGTAGCTCCAGAGCTCTGGGTCTGGTGCTTGACAGAACTGATGTATTGTGATAGTGGATTCTGATCGATACGGAGCATGGAAACATCGACGATCGAGACATGTATCTCCAGGTCGGTGCCATCTCGACATCAGGGGTGTCACCAATCGTGAGGATACCTGCATCGGAACACTGGATGATGAAGAGGGCGCTAGACTGTGGTGCCCATGCCATAATGGTACCGATGTGCGAGACAAGGGTAAGTGAAGCCTCTTTTTTTCTTCTTTCTCTCTCTCCCTTTTTTTTTGAGGGGGGGGGGATTCTGGGCTTTGATTAAATTCTTTCAGGAACAAGCCGAAGCGGTCGTTCGAGCATGCAAGTACCGCTCCGCGCGATGGCCCCATGGTCTCCGTGGAGCCGGTGCTATGTTCGCACACTCCGCGTTCAACCAGACTGGCCGCGAGTATTTGCTCAGCGCAAACGACAACGTCATGGTGTGTGTGCAAATCGAGAGTCAAAAGGCCGTAGATAACGTGGAGGATCTTGCGGCTGTTGAAGGTGTTGACATGTTGTTCGTCGGCCCCAACGACCTCGCGGCCTCGATGGGCCATGTGGCGTTTGACCATGCTTCGATTCCCGAGGTCCAGGAAGCCATTGCTCGTGTTCTGAAGGCTGGACTGGATGCGGGCAAGTATGTCGGGCACTTCGCACTCGATGCTCATGTTGCGGCGGCCAAGTACAGGCAAGGGTTCCACTTCGTCAACTGCGGAGCGGACATCGTTGCCATCGCCGCGTGGATGGCTGCCGAGATGGAAAAGCTGAAGAGCCTGGTTTCCACAAAGACAGAAGAGGACACGACAAGGGAGGTAAACGATACCAAGAATGATTCAGATACGACGGATGACCTCAAGACCGCCGCTGCGTACAATTAACTCTGGCTTGATCTCAATAGAGCATCCTTTCTGTCTAAAACTGTGTGAACAAAACTGGGTCCAAGGGATCAAATGGAAACAACTCTGACCCAGGTATTCCGCCCCACACAATGTTTTCTCCAGCTCGTGGAGTGTTTGGGACCTCAAAGTCATCCAACGTCCTTTTGTTGGTGTTTCTCTTCGCTGGAGCTGGTGAAACACTGGACTGGCTTTGGCCAGCATTGCGTTCGAATGCCATTTTCCTTCGTTGGTGCTGTAACAGTTGCTCGATAATGATCCGGCTCCGCTTGGCACCAGACCATCGAACTTCCATATCCTTCAGGAATGCGATGCATTTCCCCACATCATCAAGAACTTCTGGATTGCAGTGACTTGAAGGTATACGTAAGCTGTTCTCATATTATAAGTCAGCGATCAGACTCGATGCAGTCAGGAACCCCAAGATGCAAAGCTTACAGCACAATACCAGAAAGCGTCATGTAGTGAATCGAGAGAGCGAGATAATGTGAAGTCGGCACCAAGTCTCGTACAATTTCCGCTGCGTGGATACACATTTGTGCCGCACTCACGCATTGGGCGATGGCACCTGATATATCTACTTCCCCCTCCAGGGCCGCTTGTTTAGGGTAGTTCAAGAAGGGACTTGGTTCTTCAGTGAGTAAAGTGTCATGCAGGAGGTTCCGAGGGAATCATACCGGTAAAGATTTAGAAGAGACCCAGCATGCAGGACGAAGATAATGACACACATAACCAGGGCAGGATCGCCCCCTGGACTCTTCTCCATGCTATTGGCCGAGAACTGAATGTGCGGTGGTAGGCTTGCCAGCCAGGTTCGCAGGGCCTGGTCGTAGGTGTCAACGCGAGAAAGAAATCTTTGCGTCTTTTCCGAGTCCGCAGAGGCAAGCTTCCGTAGGTTCAAGGGTGAGTTAAGACGTTGGATTTTGCCAGCCAGTCGGGAGAGGCGGGCAAATGCCAGAAACCCGCTCATAATACACGGGCCATCGGATGGGCTGGCAGCCTTGGGCGGATGATGTAGTTTTGATTTCTTGTGTTGCGGTTCCAAGTCTTCATCTTTCTTGTCGAGAGGCAACTCGCAGTCACAGTCATCATCTTGTACAGCCATCGGACGGCCGAGACAGATTGATATAATTCTTTTTGTCAAACATCAGCTCAGGTAATACATGTGATCAATCATCCAGAGACCTACCTGTCAAGGGTGTATACACACCACCAGATACGACGAGAAACTTCAAGTCGAAGAGAGTCAGTATGTCTGTTTTCCGAAAGTTCTGGCGCGAGAGATAATATCTTCCTGTCGTTAGTGACTTGACAAATTGCACAAGTAAAGGAAACGCACTGATCGGCTACTTAGGTGCAATCCCATATCTTGGGCAGCTCTCACTGCCTGACCCGCCAAGTTCCAACTCTGGGACAAAGTATTCCATCCCGCGGAACACATTGATAGCAATGCCAAGCATTGAACCCTCTCAAGGGATGTTTCGCCAGTGGATGCGTAGAACACGAGAAGCGCTTTCTGATAATAGTCGATCCCGGGCAGCTCACTCCCAGAGTTCGACGGTAGCAGACTGGATGCGCACGCACAGACAGCGAAGAAAACCATCAAGAAACGGCGATGCTTGGGGGAAGAGAACTCGTGGCCAGCCTTCAGCAACTTTTGGTACCGCCTCAAGAAGTGGGGCCTGAAGAGAACAGGGAAGGTGTAGTGAAGTTTGTCAAAGTAGAGACCGATAAGGAGATCTGCAATGTATTGCGGAGGCCGCGGGAGATCTTCTGGCTTTGGTCTGAAGGGCAGCTCAGGCCACACTTTCCCGCGGACGAAAAGAGGAAGCTCGAGGTCCTCGGTGCTCAGCGCACTTTGGCTGGCCCCTGTGGATGAAGGAGTTGTTGTGGAGCCAGCAGGGAGCAGACTCTTTGCAGCTTCAACCAGTATGTTGTGAGTGGCTCCGCCGATAAATCTGACCTAAATATGAGATTTCGATCACGAGTATGCTATTCGGCGACATAACTTACCCAGGACGGCCATACGAATCCCGAACCAAGGCACCACCCTGGCCGACGTGCTCAGCCTCCCGCCCCTCTGCGTTTCCATCTTGACGCTCATCATCGTTCGTGTCGGAATCTTCGCTGGCAGACGATTCTTCTTGCAACTCGTTGTTGACACGGGATTGGCGGACGCGCAGCGGAGCCACCGCTCGGTTCGGATGCATGTTGCTGTCCAAGGTTGTGTCGGCGTCATGCATACGAGGGAAAGTGCGAAGCCCTGCTACCGACTCTTGAAGACTGGGCAGTGAGTTGGCAACTTGAGCAGCTATCACTAAGTCCTCACTTTGGCTTGCGATGGGACCGGCCCTGGGTGACCGATGCATCGCCTCCAGCGATCGCGACAAGTGGCTTATAAGGGTCTCTAGCCTCTCGCTCAGAGAGTCCATCTGCTGGCAGCGCGCCTCAAAAGACGTGGTATAACTAACAAGTCGTCAGCGAATAATTACGGGTCATGTCGCTGTTGTGAAGCTGTCTGGTGTCACTTACTATCGGCTTGCTGATGCATTGTCTTTGGTTCCGGGAAATTCGCAATCTTGGTCACGGGAGCTGCAATTGTGACAAGGTTGTTTACCATCGCATTTGATCTGTCATGCACCTTAGCGCCTGGGATCATTCCTGAATGCTCTCATCTCTACGCCATACCTTCTTTCGCCGGCACGCGAGGCAGGCTTGCCACACCCGACCGCCGGCCGGCTCGGCGGTGAGTGGGGCATTTGGACCGGCTCCGTCTTCGGCGCCGGGAGCTGACATGGAGATGCTGAGCTTCGGAGAGATACCTATGTGTATTTCGTCACGTAGGATCTGTCCATCTGACATGAAATCAAATTGTCTTGAAACCGACGAGATGCGAATGCGGAGTTCTCAGCGGACAAGCTGGAGAGACCGGCATTTGCCGAGGTCTTATCTCGGCTTTAACCTGTCATCCTCTTATCGGGTTTTTGCTCGGACGAGGATGGCTTGGTTCTAGTTTCCAAAAAGGAGAGCACGATCATCAGAATTGGATGCTTTCCTGGTGGCGCATTTTTCTGAAGAAGACTCTGATTACATGTAATAATTGTTGTCTCTCCCCACTTGATCAATTGTCACAAACCCCATTTTTCCACCGTATCTGATACATTCCCCCTGAACCAACTGATCATTGCCATTGAGCCCTCCTCTTTCAGTACATGCTCCGGTCGAGTTGCAGTCTATCGTTGGTAACATCACCGCTGTGCTATGTCTGCAGAGTGCTGCGGGGTCTACCAACGTCGGAGGATCTACAAAAAGGTGAACTTGGTTACTAGTTCTTAGGATTTAAACTTGTTTTAAGCTTATCCAGGAGCAATGCTACAACGAGAGTTGCAAGGGACCCACATTGCACTGCAGATAATGTAGCGTTGCGGTGCGAGCTACCAAAAAGGGACACATGAACTCAAATTCTTCGCTCCGCAATCTTTTATGGCTGTAGTATGCGCATTGGCACTGTCTTGAATAATCGCTTTTGACTGTTGCCGGATTGCAAATGAAGACGAGGTCTCGGGGGTTCATGCTGGGACGGGTCCATGAGTCAAATCGCTTCTGAGCATCCCACAGAACCCGGAAATGAGTGTCGGGTCCACTCGCAGCATGCTGGTCAGCATCGGACCCGAGCCCTCCTCCCACTTCTAACCATGGAATGACTGGACAACGACATTGGCCAAGTGTTCGCCGTGACGCATTTATTTCCTAGTGTGCAGCCCTTAACGCATTGCAACGGCTGCTTTGGGGGAAGAATCAGCAACCGACGAAGAGGGCAACCGGACGGGTCCTGGGACGGCCTGTCTCCAGTCAAGTTAATTGGATCCTAGCAACGCTGGATATGATCAATCCCTCCTGTCACCTGCCAAAAATGATCCGGAGTCAAAAAAAACTTGAAAGCATCTTTAAGACCCTGCCAATCTTTACCGTGCTAGGAAGCAGGCCGACATCCAATCTGTCGCTTGTACCAAGGCTCGGCCCCGCGGACATCGCCCACATCGGCAGCGAGCCCCCGGGTCTTGGCAAGTGGAGTGGAGTGCAACATGGTGAAAAGGGGCAGGGGGAACGAGGGACAAGATAGGGGACCTCAGATGATTTCCTTGTGGTATATAAATCCTGAAACTTTCCTAGAGTATTGTCTCTCACTTGGTATCGATTTTAGATCGCCGACCCGAATCGCAAGCACGTCACAGTCCTCTCTACAATTCACAAGCCTACCACTCGAGCAACACCGAACAAAATGAAGCTCACTGCTGCCGTTATCGTCTTCAGGTTTGTTACAATCCCAATATCCCGTGATCATGGGCGATCATGTCTAACATGTCCTCAGCGCCTTTTTTGGCGTCTCCAATGCAGTTCTCTGCTCTTGCGACGGCAGCAACACCGATTCGGCCACATGCTGCTCCGACTTTACAGGCTGGCGTAAGCTCGACCACCCGCTCCTCTCCCCACCATCATGACTTGTTTCTGGACTCTTGAGATACTGACAATGGGTTGCAGAGGGATATGAATGCGAAACCACCGACCAGACTACCTACGCAATCTGCTGTTCAAACTTTGACCGTACCACCTCGTGCCGATAAATTCGTGGCAGGTACCTCATGTTGAAAATTGTGGAGCGAAAGTAGAGCACCTGGATGTCGGTAAGACGGACGAGTTGCCTGAATGTGTAACGACTAGTCAAGATAAGAATCAAAATTATTGGCGACCGTTTTGAGATCAAGTGCAAAGCCAAGAGGGTTATGGCTGTGGGGTGAACCTGTTGACTGGGCCAGGTCATGAGGATATCCATCAATGATACAGAGCTTTCTTGCTTCACACTGGACACAATCTGCTTTATGAAGATGTTTGATTCCTTTGAAGAAGCTAAATAGAGACTTGTGGCCTTATACGTAAATTCCTCTACCGGGATACACGAGGTATTCACGGCTTAAAAATCGTCGATTGGATGGATGATATGAGGCTTGGGACACAAAAAGAGTTCGGAGCCGGCTTTCCGGCTCAAGGGTCGCCGACAGAGAGACAGGGTTTCTCCGGTGTGTGAAGAAACTAAACAATTATTAGGCGAGGAGGGGCATATAATGGGAGATGAGATAGATCGGGACTGCCAGATACTCAGCCACACATCTCGCAAACGGGAGCAAGGTAAGCTGTTGCTGCAACAACTGGAAGTAGAAAAAGAACTCTATGAATGCAACCAATCGAAATTTAGTGTCTGTGATACCAAGACGCCTCTTGTCTGTAGTCCAAGGGCGTTAGCTGACGCCACGCCACGTCACAGGCTAACTAAACCCCTCAAGTTCATGACGATTAGGCCAATCAGAACCACGTTACGCTAATTCTAGACTTGATCCAGCTGAAATGTGTAAAGGATCGCAGCACAACACATATGTTTATAGGCGTGAGGCGAGGATCTTTGCTTGAGGTACGATGACCAAGGCAACGGACAACGATTCTCATCCATCTCGACCGCAATGCAGCAAAGGAGAAAGGGCCGACCGCTCTACAGAGCCTTGAGTGGTGGAGAGATAAGGCTGATTGAAATATATCCCGGTGACTGGAATGACCCGATCACCTGCCAGCTACATTACGTCCCGCTTGTCGGCAACGCGTCGCTGGATTACGTCGCGCTCTCATATGCATGGGGAGACCAGAGCACGCCGAAGACCGAGATATCTGTGAATGGACGGGAGCGGAAGATTACTCGAAGTCTTTATACGTCCCTTCGACAGCTGAGGAGCTTCGGGACTACCGGGGACGAGGCACAGCCGGCAGTGCGTTTCGACACTACGGATCCTGTCCAACTTCCGGAACCAAAACTGAACCTCCAAAAGTTCAGGCTCTGGGCCGACGCGCTATGCATCAATCAGAACGACGACAAAGACCAGGAACACCAGATCCCTCTGATGGGGCTGATATACCGATATGCCAATGACATCTTTGTTTGGCTGGGGGAGAATGAGCCACAAGACGAACCGCTCTTCAGGGGACTGTCAGAAGCGCTGCTCACCAGTGAGTATCTCGACCCTGGTTTTGATGAGACCTTTGAAAAGCATGTTGTGGCAGCAAAGAAGTTACTGCTCCGACCTTGGTTTACCCGCCTGTGGGTGGTCCAAGAGATTGCTTTGCCATCAAGGAGGCCACCGTTGTTTTTCGCTGGCCGCCACCATTTCAGTCTTCCGAGCATCTATCTCTCCAGTTGGTATCTCGAAAGGTTCCAAGGCATGGATCTCACGCCTGTATTGTGGGTTGCCCGGCTGTGGGGGTGGAACAGTCTCGCAGTGCTCCCGGGCATGCATCATCAGCCGAGCCTGAGGAGCATCCCCATTGGCACGGCACCGGGCGCCCAACTTGAAGGCTTGGACTTGGAATCCTTCACGACTGATTTCAACTGTCGCTTTCTGGTACTACAGAGTCTGCTGAAGAATTTCAAGGCGAGTCGTCCTCACGACTATGTCTACGCCATTCTGGGGCTCTGCGGCCCGCACCCCCTGCCTCCGACGCTGGCTCCGGAATACGGAAAGCCCTTCCCAGAAGTCTGCCGAGATTATGCCGTGGCTACCATCAAAGCAACCGGGAGCCTCAGGGTGCTCGCCCGTGAGAAGAACCGCCTAGTTGGCGTGCCTAGCTGGGTTCCCGACTTCTCAGCAGACAGTGCTGACCGCCTCCGTCTTATCCTAACCGAATCCCTATTTGCTAGGACAACAAAATTCTCGGTGGACCAGTCTAGGATGTTGATTGAGGCATATGAAGTCGGTATATGCGCCACAATTTGCGGCACCAACGCCCCCGGCCTCGATCGATCGCAGATCCTCTCCGAACTGACGAATTTCGCAAGGGCGACAGCGTCGTCGTCTCTTGCAACCTATGACAACATATTAACACGGCTTGTAATTCAGTGCGCCTCGGCTGTGTGGGACTACTGGGAGCACCAGCTCCACGTCAAGGGCATTTCCTATCAGGTTGTCTTGGCTGTCTGCAACACACTTTTTAGCGGCTCGACATGGCCGGCCTGGTTCGGGGACGAAGAACACTTCGATTTCGTCTCACAGAAGATCGCCCATGAGCTGGCCGAAGCAGCCCCAGTCTCAACCGCGGACGGGATCTTGTCATTTGTTCACAGGAAAGATGCCTCACCTCGGCACGGTGACTTGCTGGTGGTTCCGCTGAACAGCCCGTTTGCCTGGCTGCTGCGAAGTGAGGGTGATGATGTGCATAGTCTTGTCAGCACCTGCAGATTAAGACAGCGCACGGCAGGGCATTACGCGCCGCCGATACTGGAGGACTTTGCGAGCTCGAGGCAACTGAAGAGTTTTGAAGTCGTCTGATCGAGGCTTTTGACCAGGGAAACTTTTGCCAAGTCACTGTAGCACTTATGGCGGAGGCACAAGACACCTCAACTCTAGCTAAAGCAAACACACGACCACACCCTTTGGTAAGAAGACATCACGCACGAAGCATGAGGACATTTCGCCCCTTCGTGGCTTCAGTCAGCCGGTGTAATGTGCCATAACTAACATGAAGATCTTGAATACACATGGAAAAGGATATCTGATGAGGGGGCACTACTATCGAATATCGGTTTCTAATCAGCGAAACGCGTGAGAACCATGAACACTCGTCACTATTATTATGTCACACCCATTTTCTTCGCGGCCGTTTTGTACCCTCCAGCAGCATCTCAAAATAGAAGATATACAATGTCCATCATCATATCTTCGCCAATGGTGCCGTCCCAAGCCTCGCTAGTTTGGCCAACCTCTCCACCAAATCCTCTTCACGCCACTCTCGCCTCCCACGCCCTGGGTCTGTTTATGGTTGCTCTAATCGTCCCCTTTTGTGTAGATCCCTGCAGGGTCCTCCCAGAGCACACAAATGAGTGTCATTTGGGTTCTCACTTCTTCTTCGACTTGACATTCTGGACACCAACCCCAGCCAGGAAAAGAATCCTGATTGCAGTGACCAATCCAGTGAACAGGATGTTGGACCAGTCTGCCGCGCGTATATCTCCCAGGTTTAACCGATCCTGCTGCTTCAGAGTGGCATAATTACTGGCAAGCATTGCGATGTCAACGACCAGGACTGCCATGATAATGAACCTCCACACCTGGAGATCCTTGCTGATGCGTAGGGCGCCTCCGAGTACGATGGCCACGAATGCGTATAGAGCGGCTAGCTGGTGGAGGAGGAAGCCCTGGTCGGGGTTGTATGCCGAAAGAGTTGGTGGAGCAAAGGCGTCCAGCATGACTTGAGGGGTAGACACAAGCGCGTATACAGTCACGGCCAGTATAGCAGGGTCTAGCCACAAGAACCAGAAGCGGTAAAAGACGTGGATCTTTGGGAGCGCCATGGTGACAGACCTATGAGTGAGGAGGGATGTAAGGAAGAGGAGATGAAAGATGATCTCTCAGCGTAACGGCTGAGCGGAGAGCAATATGAGATTTTAGCACTTGCGTGGGGGCCGCGGATTCAGCTGTGCCAACCCAGTTGATCCCTGTACCAACAGATCCCTCAGCGCCAAAAGAGAACACCAACAGTCCACAGCCAATAGAGAGAAAGTCTAGGGTTGTGGGTGGAACGCAACCTCCCCCAGTTTCCAGCCTCATTTGGTTGCGTGGCTAGCCTTGTCTTAACGCTGGGCTTGTGGGGAAGTACTGGGAGATCTGTCTCCCTCCAAATAATCACGGTGGGCAAAATTAGACCATCAGTGTAATACCTGTAATACGGTCCGCGCTGCCGCTTCTGGGATTAGCTATGCCAGCCGCGCTGTATTAGCAGCCTTATAAGTCCTAAGAGGTAATTAATAAGAGAGCCTTATAGTACCTTTCCTAACTATTAAATAGTATATAAATCATAACCTTTAATTAAAGCTATAGTATAATATTATTAAATGAAATATACTCTTAGACTTATCTCTAAAATATTTAATATTAAGTTATAAGTCCTGTAATATATACTTAGTGAATTTAGTAATCAAACCAGGAGATGCGTTTACAAAGCACTGCAGCTAACAACTAAGCAGACCAAGCTTATTGCTTTTCTTCTCATCCATTACAGGGTCGAGAAGATAGGGATTGGAGGCGGAAAACGATCGGCTAGCAAAATGCTGAGCTCCACTGTTGCATCATCGGCCATGGTCCGATGTCGGTCCTGGTCCGGGGTACCACGGTGCTCTGACAGGAGGGACTGTTATTAAATTACTCATGACATGCTCCAAATAGAGCTTGATAGCACCTTGCGACATACTCCTCAACCTATGTAAAATAGAGGAATTGTGCAATATGACGAGTGGCAAGGAACTGGATCCGGTTACAATCCGCGACGTGCGGGAGATCGCAAAGAAGCGTCTCCCGGGCAAGGTATGGGATTATTACAGAACAGGTGCCGATGGAGAGCACACGCTTCGAAGAAACGAGGAAGCCTTCCAACAGTACGACGCAGAAATTACCCTGGTGTCTCCCAACCCCCTGCTGATAGTTCTAGGTTGATTCTCCGGCCTCGAGTTCTACGCGATGTGAGCAGCATCGACTCAAGGACCGCGATCCTTGGTAAACGCTACGACATCCCGATAGCCGTCGCTCCTAGCGCGTACCAGAAGCTCGCAGGCGGCAATGGCGAAGTCGATGTCGCACGCGCGAGCTTCAAGCTAGGGACCAACGTCATTCTTTCGACCAATGCTACAACAACGCTCGAGGACGTTGCTGGGGCCGTGCCGCAGCGCGCGCCAGAATATCCCGCGCCATGGTTTCAATTATACTTCATCAAGTCCCGGGAGCTCACAGCTAGCCTGGTGCAGAGGGCAGAGAAGGCAGGTTATGAGGCTCTCGTCCTGACGGTCGACACGCCCATCCTCGGCAACCGGCTCCACGAGCGGAGGGAGCCGCTGGAACTGCCACCAGGTATGGCTATGGCGAACGGCCTGTCTAGGAGAGCCGGTGCCATCTCCCAAGCGGGTCTTCTGCTGAGGGCCAAGACGGCTGCTGATTACAAGAGATTGGTGGATGAAACTGCGGGCTCTCTCGTCGACACTAGCCTTGGTTGGGCAGAGGTTATTCCGTGGTTGCGATCTCAAACAAGGATGAAAATCATTCTCAAGGGAGTCATGACCTCGGAGGACGCAGAACGGTCACTGGAGGCGGGCGTGGACGGTATTATAGTGTCTAATCATGGCGGGCGGCAGCTAGATGGCGTGTCCTCAACTATAGAGGCGCTACCCGAGATCGTCGACGTGGTTAGGGGCAGAATCCCGGTCATCTTGGATGGGGGAATTACTCATGGCAGTGATGTTTTTAAGGCGCTGGCGTTGGGAGCAGACTTGTGTCTCATTGGCAGAACAGCACTTTGGGGGCTCGCGTGGAACGGTCAACAGGGTGTCGAAGATGTACTGCATATCCTGGAAAGAGAACTGGCCAGGACGATGGCGCTGGCTGGTGCAGCGAGCCTCAAAGACATCGCAAAGAGCATGCTTGGCCGCGCAAAGACGGATGGTTTCGGTATCGCCAAGCTATAGATTTACCACTTCCTTCTCTCAGCATCACCCCGTAACTGTCATAATGTCCGACTTAGGAATTTAAGGAATATAAAGGTAATAATTACCTGAAGTAACGGAGGGTGGCCCCTATGTCGGCACAAGCAAATGAGACTAGCCTTATAACCACAACTCCCAGCCAGTTTCACAGCGAAGTAGCTACACCAATCTTCGGAGTCTTGCACCACCGTTTCTGCGGTGGCGCCTTCGCTTTTTGGCTGTCCGTATTGTCCTCTCGCCTTTCTAATCTCTTGCACCATGTTCTCGGTCTGGCAGGCGAGAGAGCCGCTGCCTGGAGTCCAGGCGCACCCCAACACATTGGTGTGTTTGTCATTTTTGCAGTATGGCGCATTCATCAAGGCGTTTTACTCACTTTCGCCTAATTTCTATTGTTTGTCAATCCGGACTGCCACTCGGCAGCGACATCGCCGGCGGCGCTCCTACTGCCGGCATACAATCGCTCACTCACCGGGAAGTGCAAAAAAGTACAGCCTATGTGACCTCGCAAGGTTGATCGAACCGTGGTGTGATTTCCAAGTTGCTGCAGTTCGACTGAGTCCTCTAGGCGAACTTTGATAAATTCATTGCCTCTCGTGGCGACTGCACAACGGATCGCCGTCCCTTCTTGGGTAGAACGTAGTTGCATTAAGACAATCGCAAACGATCAGTCTTGTTCCTAATTGTAGGCTATGCTTCACCAGTTCAAGACTCGAGCGTCAAACTCGCGATCTCGGCTCCAATGGGATGGGCCTCGGTGGATGGGATAAGTCCAAGCTTCGGATTTGATATCTAGCCTTTCCGAGATCTCTCAAAATACCGTCGGTCCGTTCCGCGGTGGTGATCAATTATGGGGCAATGCATGGGCGTTTGACTTCCATTCGCCAGACGTGACCGGAGCCGAAGCGGTGCCGTGGTGCTAAACCCTGAAATCATACGTTGAGAGAGCTCGGTTTTCACATGCCGAGTTTGTGTTCGGAAGGTCGGGGGTGACACAAATGCTACTTGAGTCTACGGCATAACGGATTCCTTCTCGTGCTACGGCTCATGACACTAGCAACGCTGCTATCAGGCAAAATGTATATCCTGCTTCTGCCAGCTCCTCAAAACTGGTCTACGCAATGACCGGCTCCACTCCGACCTGGCATCTGGGCGTGGGCGTGGGCCCGACTTGGTGGCTGCTTCAATGTGCATGAACTTCGGACAGCTTAAATCCCCGGCATCTAAGGTATAAAAGCAGCGTCTGGACTGAGTTCTAACAGGAAAAGCCATGTTTTAGGAAGACGAAGATGAACACTGCATCGGCCCGTGAGAGTCAGTCACTCCTCGCCCAAGAGCCATAATACCACCGAAACGCACTATAAGCCATCGTAGTCATGGCAGCTACCACCGAAGACCTGAAGAAGAAATACGACGCCGAACGGGACAAGCGCCTGCGCAGCGATAACCTCGCCCAGTTCATCGACTTCTGGTCTCCGGAGCTTCAGGACCTGGACAAGGACCCGTTCATCGACTACGATGCGCTCGCGGCCCAGGGACTGCCTCCTCAGGCCCAGAACAGCAACGACCTGACGCTGCTCGTCATCGGGGCCGCCCACACTGGAATCCACGCTGCTGCTCGCGCGATCGAGGCTGGAATTCCAAAGGAAAAGGTTCTCTGCGTCGACAACGCGGGCGGGTTTGGCGGGACCTGGTACTGGAACCGGTATCCTGGTGTCATGTGTGACGTGGAAGGCTACGTCTACCTCCCTCTGCTTGAAGAGACCGGATACCGTCCCAAGCACAGATAGTGAGCCAACAACCACTGACTCCGAATCTCCGGGATAATTACTGCAATGCTGACAGACCATCCCAGCTCCTATGGTGCAGAGATCCGCGGCCAAGACGAGCGCGCTGCCGCCCACTTCGGAGTCACCGGTCTGTTCTCGACCGTCATCAAGAAACAGGTCTGGGACGAGACCTCGGCCAGATGGGTCGTGAGCATGACCCAGGAGCGTGGCCCGGGCCGCGAAAAGCAGGACATCAACCTGCGCGCTCAGTTCGTCATGCACGCCGCAGGTCCCTTCTCGACGCCTCACATCCCGAACCTCCCGGGCCTTGACAAGTTCCGCGAGCGCAAGCCAATCTTGCACTCGGCGCGCTGGGATTGGAACCTCGTTGGGGGCTCCCAGGAGCAGCCTGACATGGTCAAGCTGCGCGACAAGCGTGTCGCCGTCATTGGAACCGGTGCGACGGCTGTGCAGATCATCCCGGAGGTGGCCAAGTGGGCTAAGCATCTGTACGTGGTTCAACGAACGCCATCCTATATTGGACCCCGTGGCCAGACGGAGACAACCGATGAAATGTGGTCCAAGGTAGCCACGGGCAAGGGGTGGCAGAGAAACCGCATGGATCATTTCGACTCGTTCGTATCCAACGTCCCGGACCCGGTCGATCAGATCAACGACGGTGTAAGTAGCCCCTCAATTTGCCCCTTGGGACCTCATGTTCCCCTCGTCACTCGTCTTCTCGACTGAAGTACTCCACGGCTAATACGGGAAACGGTAGTGGACTGAGACGCGAACTTTCTCCGGATTTTCTGGAGGAGGCGGCAAGATAATCAAGCCGCAGGATGTGGAGAACCATCACACGGCCATGTTCGAGCTCGATCTACCACGCGCCGAAAAGCTGAGGCGTTACATAGACAGCAAGGTGCACGACAAAACTGTCGCCGAGAAGCTCAAGCCCTGGTACGGTGGCTGGTGCAAGCGGCCAGCATTCCACGACGAATATCTCGACATGTTCAATAGAGAGAACGTCACGCTAGTTGACACCGACGGTAGAGGCATTGATAGATACTCTGAGAATGGTCTTGTGGCCAACGGAAAGGAGTACGAGGTCGATATCATCGTGTTCGCCACGGGCTTTACGGTAGCCGGTCACAAAGGCGGCTGCCCGTCGCAGCAGACACGGGCTCCAATCATCGGGCGTGACGGGCGCAACTTAGAGGATAAGTGGATGGGGCCCGACTTTAGCACTCTTTTCGGATCGGCGACACACGGCTTCCCGAACTACTTTTTCCCCGGCGTAAGTTCTGCTCACTCTAAACCGGAATAGATTATGGCGTCAGGAACCGTGCTAACAACTTAAATTCGACTTGATAGCCAATCAATGCCGGCGCTACTCCTAACATCACTTCTACGGCCGACTTGACAGCGAGGGTCGTCGCGCACACAATCACCAAGGCACGCGAGGAAGCCCTCGTTGCAGACTGCGCCATCGTGGAGGCAAACCTCTCTGCCGAGGCCGCGTGGACCGACGAGGTCAAACGCAGGGCGCTCTATTTCAGCGTCATGCCGACTTGCACCCCGTCGTATTTCAATGCGGAACGCAAGGATGCGTTTGAGGAAAAGTCTCCAGAGCAGATTGAGGCTGAGATGAAGCGCATGCCGTGGGGAACCGGTCCCCTCGATTACAAAGCTCGGATGCTCTCCTGGATGCAGTTCGGCTCACTAGATGGATTCAGTGTCCGCAATTAGACATGACAGAAGGCCACATTGCCCTACATCAAGAGCGTTGCAAGATGTCTTGACCGACGGTATAAATACAAACAGCATACACCTAGACATTATATGATCGACACACTTACAGAAGGATCAATTCAATATACAATGGCTGGGAAACACCTGTAAATGTTGAATGTACTAAATCGAAAGCTCTTAAATCCCACTTGTGAATTCATCCAAATTGTTGAAGCCACTGAGAGATTGAGCAATGGGTATAGCTGCGCCTGTGAATCCGGAGGTCCTCCGAGTCGGCCCCACCTGTCATGGGGTGAGCCCACAGAGCATCGTTCTGGGACTTAGACATGAGAGCATTGAGCGCACTTGAAACTTGAAAGGCCCCCCTGGGGTTCTCAAGTCGATATTTCAAAATGCGGCTGATACGAAGTCCATTTTATCACGTGTGCTTTTGATCGACCGGCACCAGCCGACAGCCTTGTTGGTATATCTATCTATGATAAGTTTGTGACCGAAGTGGCAGTAAGTAAGTAACAAGCTTATCGGAAGCGATCGCAAATCTTTGCAAATAATAAAGGCGTGTGTCGCCACACGTGCGGTCAGCAGCGACCAAAGTCGCCAGTGGAGAGACAGACCTTTTAAAGTAAAACACTCGGCACGGTGGTGTCAGTGATAAAACCTGTGGACCCCACCATGCGAGCTAACGTGCGAAGATACTCTGTCCGCATGGGCCGTCGGCGGAGGCCCGCATGCTCTCCCACGGTCTAGAAGTAGTAGAAGGTCTAGAAGGACTTTTAAAACACTCCATGATGGCATACACATGCATGGTGTAAGATGTGCATGAGTAGCTCGCTCTCGGCTTGGCGAATCTCGCTTCGAAGCCTCCAGGCTGCAGCCAAAAGAGAGTGGCAAACGATGCCCTGCATGCCAGGCGTTGGTCCGGAATGGCTGCCGAGTCTATTCCAGATCCGAGCACTCGGCCCGCCTGAAGGATTCTCGCTTGTATAGTTCAGTGGACGGGGATAGGTACTGGCCCAATAAGATGCGGCCACCGCTACAAAATTGAAATACCCTGAGTCGAGTTGCCGTCGACAGGCACCACGACCACAAGCATCATGAGAAGAAAAATGATGAGGAGGGCGTCGTACAACGGCTTTGCTTCCTGGTTGTTCCGCGTACAGAGAGGCCTTCAAGGGAATTTTTCCGACGCATCGGTGTAGAAGCTCTTCACTCGAGTTCAACTACAGAGCATCGCGAAAGGCACGGTGTACCTGGCTGCATGTGCTGGGGATATCGGAGCTAGCGGCCTAGGAAGCAGCCTAGAACGCGGAGACACTTTGCATGGCAAATTGTCCGCCATAGACATTGGCCCGCATCTGCGCTATGCAAGTCGTACAACCATACTGACGGTCCACCTAAAGACCGAGGTCTCGTACCTGGCCCACTCTCACCGTCGAGGAACCGGGGTGGATGACGCCTATATAGCATAAAGCTCACGATGGAGGATCTCACTTGGGCCCGCTGTCTTTCCTCACGTGTACGGCCAGTCCCTTCATATCCTCGCTAATTGAGCATTCACTTCACGCCCTCGGCTTTGCACGAGATGGTAAAGCTACTGTCTTGGGGCGCTGTGTGCACCTCTGCCGCTCTGGTGGCCGGCGCGACCGCCGAGAATGCGGATGCCGAGTATGACTACGTGATCGTCGGAGGAGGCCTCACTGGCCTCGTCGCGGCAGCACGTCTGTCGGAGGATGCTGATGGTGAGATGACCCCAAGGGACTTCTTTCGAAACATTCTGACCGGAAAACAGTATCGGTTTTGGTTTTGGATTACGGCAGGTTCGACCGCAGTAACAAGACTCAAATACCATACTACGCCACCGTCATCTCCACGTCCGGGCCGAGTAATCTGCGCGACATCCCTTCGGTCCCGGAACCGGGTCTGGGCAACCAAACCTTCGGCGTCAGGGTGTCACAGGTTATCGGGGGCGGCTCGCAGGTCAATGGCATGACCTGGGACTATCCCTCGGTCGCCGACATCGACGCATTCGAGGCGTTAGGGAACCCGGGATGGGGGTGGGAAGGCTTGAACCCTTACATGAGGAAGGTGTGTTGCTCCGGTGGCCGTCCTAGATGCGTCTGGTTATTAATGTAGCCCATTCCCAGTCTGTTACATTTACAGTCCCGAGTCCCGAGACTGAAGCGAAGTACAACTACTCGTACGACGCATCCGCATGGGGCCAAGATGGGCCTGCGCAAGCCAGCTATCCCGACTGGCAAGCCCCTGACTTGTGTAAGCACACCAAGTTGCGAGGAGGATAGGACTTTGGAGACTGACCTGCCACAGACAAGATTATCGATGCATTCGACGAGCTTGGTCTGCCGTTTGTCGAGGAACACGCGACCGGAAAGTCTGTCGGTCACTACTGGGCTCCGTCGTCCATAGATCCCGCGAACAAGACACGCTCTTCCTCCCTGTACGCATACTACGACAAGGTGTCGTCCCGCAGCAACCTCAAGCTCCTGCCCATGCACCAGGTCCGGGAGATCCTCTTCGACAACACCACCAGCAGCGACTCATCGCTTGTGGCGACCGGAGTCAAGGTCCTGAACCGGGACAATAACGACACCCTGGTATTCTCGGCGAACAAGGAGGTGATCCTCGCAGCTGGCGGCGTCTTCACTCCGCAGCTCCTCCAGCTGAGCGGCATCGGGCCCAAGGCCGTGCTGGAGGCGGCCGGCGTGGAGACCAAGATCGACTTCCCCGCCGTCGGGAGCAACTTCCAAGACCACCCTGTGGCATACATCAGCTGGACAGTGAACAACACGTTCCCCTCGCCCTCGGAGCCGTCCACCAACACGTCCTTCTTCAACGAGGCCTACGATCTCTACCATCAGAACCACACGGGGCCCCTGACCAAGGCACAAGCCACCTACATCGCCTTCCCCTCGCTCGGCATGCTCACCAATGGCTCCGAGGGACTTGTCGACGCCCTAGAAGCCCAGAACCCCAACTTTTACCTGCCCTCCATCTACGCCGACAGCCCCATCCTCCGGGCCGGCTTCGAGCATCAGCGCGCTGTCCTGGCTGCCGACCTCCGCGGCGGCACCGTCGCGGCCGCCGAGCTCCCCGCCGCGGGCGGCGGCGTCATGGCCAACGCGATCATGAAGCCCATGTCCCGCGGAACCGTGCACCTCTCCCCCTCAGATCCCCACGGCATCCCCGACGTCCTTCACAACGCGCTGACGAACCCATTCGACCGCTCTGTGCTGCTCGCCGCAGTGGGCTACACGCGGCGGGTGTACGGCAGCGAAGCCGCCTCCTCGCTGGCGCCCGTGGAGTTGGTCCCCGGCGCGGGTGCGACGACGGAGGACGCCGTGATCGAGGCGCTGCTGGGCGCCGGGCTGCTGAACCCGACGTTTGCGCACCCCAGCTGCAGCTGCCCCATGATGCCGCGCGAGCTGGGCGGGGTCGTGGACCCGGAGCTGAGGGTCTACGGGACGGAGCGGTTGAGTATTATTGATGCGAGCATACTGCCTGTTATCCCGGCTGCGCACTTGCAGGCTACTATGTATGCTGTTGCTGAGAAGGCTAGTGATATTATCAAGAAGAGGGCGTAAAGGGATATTCTTGGTGGCTATACCAGGGTATCATTCAATGGATGACTGCTTCGATGAATTCGCATGATATTTCCTTTGCTTGAGGATCTCCAGCTCCCTGTCGTTCGGGTTCGGGATAATCTGCCCCAAGAGTTCCTTTGCCCACGAGAACCTGTCGGAATCAGAGGAGCTGTGCCACTCTTGGCGGTGTTGTACGCCATCGGCTAACAATGTGCCACTACTTCTCACTGCCTCATCTAGCCGCTTTAATTAAAGGAGTCGACACTCTCCTGAAATTCAATCCCGATCGTCCTACCACACAACTGAATTTATTGGTGGGCGGTTCCGGAATATGCTATCGGGCTTTCCGAAAATAGCAGCACCCCTCTCTGTTTATCAGGCTGAGACAATTGTGCAGTTCTTTCTGCAGCAACTTGCTGCAATTATCATTGTAACACAGACATATATGTAACCTCGGTCGCTATCTTTGGCGCGAAGTCGTCGCAGTTGATGTGCTACACAGCATTGAGAATTCGACATCCGTCCATCTGCGCCTTGAGTGCGTCGCAAAGTGTTTCTCCATGAAGCTGGGGGGTCTGTATAACCTTCAGAATCTTAGATACAGCGAAGATACTTAAATTGATGTAGAATTAGATATTGGATGTTTTAAACGATGATATATGTGCCAATCAGGCTGTTTGAAAAGGCGGCACTTCCCCAAGGCATTTCCATTTCCCGTAGCAGATACCCTGAGATCACTATTTCAACTCACGGAATTTTTCCTTGTTCCCCTGAGAATCTACAGATTCCCTCATGATCAACACAAGATGGCCAGGGGAGACAAAACAAAACTAGCTGGTGCAGCTGCGATCACGACCCTCACCGCCGCCCCCTTCGATATCACCGGCGCTTCAGCCGTCGCCTTTCTAGCTAGCGGCACCGGCTTCGCCATCGGCAGTACCTACCATATCACCCGCAAGTCCCTCAAGCTCATCAAAGAGGGCATGGTCTCCAACCGTCAAAGAAAAGCTGCCGCAAACACCTTTGCCATCCCCCCCGGCAGTCCACGTCGACATGCAAGAAGAGTTCGAGAACTGTACGATGTCTTTTCAACCGTTCCCCAGAACCCGTCCCTAGGAACCTTTTTACTGACAAAATTATTTATGCAGCCGTCCGCCACCTCGCCACCTCTCTCCTTGGACGCTCCATCCAGGGAACACTGTTCTTCGTGATGCCACATGCCGGAGTCGGCTTACTGATCAACGTCACCGAGCTGGCATGCACCAAACAAAAGCTGAGCCAGCTGAGCCGAAACGTCGGCGGCAAGAGGAAGCTGGTGGAGATGGTGTCCCTCCGGAACGCCGGGATACAGGCCTTGGCGGGGCTCCTCATCAAGGGCACGTCGTCGACACTATTCCTGGGCAGCGAGGTCGACACGCTCCTGGAGTCGGCGTACAAGTGCGTTGAGACCATCTCGACAAGCGGCGCCGAGAATATCGAGGCGGCGCAGGAGTTCCACAAGCACATGGTTCAGCTGCCCCTGTTCGCCGAGACGACCGCGTTGGCGTCCGCGCTGCCCGATCTGTACAAAGACCACATTGGTCTTGAGAGCAGGTTTGAGGCCTTCAACATGGATGGGGGGATGGAGATCCAGTGGGGTGATCCCGTGCCCCCTCGGGAGACGTTGACTGTTGGTGCTTACGCTGCGGCCTCCGATTTTGTTGTCAAGAAAGTTGTGGAGATACCTTTGGACAATGGAGTGAAGAAATGGACAAGCCATCAGAATCACGCGTGGGCATCAGATGCACCGAGAGCTGCCTGAAACCTTTAATACTTTTACACGTGCCGAGTGCCGCCAGATCTGTGATCAAAAGAATCGGCAGTGAGATTCTGTGAGCAAGATTGACTCACGAAATCCTGTTTGAAGAGACATATAGTTGGACCAAGTATGTGTGCCCCTGTCCAAAGGTTTTAGGAAAATAATGAAATAACTTGAACAAGCTATATAATCAACTGTACTTGCAGACATAATGATCCATTCCATTAATCTTAGGCGTAAAAGAATGACCTAAATGAGTGCCTGACAGTGATGAGAGCCTGTATATGTTGATTAATCCTCACTCATCAACCTGAAGAAGGTTGTACTCTCCCTGGAAGATGTTCAGTTGCCCTCACTCACAGAGCCACCGCCAGAAGCGAATGACCATTGGAAGGACAGCTGGAGTAAAGCGAAGAGTGTGGGCGGCACACCGGTAGCCCGCACGAGGCGACTCAAGCTCCGAAGGACAAACGTGTATAGATTGTGGACCAAAGATCAGGGAATGCGCTCTGAGTCTTTTGGGAAAGGATATATCATTTGTAGAGGAGTGTAGACCTTCTACCGTCTAGGGGGGCCGAACATTGTCCAGATGTGTGTGTCACGGCATTCTTCTACTTCTACATAAGAACTCACAACAGTATCCCCCACCTTCAGAGTGTGTGTAGCCCTAAAAGACTGAAAGACTCTTGGTCTTCATCGAGAGGCATCTACATCATGCAATTAGCACGTAGCCTCCGTCATGTTGTACCTCCACCATTGACGTACTGTGTCCATATTATGCATATTCAATACTAGCTCTACCCAAGTATCGAACCATGGTAATTAGTTGAGAAAATAGGATATATCATAATCCTAGATGCACTTACTCACAGTCCGTGTTCTTCAAGCTTTCCTTTATATTCTACCTATCGCCCCTTTCCAAAGCATATGGATACTTCGGAGAATGGATGCTGTCTGTGGCTCTGTTTCTTGCCAAGACTTTTGAGTTGCATCGTCCATTGAACAGCGTCTTCAGCAGAAATTAATACCAGGCAGGCGTTGCACTTGTCGATACTGATGCAAGGCTTTTCCCATGGCCTCAGGCCTTCATCCACTAGACTGCTACGAGAAGGACGCTAAAAGCAGAAACCAGTAGTACGTCTTAAGGTCATTGAATGGTGCATCTAAGCTGACTTTTACTGCGCTGTTCCTACTTTTACAGCCAACAGAAATCTGGTGGATGCAACCTGCCCGTTCTTGCACCGTGCTCATTGAGACACCCGTGACTCGTTGTGGCGGCATTTGATCAGCCGTGAGAGTCGTGCTGATGCCGCGACGTACGTAGTAAACTCCCCTAATTCGTTGGCGCGGACAGCCGGGCGGCGCCGGCTTGCTGCTGCGGCGCTAAGCCACCCGCAAATGCATAGCTAATTAGACACGGCGCACCTCGATCATCTCGCAATATTCCAAGTCTGCAGTGCTCTCTGGGGATTCGTGCCAAATCTGAGCGTATAAGTCGAGCCAAAGCGCTCACAGCCATATTTTGAGTCACCGGCGATTCTGCTTGTCCATCTACGAAGGAAAAGGGCTCTAAGCCACCGCGCTCTGTTTCTGGTGGTTAAGTGAAGTTACGGTGGGTTCCGCTCCCTGACTGTGGCGCAATCGGCCACTGCCGGGGAAGGCTATCGAAGAAGGAATATTGCTAGACTCGGTTCTAAGAATACGCGTGACTGCGTGTTATTGGTCGAAAATGTACAAGTCTGAGCTTGAGCTGCTTTTCTTTTTGGCTTGCAAGTCCCAGGAGTATAATAGAGGACATGCATCATCTCGCAAGCGCAACTTCACCAACCCTCACACGATACTTGAGTATAGAAACCACAGCTTCACGCGTCCCAAGACTGTCACCGCACACTTGAGTTAACAATCTAACGACTCACTATCTCGTTGCATCAATATCAAAGGTTGCCGACGATGATGACAACGAAGCTTCGAGTACGTCCCGCCCTTGAACATGAAGGGCAGGCTTTGGCCAAGGTCGCCGCCGCCGCCTTTTTGAACGACCCTTTCGACTCCTACATGTATCCAAAAAGGAAGCAACACTACAGGTCCTACCAGAGAATGTACCAGCAAAGGTTTGACTCTCAAATCAACCAATCTCTCTGCTGGGTTGTGGTTGCCGAAGCTATCACCCAAGTACACGATAAAAATGGCAAACTCAGCTACGAGGGCGCGACGCCAGCGGCATATGCCATCTGGACCCGGGAATCAGCCAAGAAGACGAAGCAGACACAAAGGCGACTGCAAGCCCTGGGCCTGCGGGATCCAAGCGTCGGTGTGTCGCCGATGCGACGATTCAAGAAACGCATAATGAACTGCGGTCTCGTCGAGGCGATTCGCGATCGGTCCAACCCTGTCGTCGATAGGAAGCGCTTTAGTGCGTTCTGGGAAGGTCTCAGCGATATGGATGACGATAGCGACTCTGACGGCGAGCCGGAAGAGTACTGGCACCTTCAGGGGCTTGCGGTGGCGCCGGAGTTCCGCCGCCGTGGCGCGGGAAGAGCACTGCTGAGATGGGGGCAGGATTGGGCTCGAAAGGAGGATGTGCCAGTTTTTCTTGAATCAACTGCAATGGGGAAACCTTTGTATGAGGGGCAGGGGTTTTTGCAATACGATCTCTGGGAGTGGGGTGACAAACCTGACATGACTTGGTACATGATGCAGTGGCAGCCATCCGTCGCAACTTGAGGATCAGTTTGGATACCCGGCTGCAAGATTTGGTGTTTTGAATACATTTCCATGTGGCAAGCCTTTCAGGGTTAGCCTATACAGGATTCTTAGCTCAGGCCTACCTTGAAATTGCTAAGTTGTTAGTATACACTTGATAATGACCGTGGAAGTTGAATGGGGACTCTTAAAACTCAGTCGGGGCCACATTATAAGCTCTACCGGAATGATCCGAACTGGACATGGGAACTTGGGTCTTGCTCCGTCCTGATATGTGTCAGTACTTCAATTATACCGTTGACACTATCCTGCGCCATTGCAGCGTTGTGCCTCTTGAGGCCCCTCAACCGTGTCTAGTAGCTAATATATGGTAATTAGAAGGGAATATCAGGCTGGCTTGCGTTGATGCAGGGAACGTACATTCTTTTGTGGTCAATCAAGCTCATGTGGCACGTATCATGACATCAGAACGTCCCCCCCCCCCCACTCATACCATTGTTGAGTATAGAATTGGGTATATAGTTACACCTTCAAATTTGAAATCTGTAGATTCATTGTTTAGTATCTCAAACACATCTATCACGCTGACATCCTGTTATTATAGCCGGAATTTCTGATCGTCTACTGTAACGCTATGGCCGAAGAGAACTGCCTTGCGTCTGGGTTGAGCATCACCCTGCATGAAAGCAGCGCCACTTTCTGAAGTTGCACAACAGCATTCTACGTGGCACCTCCAATCAACCTCGTTCCGGGGCCATTAATAGCCCGGTGCTGACGGTTTCTCGGTTTTCCCCTCTTCTCCTCTTTGTCCGCACCGCAAAACTCCAGCAAGTCTCTCCTCTCAGCTCTTTTGACGTCTCCATACCCTGCCCATAGCAAGCTTATTGCATCGATGAAACAGGTCGCACCTGCCTGACATCATCGGATATCACTTGGATCATCGTGGAAGTAGCTCCAGCTGGAACACCCAGGGCCCAAGCACCACAATCCCAAAAAGACGCGAAAATGTCCGGCCTTGAGCCCCTTGTAGCTTTAGGCCTTGCCTGCAACATTCTCCAGCTTGCAGAGCTGGGTAAGAAGACCATCGACTGCATCAAGCTAGTATATCAGGGCAAAAAGCCAGACGAAGAGCTTAGACAGGGCGCTGCTGTCCTGGAGGAATTGTCAAACGAGCTAAAGAAGCACAGCCAGCCTGGACGCAAGAAGTACGAGGAGATCCTACTCAAGTCGGCCGCTACTTGCGCTACCGCCGCAAGCGACCTGGGCGAGGAAGTGCGTTTCTTGTTTGAAAATGCAAAGAAGGGGAGCCTCATGTCTGCGCTCAAGGTCACGACAAGAGTCGCCTGGCGGCAACGCCGATTGGAAAGATTGAGGCGGAACCTAGACACGGAGGAACAACGGATGCAAACAAGCCTTCTTGCGCAGATTTGGTAAGCTTAAGAAGCCCTAATCGGTCCTTCGAGGCCTCTATTGTTTTCGATGTGATCTTCGCAGTGGCGATCACTGTATTTGTTCCAGTTCCCCTACACCGTGCACGTCGGACATCCACTTCCCATCTGCCCTTCTGTTTCTTTCCCGTCATCTGGTGGTCTCCTCCCTTTCGTTGAAAACGTCCTCAGCGTGCCGCTAATAGTATCTGAATTGACCAGGTCAAGCACCAACGCAGCCGGCATTGAGTTAACCGGCGTGAGACGGGAGCTCCGTTTCTTTATCGAACAGTACAGACAAGGCCGACGAGAAACGACTGAGCTCATTTCTGTAGAAAGTCTGAACACACGAAAGCACGTCACACTCGAGGCCGAACGAACCAACGAGGCAGTGGGGCTGGTCGGCCAAAAGGTGGATCGCCTCACTGCCCTGGAAGGTGCACAGGTGGACGAACGAGCTCGCGAGCGTTTCCTTGAGAGCCTGAAATATCCAGGGTTCAATCAGCGTCGGAACCAAATCGAAGCTGCCTATGGAGACACGTTGAACTGGATATTTGTCGGTGACAACGACGAAGAATCGAGCGACGATTCTGGCTCTGATGAGTATGACGACTCTTACGAAGATTACGACTCCGACAGCAACGAGTCTGGTGAAGTGGATGAAGAAAGGGAATCCGACCAAGATCACCACTCCGACGAAGAACATATCTCTGACCACAATACTGGCGGTGATGGACAGCATGGTTCTCGAGACGCATTCGACACCGGGGCAAGTGACTCCGCCGGCGAAGCATCCAGGAGCACGGTCTCGGATTCGGAGGTTACTGGCTCGGAAGAAGAAGAGAATCGTGACCACGGATCTTTCTGGGAAATCAAGTGGGATAGCTTCTCGAACTGGCTCAGCTCGACGGATGCCATCTACTGGATCAGCGGGAAGCCAGGCTCAGGCAAGACGACAGTAGTCAAGTACATCTTGGCTGATGAACGGACAAAGAAGTACCTTGACATTTGGTGTCCGGGCTGTGTGATTGTGTCCCATTACTTTTGGCTACCAGGGTCCCCGATGCAGAGAAATATAGAGGGGCTCCTCTACTCACTGCTGTATCAGCTGTTGGAAAACAACTCGAATGCATTTATGGAGGTCAAGTCATCTACTTCGGGCCCGAAAAGCTCTTACACGGACTGGTCCAATGCTGAGCTTCATTCAGCATTTACAAGGGCTTTGGATTCGCACAAAAATGGCGTTTGCTTATTCTTGGATGGCATCGACGAGATCAAACCAGAGGATGGGGCAAAGGACGGCATTCCCGAGTTCCTGGACTGGGCCATTGAGTTGTCGCAGAGGAGCAAGATCAAACTATGCCTGGCAAGCCGACCTGATCCACATGTACTGGACACGCAATTGTCCAGGTATCCACGACTACGACTTCAAGACCTGAACTATCAAGATTTAATGGCATATGCAAAATGGCGCGTGAAGATTCCTGAGGAGGCAATTTCCGCTGACAAGCAGGACCTCATCCAGTCGTTGGCCAGCAAAGCCGAAGGGGTATTCTTGTGGTTAATCCTTGCAATAAAGAGCGTCAACGAAGGATTCAGAAACGAGGACGGTGTTAGTATCCTGCAAGGGAGAATTCACCGTTTGCCTCAGGGCTTGGACAGCTTATATAAGGACATGTGGGCAAGAGCCGGCGCAGACAATCCACTCGAGTACCGTCAAACCGCCGCACTTTATTTCAAGCTGCTTCTTGCGTCCAAAAAGTTTTATCCGATGAGAGGAATTACGGCATTTGACATCATGCTCGCGACAACATGCCTTGCGGATAGAGTGTTGCATGCTTTAAGCGACCGGTCGAAGCTAGTTCATGAGGACGACATGCTACAACAGTGGAGAAAAGTGGAAAAGAAGCTGAGAATATACTGTGTCGGGCTGATTCACATGGTGTCTGTGCCGAAGCTCGAATACTCTAGGGAACTCGTCGCTGGCTGCAGCTGGTATGGGCACGTATACGACAGAATATATCCTCTTGCAACCAGGACAAAATTGGAGTTCATCCACCGGACCGCCCACGACTTCCTTACCGACACAAAATCGGGTCGCGAGATACTGGGTTTCGACACCTCCTCCGATTTCTCCATCGAATGCTGGCTCCTGTATGCACGACTGGCAAGTGTTGCGCTAATTCCTCAATTCGACACCGGGGCGAGATCTTGGGCCCGACACTTGGAGACCCTTAACAAATGGAGGCACATTAGCAGAGAGTGGCCGCAGAACTGGAACCAACTCGTGTCGGTCTGCGAACAGCTGGCAGACTCGGGAAGAGTGTGGCTGGACCATGATGATTTCACATACCTCTGTAGTGGCACTCAGTTCCTGAACGTCATGGCGCGCAACAGCTCTCTTGACGATGATGACGAACTCCTTATCTCAAGGATAAAGGATAGATCTCTGAGTGAGAACGAGATATCATCCTTCCTATTGGCATTCACTCGGATTGAGAAGATCCCATCCCTTTTCCGTACCTGCCGCGCAATGCTGAGGGCGGGTGCCGACCCCAACTGGCAAGGGTGGTCCGACGGGGTCCCTATTCCCAACGGCGAAACTAGAGCATGCGGAACAATTCAGACTCCTTGGCAGCGGCTCCTGTCCGAGTCATCGGTCGAAATTTTGCTACCTCGAGCCCAAAGTGATCGACCCCGTGATACACAGCCACCAACACTGGCAGAGCTGACTGCCCTCGCAGAGGTGTTCCTTCTCTTCGTGTCAGAAGGTGCGAAGCTGAGTGACCCTGTCAATATCGCGTTTCGTGAGATGGCAGATCCACCATACTTGGAGCGACATGGATTCACATCGGATCTTAATATGGGGCCAAGGTACGGACACGCAAATCTTAGGGGCAAAAGGTACAGCCGCACAATTTTCATATCGATCCCGGCGTACATGATTGTCAAGCTCCTGACCAACGCTGCGCGCAGCTCTTGTTCAACCGTGGATAAGGAATCTTTTCCAATGGTCTATTTTGATCTCGAAGATGCATGTGAGAGTTACTGCAGCAGTGGAACGTGTCGCGTGCTTGGCAAGGCGGAAACACAAGGACGGTGGCCTAAAGAATACTTCAAGTGGTGGGAAACCACTGATGACGTGCAAACGCGGCTTGGCAACAAGCTTATGGAGTGGTTGGAAGGACAGCATCTATCATTGGAGCCTATCATCGAGGGCAGCTATACTGCTGCATGTGACGAGGCAAGAAGGATCGACAACAAGCAAATGTTTCAGTGTATATGTGACCACGAATCTTGGACCCTGCGAACTAGAGAAACTTGGAGGATATCTATTTGCGAGCGGCTTACAGAGCTAGGGTTCATAAAGAGGCTTGATGGGGTTGTTGAGATCCTCTCACGGGAGGAATTGGTCAGAAAGCACGTTCTAGAGAACACGCAATATGGAGGTACTACATGAGAGAGAGCGTTGGTGAGCAGCGAAAACTTCAATCCTTTTCCCCTGCAGATCTGTGGCGGTCACCGGGGGGTCAGTCAATGGAAGGGGGGTCACGTGAGGGCCACATACGCCTTTAAATAGGGCGCCGAGGGCCCCTTCTGCACTCAGAACCTAGCAATACGCCCACTTCGAATACAAACAATCGCATATTTGCCAGACCCAGTCTTTCCTGCCACAAGATCCGACTCAAAGAGGTACGAGTGGCCGGTGTATTCACTTGAATTCCACTTGCGCTGGACACTAGCCGAGCTCTAGATGTTCCTGGCTCTGCTGCAAAATGTCACTCGGATAGTATCAAAGCACTATGGTTGATTGCTAGGCTAACAGCAGCGTTGACCTTGGAACGGTATAGGCTCCCCCTAGCAGTAGCGGCAGCAGGGTAGTAGCATACACACTAGGATATTTTAGTGTAGCCCTAATGTCAAATTCATCTTTGTCCAATACTCTAATACAGCTAGGAGCTATAAGCCCTGAAATACGGAATACATTCTGAGTATGAAATAGCGCTATTGAACGATGCACAAGCGAAAGGTAGAGGCCGGCAACCAATGCACCAGGCCATAGACGTCTTTTTTCGATCACAATAGTTCCAATGGCATGTGGGTAGATAAGACACCTTCCTGTCTGCTCCATCTTGAAGCACGAGAACGAAATCAGGCAGCAGCGGCTTCAAACAATCTGCCGAGATGATCACGTCTACACCATACATGCAAAACCTGGTCGTTCTCGGCTCCTTATGATCCTCGTCGAGATTCCATCTTGTGACGCTGCAATTTAATGGTTTACACTAGTTGTTCTACCGTGTAAGGGCGCACTCTTGTGATAGGGCGTCAGATTTAGTTATTCATCTAATCATAACAGGTCTACATATTCGGTCCATCGTTTACTTCGTAGTGTTCTTACATCGACGGGCTGCCCGCCAAGACGACAAAGAATCTCGGGAGGACGCTAAACACTAAGGCTAATGAACTCATTAAGCCGTTTTGGAAGAGATAATCAATGTTCATTGAGTTCAGGAGGTCTCCGTATGGTGCTGGAGACCTGTTAGGTATCGGCCTCATTGGTATTATAAGTACATGTATCCACTCACGCACATACCTACTCACGCACAGCCGTTTCCCACCAAAAAGGCTGATTTCAGCCTATTAATAACTAAATATTATAAAAATACCACAACTATATTAAATATATATATATTTAAGAAGGATTATTTTTACTATAGAAGTATTTTTATAATATTTAATATAAATCTGAAATATTATTAAATAAATAGAAGTTGTAGAAGCGATTGCGAGGTTAAATGCTTTTATATTTAAATTAGGTGATGATTGATTTAGAAGCCTAAGGAAGGGCATTGCTGTAAGTTATTTAAAGGCTGCAGGGCCCCTAGGGGTCCTTAGGCACATAAGGGCCAGCTAGCGCTAACTAGCAGCTAGCTAATTAATATAATTACCCCTTTAATTACCCCTTTATATACCTCCTTATACCTCTTAATTATTATACCCCTAATATATTATTATAAATATTAAATAAGCAAAAAAAATATATCTTTTTTCTTAAAGCTTACCTTATAATATTTATATATAAAAAACTTTATATATAAGGCGCATTATTTTATAAAAATCCTTAATAAATATAATTATTAAAGGATATATATTATTTTATAAAAAGTTTTTAATAAATATAATTTTAAAAATATATTAAATATTTCTTATAATAATAAACGCAAGTTGTTGCCCAGGGATTCCCTGTCCAGGTAATGCTGCCAAGAGTTCTTTGCAAGGTACAGGGCTGCTGCGCCCCAAGCTCAAAGTCACTTCTTCACCTGGCAATGTACCTTCTTCCAACGGTGCTCTGCAGCTCGCCCACTTCCCCACACCATCTAGTCTTCACTGCCCACTTCCCTGCATCACTTCTTGCCCACTTCCCTGCATCACTTGGTTCATCGCCCATTTCATTGCCCACTTCCCGTCACCCGTTTTCATAGCTGACTTCCATAGCTATGAGACTCCTTTACGCCGCTTGACAGTACGCTGAGAGGCTGTACTTGGCCGGACAGCTACAGTGTGCAGAGAGGCTTGGCTGCTACCACTATCATTGCCACCCTCATCCAGGTGGAAAGAGCCCTCGTTATCTTCAACGCTATCTGGTGTTGCCGTTCTTTTTCTTTTGCCCCGGATGTCACTACTACTAAGTTGTGCAGGGCCAATGCCTTCTGCAAGCCTATCCACCTCTTGTTGGAGCACCATGGCACCGTCAACCTTATCGACTAGGGCCCGGAGAGGAATAGAGGCATGTACATTGGCATCAACATTCTCACTGATGAGATCGCCAGGGAGGTTGAGTTGTCCATTCGCGTTTGACGCCGCGCGAAGGTCCCAATCATCGATGAACTGTTTCACACCCCATGAATCCTCATTCATGTCGATTCGAAATGCTGACAGGAGTATGCGCGGGGGTGGGAGGTTGTGGTTGAGTCGGTCTGAACGCGGGCGGTAGTCGATATTGAGGAGGAGAACACAGCGAATATGGCCATTGCCACCTCGTATATACTCTGCCAGAATGGTTAGCAAATCGCTCGTTGTACGACACGAATCCTTATCCAAGGGCCCTTACTCTTCGCTCGTCTCTGGTGTGTCGGGTGTGAGAATCCGAGTTCTAAGATCAGACCTGGTTGAAGTGATGCCTTCTCAAAAATTCCGGCATCCGGATGGTACTGGCTCTTCCTTGGAGTAAGACCTGCCGCTGCCGGCTCATTTTCATCTCCGGCCACGTCGCCTCCCTCTACTATATCGCATCCGCCCCCAATTTCGTCATTTTGTTTTTCTTCTGCGTCGAGTGTCAACGGCAAAGAGTGAGCAGAAAATCGCAAGTCGTTAATGTCGTCGTCTCCGACTGCTCGTCGTATATACGCAAGCAAACACTCCGCGATGTCCTGAGAGCTTTTTTCGTGGAAGAAAGTAGGCATCCGTAACACAAAGAGGCTGTCGTCGTAGTCGTACTCAAGACGAAGCTTGTCGAGAACCCAGCGACCGAGCCCAACCAATAACGTTTGCGGTGAAAGACCTGAGTTCGGAGCAGTACCCTCCGAGTCGAGACCAAGATGCTGTGTCTGCCCGCCACGGGCGCAAGCGTGCTTCGAGGCCCAGACTATAGAGGCAGCAGCACTACGCAGAGCTTCCGTATTCCGAGACCAGCCCTTGCCCTGAATCTCGCCCCTTTGTTCTGCCTCGTCGGGACTTGAGGCGCTGGCAAAGTCTCCCAGTCGCAGAAGGCAGCAAAGTAAGTTGTAGGCGGTGTGACTTAGAGGCAGCTCAATTCGTGGAGGGTCTGAATGAAAGAGGCGATCGAGATGGGCGAGGCAATGGTAATTCGTAGGCCCACCGACTGCGCGGATCTGCCAAAGAACCGAGATCGTCTGCGTGAGGGACTCGAGAAGATCGGTGGGCAACGTTGAGAACGATGGGTGCGTCGGGTTCAAGTCGCGGGAGCAAGGTGAATCGAGGTTGGTCTCGGAGGTTCGGTCGCTGGGGCTGCCAACAGAGGAGATGAGGCTGCTGGTGTTGGATGGCGTTGAGATGGTTGCGCCCTGCCCGACTCTCTCCCCGTGCTCATCCAGGCTTGAACGCTGCTGGGAGCACGGAGGGGACGAACGCGGGGACTCTGGCCGATTCGAGGAGTATGAGGGCGGCGACATTGACGCAGGATTTGTTGTTGGTGACAAGCTCGTTCGGTCCAGGAGGAAGTGCAAGGTTGACATCGCTACCATGTGATATCCAGATGCTGGGCGGGGAATACAGGCGGAACTTGCTTAGGTAAGCTGTTCCGCCTGTATTGACCTGGTCCCCATGGCCAGGTGCCTTTACGCACGCTTGATTTATGCCGCCCGCTAGTGGACAGTGAATGAGACCAATGTCTTTTGACGAGCTGCGAAAACTAACTAACTAATTTGAAGACCAATTTTCGTATACCAATTCATTCTGTGATTTCTTTCTATCAGTACCAGCGAGGGTCAGTTGGTTCACCGTTGACTGCAACGGTCCGAATGCCATGGACACTCTCTGCGTGGTTACGGAAGTGGTCTTTGTGTTTCAGCACCTTCTTGGGGATGCAGACCGGGCAGACGACTTTCTGGTTTGGTTCCAGCTTAGACAGGTGCTTGCTGATGAAGTGGCGTTTGGACTCACGGTGCCCAGCGTAGGTATGGCAGAGATCAGTTATGTTTGGGTCGTCAGACGGGAGAGAGAGCGCCTTGCCCACACAAATAAAGCAGCGTCGGAGACGCTGCCCAGGCTTGCAGAAGACAGACCGTCTAAGAAGCTCTACTGCATCGACATGCTTCTGCTGCTGCAATTCAATCGCAGGAGGCCGCGGCCTAGCCTCTATGACCTTGGATGAGGGGCGTTCTATCACCTCGCAGTACGCCATGACAGCCAGGACCGCCTCCGTCCTCCGCTGGAACTGAGCGGCGAGATCTTGAGGAGGAAGCGGTGCTGTAAGCGCGGTAACCAATCTTCGGAGTGGTGAACTCATCGGACGTGACTTCCGAGTGTCGTTGGGAGATGCCGCGAAGCCGTTGCCTTGAATCTGGTTTTCGATGTCTTCAACTGCCTGTTTCGCACCCCACTCTGCTCTCATGCGAGCTTTCAACGACCGCCGCAACCTCATCTTGGCACTCGATAGCTCCTTGGCTGCCTTCCTATACGCCGGCGTCCGTTTACGCATCTTGCTGAGCGCACTAGTAAGGCGTATGATTTTGGGATCGTTGTTAATAGACGCAGACAGCTCTGGCGTTAGGTTTGCAGGTCGGCGGCTACTTCGCGAATGGCCGTGGCTTCCGGCTTGTTCTACAAGCTCGCGTTGTGGTTCACGGGCCAAATGAAGCGCCCAGAGATCAACCGTCACATTCCGTGCCAGATAATGTTTCTGGAAGGTGTTGGAGTTGGGCGCGTGATCCATTACAAGGTTGCGTAAAGCTCCGCTGATGTCGACTATGTATCACTCTGGAATTAGCTTGATTCTATGGAGTCTTGACATGATGAACTGCTGTTCAAGATCCCCGACTGCTGCTCCATGTCCTACAACCCCGATAGTAGAACGGGGGGAAAGGGCATGGAGGAATGGGAGTGATCTCTTCAAAGAGTTCTCATAGGCTGGGGGCAGATCGGTGTGATGGAAGAGCCATTGCAACACATGTGCTTCTTGTGGACTTGGTGGCTCGCAGAGCTGCGAGGGAAACGTTGTACATCGACTTGACGCTGAGAACTTGGAAAGGGGCATGGCTTACCGTTCCTGTCCATGTTGTTACCAGCCGCATAGCGGAGTGTATAACAGATCGTATTGTGTTCGAAGCCGACGATTTCCCCAATCCTCTTCACCCATCCCTCCATGGTGCCCCTCTTCATTGGCTCCGTGGCAGACATTTCGTACCCCGTAAGCGTCTCTTCATACCGACGGAAGAGAGGCACCTCGTCGAGGTCTCTCCTTAGGGGAATCAACAACTCTTTATCGTCCTTCCAGATCCTCAGGTCAGCAAGTGCCCCGGGATTCTTGTTCAGACTCTCTGAACGGAAGGCATTGTGTCGGAAAAGAATGCCGAGGAGAAAGACGTGGGGGCTCAGAAGCAGTGTATCATCGTAGATGATCTCCGGGACCATAAATGTCTTGATCGCCTTGCTGTCTAGGTATCGCTTGGTGAATGCTAGCGTGAAGCGGATGAGCAGCTTGTAAGGCCCTTCTGGGTGCTTTGGGTCCCGTACGAGGAGTATGTTGATATCTCCGAAACGAAGACGTAGAATGGATCTCGGCCGGGAGCCCGCAGGGGCCATAAGGAGCAAGAACAACACTGAGAGAATGCGGAGTTCGCCGATTTTGAAATCCTTCTCAGTCGTGCGTAGCGTTGTATCAATTTGCAGGATGAAGTCCGCAAGCGACATCGCCCTGTTATCCCGTTTCTCACTAGACAGGTCATAGACATTCGTTAGCTCCGCGATGCCTTGACTAATCATCTGCGTGTTGACGGCCTGGTCGATCTTGCAGCCCATCGCCCTCTGGTAGGCAAGACGGAAATTGCACCAAAAGGTGATCAGGGAGGCCTTCTTCTTCGTCCCCCGTTTAAGCTTCCCATCCAGTGACTTCTTCTGGTTCAGAGTCCACTTCAGGAACGCGAAGACAGAGGCAAAATTGATGGTCTCGTAGCCATGGATGGCATCAACTCCCTGGATCCTGCGGGAGAACCTATACATATGTTAGCCAACTCCTGACCCCATTGGCGGAAGGGTGCATACTCGGTCCATTCACGCTCGACCCTGTTGACCATTTCGAGTGTGCCTTCCGAGTAGTTTTTCTTCAGGTAGGCTCTCTCGTCAAGATCCTGCATGTCCCGACGGTAGTACTCGGGAGGATGCACATTTCCATCGAAGAGCTCTTCACCATCATCCTGGCGGTCCGTGTCGGCTTGGACCGGCATCTTGAGGCCTGTGCCCTTGTGTGCCAGGTCAAACTGACGGACTTGCTCCTCAACATCTGCAGCAGTGATGTCGGCAGCAGCTTCCTCCAGGTCTCTGTCACTCTCATCCTCAGCGTCGTCTTCTATCCCGGTATCGGTCTCAGTCTCATCATCCCCTTCCGAAACCTGATATTCGGAACCCGATTCGTCGTGTTTGGAACTAACCACCGAGACGAGTTCCTTGGAATGTGTTCTCTGTGGAGGCATCCTGGAGGTAAGGTGATGCAAGTTTGATTGTCTGCTGATGCGCTTGTTGAATTCAAAGAAGAGGTTTAAACACACTTCAGAGACAGAGAGAGGGAGAGAAGCCGAGATATTTCCCACGACTTCTAGTTCTGCAAGTTCTCAACGAACCCCGTTAGGAATGAACCTCATGTGTGTTCAGTGGGGAACGTAGGTCTGCATGTCCATCAATCAGTCGACGCACAGGCGGCATGCCGAGTCTGTTTGTTTGCTCGTCCACTTGCAGGTGTTGCAAACCTAAGCCCAGGGGTCACCCCCTGTGATGGCGCAGGGTCAACCAAACCCAATCAGTACCCGTTCCAGAGTAGGTATACAGCTGGGTATAGTGCAGCGTATTTGATGTCTATCTTGTAACACCGTCTGAAGAAGAACCTTGCGATGGGTTGCAATCTTTTTAGCATTGCTCCTGGCAATGGATCTTGTAACACTTAGTTTCAAGACGACTTCTGAGCTGGCCCCTGGCTGTGCAAACAACAGTTAAACTAAATGCTGCAGCTTAAACGTTCACTGGACTAGACATTCAGAGACAGGAAATGCGCTTCCACAACCGCAGGTTGCTGCAAAGGCTGGAAAGCACAAGAGTGGGGCCAGACCGACCAGGGAGAGCCGGCCGAGACGTCAGAAATGCCCTGCTTCTCATGCAACGCAACGCAAGAGAAGCAAACTTTCCAGAACAAGAATAGGCTCCACCAGGTACCCTTGGCTCGCATGCCGAGCAGAGCTTCAGCGGGCTGGGCGGCAGAATTTGTCCAGTCCAGAGTCTTGGGTTCTCATGTGAACACAAGGCCACTTCAGTGAAATGTCATTGCTATAACGGCAATGGATACGCGAGCTGTCTGAGGAGGTGGGCATGTAAATTTGTGACAGGACTGCCTTTACTCGGGTAAGAGAAGTGGCTCAGTCGCGCAATTCGGGGCCCTCAGGAAGAACATGAGTGCACAACTCGAAAACGTGACGTTCGTTGTGGTCGTTCCCGTGTCCTTCGTGGTAACAGTCGCCACAGACCCCAAACCTCTCATCGCAATCCCTGCATTCCCAGCTCTCGTTCCCAATTTCACCCCAACACGTTAAGCACCACATTGGCAGTTCCTGAGCGTCTTCCACCATCAAGAACTTCGTGACCGAGTCGGTTTGAATAGTCAGCTTCCATCTCTTGTCGGAAGCTGAAAACTGCAGCTCACCGCCTGGAGAGGCTATTGAGCAGCAGCTAAGCAGTAGATCGATGGATCGGTTGTTGAAGTGTTGGCGGCCCAGCTGATCCGGGGGCCCAGACAAAAGGTCGTACTGCTTTCCACTGAGACGTAAACGAAAGGCACCCGGTGGGAGGTCCTCGCACTCCACGGCCCAACTAAGGTCATACGGGTAAAGCTTCCCGCGCTCAAACATCTTTTCATCCTCTAACCATGTCTGGATTTTTTTGTCGCTAGGTTTGAATCCCGGAGCGCAGATGAGTGCGAACCGAGTATCCAATCTTGCTGAAGCAGGAATATCGAAATCAGCAAAGTGCTCCTTGTTCGAGCCCTAGATTGAATTTAGTAATGGCGCAGTGACAACATTTACGACGACTGCAGGACATACGGGCACAAGGAGAATCTCTGCAGTAGCACTACCTCGCCATAACCCGTAGTGCTCGGCTTCGGTTGAAGCAGAGTTGCCTTGATCTAAATCGTCGCTTTCCCCATCGTCATCATCATCGGAATCATCTTGGTCAGTAGCGGCACTCGATATTCTCGTGAGCATGTGTATTCCGATAGCCGACCCAACAAGCATATCAATCGGTGGTGGAATATTGAATGTCGATAGCGCTGCGCCGGCTGATACAGCCGAAGTCCTGTCCGGGAGTGAGTACGACAAGAAAACGGAGAAGAGACAATGATAGACGGGGGGAGTAAATCGTAGCGCACCAGTGTGTATCAAAGTCGGCAAGACGTGCATGGTGGAAGTTTAGGCCGGGCTGCCTAGTCGCAGCAACATCCCTCAGTTCTGTCATCAACGTTTCAATCTCTCGCCACAGGCCTGGGCTGCAGAAGCTCCCTCCACAGAATACTACCGCAAAGTCGGTGCCGTATTGCAAGACCCTGAAGAGAAGACCTCTCAGTGCCTTGAGCCCCCCTCTAAACACCTTTTTGAAGGCTTGGTGTAGGTCAGCAGCTGATAGGCGTACGACTATCCATGGCTTTGTGCCCCGGAGCGTGAGGCCCTGCGCCTCAATGTCAAAGTCATAGCCCCATTTTTGCTCCTCGAAGTCCTTCATTACGGCTGCAAGCTCATCGTCTTGTAGATCTACGGAGAGTTCCTCCAACTGGGGACGACACAAGTCCTGAACCTTCTCGTTAAGCAGGTTGCTACCGCCGCGTGTTCCTGTTCACGGGTAAGAATCCTGGCCGCGTACATCTCCGTCCGACAGCTTACCTGGTGACCAGCCTGGACCACTGACCGACTGGCTAGCTTCTACTTGAAGCTCTTCATCGAAGTAAAAGGCGAGGCCCTGCATGTTCTGGTTGTAAATGTTAATTGATGTCTTCGTACGTAGGCCATGCAGTAGTCAGATTCCATACGCACGAAAGTACTGCTCCCGCCATCAACGACTACCCAATGCATATCTCCGTCTGACCGGAGGTTACCAAAATGGGCCTGGAGCTTTTCTCTCCGCAGGCCACCTTGCGGATCGTCAAACTCTTCAGAAAGGTAGACGCCTGCACACTGGCCCTCGTTCGCGGTGCGAAACTGGATGTCAGGATGATCTTTGCAGACAGAGCGGATGATCCTGAGACAGTGAAACCTCCACTTGTCAAAATCCCCAAACTTTTCGAATCTGGACAAGTATGTCGGATATGTGACTACTATTGTTGTGATCATAAGTCCGTGGCAGTCTGCGCTTGCAAGTGCCTGCTCGAGGAGGAAGCGATAATGGTCGTGCAGGGCGTCATCTTCGTCCTCGGACGATACTAACTCATCACGGCATAATCCAAGCAGGTAATCTTCCCCGGGTAAGTCCTCTAGCCCCCGGCCTATGCCGCATCGATGTTGCAAGAGCATTTTGCAAGGAACCCGGTGGCCGTTCGCCAAGGCTCGCCTTCCTACAACCAGCCTGTCGTCCTGGTATGTTGCCTGTGCAACGAACTCATATATCGAGGTTGTGGCGCTTGGTGTGTTCTGCCTTTCTGGGTGATTGAGGTTGCCCTCGAAGCTAACGCGGATAATTTTGGGAGGCCCAGTCTCAGACGGTTTCCAAGCTAATGTGAGCTTAGAAGTAGAAGCGCCCAGGTCTAGGCCAAGAGTGCTATTGCTCCGACTTGGGTCAGACGGGAGGATGGACTACTGTAGCGGTGGGGAGCTTCGAGATACTGACCAGGGCACCTTCTCTGGCCGCACTAGCTGCCTCCTCAAGAACGACATAGCCTCATAGACACGGCCTGGCTGACCACGAACCACGTCAAAGCCAGTGGTCAAGTATTAAGAGGACTCATCGGTCACTGTGATGTAGTGGCTCAGGTTTAGGTACGTTGTAAAACGCGTGGATCAGTCGGCTCGACGCGTTGAAATAATCCCAAGTCAGCCCGCGCTTGGTTCAGCGAATCACTGTGAAGTGGCCCCGCTAATTTCCAATGTCATGCGGCTGCATATGCACGATGCATCGTGGTGGAGGTGGGCTCACCGTTATCATGAGCCGTCTGAAACGTTGCTCATTTGGGAGCATTTTGGCCATGGGCCCTGTGAGTCACCCACACAAATTGGAGCGCACATATGGGCAGCTGTGTAGCACGTCGAACGTGCTTCGTACAGACTTTGATCTCTCATGTTAAAGTCGTGCATTCCTGGAATCCAGCGTGAGCAGAACGGAAGGACTTGACCCGAGCCCAAAATATCTGACCACGAACACGGGCCAGATGACCAGATCGATAACTGTTGTTGGAACATTGCTACTTCAAAAGATTAATCATGTCTGTGATGTTTCTGCAAAGCCTCTAGATTTTCGAGATATTCCTCCCCGGCTGCCCTCAACGCGACAAGGTGTTTCAAATGGCTATCAACTTGCTGTATTCTGGACTCGAGTTGGGTGTGCCGTGTATTGAATTCGTCTTCCTGGTGTTCTGTGATATCGAGGACGCGCGACATTGCGTTGTCTAAATCCCTGCTAAAGCTCTCGCCTTCCATGATATTGGGTATTGCGCGCGCATGGGCAAGCACCTTCTTGATCATCTGACATTTCTGCCTTGACAAGTCTGTTTCGGGCAAAAGGTAGACATCTCGTTGATGACGAATCTGCTCGATAATTCGATCCAGTTCTGCTATCTGCTCATGCCGCCCTCTGACCTCTGCATTAATCCAAGCAGGAAGTTTTGTATCGAGACAGGCAGCAAGTTCGTCCTGAGTACCCTGGTCCGCCGTGGTTCTGTCTGCGACTCGCGGCCGAGGATGCTTGCTGGTTGAAGAGGTGGGTTGGCCAGCCGGCTGGCCGGCCGTTCCCATGCTGTCGAGCTTGCGTTTCCGTACGTTGAAATGGTCGGGGGACAATGTTGAGCCGGAATTGTCCTGGACCTCTGCCGCGCTTGATCGTAGGTTATAGGGAGCGGTTCCGGCCTGACTGTCTGTAGTCGAAAGCTTCGAGCAAGACCGCAGACAAGACTTCGTTATTGGTCGTGATGTGTTCGAGTGGAGTTTGGAAGACTCTCCAGTCCCCTTATTCGTGAGTGTAGGAGTAAACGTTGCTGGATCAAGCGGCTTTGTCTCGATTTCGATGTTGTCGTGCCACCGGTTGCGTTGAGATGTCTGATCCCGTGTGATATATGTCACCGACTCATCGGGTATAATACAGGGATTGTACAAACTCTGACCGGGAACGTCACTGCCTTCATCAGGCGCGGATAGTGGATGATGGTCCTGACTGATATTGGTGTCACGTGCTGAAGTTTCCAACAATGATGGAGACGAGGGTCGTTCGGGGTCGAGATGAAGGCCGTACTTCTGCTGTGTATGGGCTGATAGTTAGCAAAGGCTTGCGAACAGGCAAGTGAACATGTTTCCTCTGAAGCAGCACCCACTGGATGTTGTAATATTTTCTCAATGTCTGTGATTAAGCTTCCCTTGCCCTGTCCAAGAAAAAGACGCTCTGCCGATGCAGCTCGCAGCGCACCGGCAATAGCATCCCGCCCCACGGTTTTCTTAGCAAACGCGAGCGAGCACAGCCCTGTTGCGACTCTTTCGGGTACGGTTGGGCATGGTACAAGCCCAACTGTGTCGCGAGGGTCAATCTGTCTAAAGAACTCTGTGATACTTCCGAGGTGCCAGTGTGCACAAACTCGATCCAATGCTTTCTGTGCAGTGGGCGTCGCTCCGGAGTACATCGTAGGTTGGTTCGGAGCGTGTGTAGGAAGATCGAAGAGCTCCCGTTCTGCGGGAATACGAGCTTTTGTCCCACAATAAACGGCGGGGTCGGAGTGAACCCCATGCCAATTTGATGAGATAACGGCTGCTAAAGCTGATTGGAAGTTTGCAACTAAAAGCATCTCCGCTGACGACTTTCCATCAAAAGCACGAAAAAAGCGAAGCAACAGGCGGAAACAATCACGGTTTGTTCTATGCTATAGAGATATGCCGCATCCAACATCACAAAGACCCTTGATTCTTTGGCGTTCCGTGCCCATCTCCCCGTTGCTGCTTCCTCGCCTGCGCCCGAGTGTTCTGGCCTGGCGCAGTCCCGGTTGTCCCTCGATTTCGTGTCCGGTTGTCAGACTTCGGTAGAAGTTGGCGCATGTCGTAGATCGGAGACCCCGTGCCTGACGGCGGAGATGCCCGTGGATCGCGGGCAGCAGGGTTGAAGCCTGTCCCTGAGCGGGTAGACCCCGGTGTGGGGAAGGGACCGGCATCATGCCTGAACACACTGGGTGCAGGTTGCGGAGACAAGGGTGCAGCGTCCATCAGACACTCACGCCAGTCACCAGGGCTGCCACTTTCACTATCACTGCTGCTGTCTTCGAAGTAGCAAGCCGGATCATTGGCAGTTCGGGTTGCGGCAGCTTGAGCAGGGGCGGGGTAGATGGGGGCATCCGGGAGCAAGCCGGCCCTGTCGTGGTCATCCCGAGATGGGGGCGTTTGCAACTGCGCTGCATCTGCAAGACCGCTCTCACCGTCGCTGTCACTGTCGTCGTCGCTGCTATCCGCGCTGTCGCTGCTCTCGTCGGTTTCGCTTTGTTCCCATGCGTGATCGCGGCTGACCTGCTGGCCGGCTTGCGCTGGATCAGGCTGCGATGAGCCACCCCCCTGGGGTTTCTTCTTCCGGTTTTGGGAGACCACTTGCTGGACAGTGTCTGGAGTCTCGACAACGACAAGAGGGTACCATTCCTCTTTCTGACCTGGTGGTTAGCCGGCCTCAAGGTGACAGGAGAAGCGAGAGAAGCCACATACCAGCTTGCTTAGTGAGGGTGGGAATTTCTTCTTCTCCGGACTGGTCGTGAAAATGCGGAGGACTCCACGGCGACGGTCGTGAATAGCTTGGTAGATGTCGAAGTCTTGAAAGTCCTTTCCGAACCTCCAAGCTTTCCTGACGATGGCGTCTTCCCGCCTGCGCTGCCGCTGCCGCAGATTCCAACGCTTTCTCACCTCGGGAGTGATGACAAATGGCTTCCTGGAGCCCATCTTCGTCGGCCGCTACAAGTTCTGGAGTGCTGCCTCGGGTGAGTAATTTCGCTGGAGACTGACAAGGCGCCGTATCTTATAAAAGCTGGCTCACGCATGATGTTTGTTCAGATGTTCAGATCAGTCGCAAGATAGGAAGATATGTCCGCGACGGGCTCATGCATTGAATGACACACCATTGTCTGCTTGTGCATATGCCGCCGCACAAGAGGGTGTTTGGGGCGGCCGAGGCAGCAGCCATCTCCTATTCGGACGACGTCTTTCGCGCTGGGCGCTCATGAACTGTGAATGCACGGGCTCAGCAAAGCATCTGGGCAGTGCCTAACAATCAGTGCGCGAGAGTAGGCTTTTGGATTAACTCAAGCTACGGACTTAGGCTTTGAGCTGCAAAGTATCTTCACCAGACTTCCCAAGGAGAAGCATCCGAGTGGCACGGCAGGTTTGCGGGGACCGTGCCCCATGTCAAGAACTCTGTCTCCTTGGATGCACACTGCTGGCCTCCCATCTCCGGCCCTTGCAGCGTTGGATGTGACAGCGCGAACCAATGGGTTGAAACACTTCGAGGCCCGACTTGCATACTCGGCATGCATGTTTGCTCGATCCTGGCCGTTGCATCCACGTACATGGCCCAGCCACCCTCGCTGCAGTTTCCTGTTACAAACGTGAAGCATGCACGCTGCAACTGGCCAGGCGCTCAGGGATACATACCCAGGTACTCCGAGCAACACACGAGTGCTAACGGAAATCGTCCCCCAAGCAGATTGTTTGAGTCGTCTTGTCGCTGTTGAGACAATAGAGAAGCTCACTGCTATCGAGGAATCCATCATGACCAAACCAGGGGCTGCGTCTCGGAAGAGGTCGTCCTCTGCGACGACAGAATGGCTGCCGCCGGCGAGATGCAATCCCATCCTGACCAAGCCGCTGCAAATGAAGTTTGTCAAAGAGCATATGGCCCGGGACTGGTTTCTCAGCTTTGCCTCGGCTATCAACGACGAGGGAGACTCCATCCAGGCCAGAATGTTTGCCAAACTGTACCTCTTCCTGCGGGACTTCATCCCACGTGGTCTCGATGGCGACCGCTTCGGCTTCATCGATGGCAGCAGTGTCATGGACCATCTCTTATGCCACGCGGGTGAGTTTGCCATTTCACGACACAGGCTGGCAAAGGACGCCGCAGCGGCTTTCTCTGAGCTGGAGGCCTGGATGGAGAGGGGGGAGAACTGGAAAGCCGCCCTGAGGGACGCCAAGGCTGCGGAGAAGAAGCGTCAGGAGGAAGACGGGATTGTGCGGAAGCATGCCTGGAAGGCTCCCGGGCTCCACTCGCCGGCCGGCATACTTGCCCTCCTGGTCATTGGATACCCTGACCGGAAGTTGAAGGAGCGCATCGGCCATTTGGAGATCGGTTGGATGATGCAGAACCGGGAGACATTGGACGTCCGGGAGGGCTACTGGAAGGGCCTGAACACAACCAACCTGAATGCAGCCTTCCGACCCCCTGTGCCACGGAAGGCGGCCGTCGCGTTCTTCGCAGACTATACCGCCTTGTTTGGGCACGACTTCTTGAGCTGCAGACAAGATATCCGACCATTCCTTCCGGCGAAGTATGCGCAATGCCTTACTCTGGCTTGCCTCCCATCCCCAGTCGAGGAGGGCACCCCTCCATCTGTCCCGTCGGAGGCACATTTAGTAGAGGCGTTGCGCAAGCCGCTCGAAACCTCAAAGGCGGCGGAAGAGCTGCAGGAGTGGCTTCTTACCAAGCTAGCCCGTGAGGGCGAAGACGAGGTCCTCCTGGCATGGTGTGATTACTGGGCGAGCCGGATCGACAGCGCCGAGCATTACCAGCAGCAGCTCCTTTTGTCGTCACTCTTCATGCAGAGCCTCCGCCGCCTCGAGGGTCTCTCCGGCCGCGTGTTTACGGATGTGGTGACATCCGAGGCGTACATGCTGCTCGACATTGCGGACGGGGAGCTGACGCCGCAGTGTGGGTGCCTCAAGGAAGGGTCGTCCAGCGAGGAGCCTGATCTCGCAGAGGCGGTCGAGGACCTTACGCTGTCGCCTATCTATACATCCTACATGAGTGCGCGCGACCGGCTGGTATCTCTCATCGGCATGACGCAGCCGGCAGAGAACGTCTTCAAAAGGATTCGCACGCACGATGTCCAATTTCACCATCGGCTCCTCCGACACTCCTCCTTGCACCACCACTGGAAAGATGTGATCGTCCTTGACCGACTTCGTTTGCTGGACGTCATCCAGTGCTTTGAGGACCCAAAGTCCAGACGGGTGGCCGAGGTCGTTACCGAGGGCGTCTCGATATCTGCTGCGTCTGGCCGGCCAGACTACCTCCTAGAGGACCAGTCCGCTAAGGACCTCAAGCTTACAAACTGGCAGCTGCGACTACTCATGGTCCCAGACGCGGAGCCGAGCTGCATCCTGACAAGAGAGCAACTGGCTCTCTTCCATCACGAGGCTCTCGACGACATGTACCTTCTTGATCTTTCCAGAGTCCTGCCGATAAGGCTGAAGAGGACACCACTGCACATCCCTGTTGAGGAGCAGCTGAAGGAAAAGTATGATCTCCTGGACAAGCTCTTTGGCGACCTTTCGCAGGCCGCAGGGGAGCACCTGTCAGGAGGATCTCCGGGCTTCCTGCCGCCATCACCCTCAAAATCGTCATCCCTCAGCCCGCCGGCCATGACCACACCCGACGCCTCCACGCCGCCTGCGATACAAGCCACGGATGGGAAGATCAGCAATGCACAACCGGAGATACAGCCCATTCCCTTCAAGGCCATCCGCACTCGAGGCACAGCAACCCAGGCCACACCGGTCCAGGCCGGCCAGGGTCTCACCGGCGTGGAACGGGACCGGGAGTCACAGTCAAATGCCAGCCGAACCGGTTGCCATGCGCCATCAACATCGCTACAATCCAGCCGGGCTTGGAGTATCTTCGCCGGAAAGAAGTGTACGCCGGCAAAGCGATCAGCTAGCCCCGAACGGCAACACACGAAGAGGCCCCGGTTCGGGGGCCTCAGCGCGGAGGACCTGAAAGAAGAGCTTGAGGCCTTCCGCGAGCAGTTGAAGGCAGAGCTAACCAGCAAGCTCGCTGGGGAGAAGGAAACGGTCAAGGGCATGGTGTCTGTCGTGCAGGGGCTTAAGGATGAAGTGGAGGGCATTAAGAAACAGGGCGACAGGACGCAGGCGGTAGTGCAGGCTGTGGAGGTCGGCCTGGGCCGCGTCGAGGCCAAGCTCGTCGACCTGGCGGCTGTGGACACCGGGAGATGCGTAAGGAAGGAGCTTGACGCAGTCTCTACCGGATGGAAGGAGTCTCTCATGGCAGAGACAGCCAAGGTTGCCCATGAGGTCGGCGAGGTCACAGGCTGCCTCGTAGGTCTGAGAAAGGAGATGAAGGAGGAGATTGGGGCAATAAGAACGGCTGTGGAGATGGAATGCAAAGCGGTCAGGGAATCGCTCGTGCAGCCGCCTGGCGCAGGAGACAATGGTTTTCTGACAAGGGAGTGCCCAGCACCGGAGGGGCGGGACCAGGGAACGTATGAGTCGATCCTCCTCCGCGCAGCTTGGTTCTATGTCACCCTTCTTGGCAGCCCAGAGGGCGGCGTCCCTGCGGATGAAGATGCCATCAAGGAGACCGCAGAGAAGTTCCCTGAGCCGCCACTGGAACACTTGGTCACGGCGCTCGAGCATATACATATGCAAGCGTACCATCGGCCTTTCAATCAAGAGTAGTGTCTCAGGTAGTTACATATATATGTGTTGTCATAATTCGACATGGCTTTGCGAGAATACTTCGTCGGCCCGCCAGTGTCCCTCTCCTGGCCACCCTTCCGGGCCCGGTCAGCTCGGGGCTTTCAACGTACGGCCAGGTTGGTATCGGGGTTCCCGGGGAAAAGGCACACGGCACGCAACAAGCGGCAGTATACAGTGCAACCGGCCAGCGCATAGAAGGTTAGTCTGATGCCGAGGCTTTCTGTTTCCTCCACTGCTGAGATACCGCGCCAGCACTTCGGCGTAGTGCCGCCCCGGCCCGTTCGTCCGTCCAGCCGCTCTCCTTCATGCGACGTAGCTGGCGCCGATCCTGAAGAGCCCACGGCCGGCGCAGCCGATGGTCCGAGGCGGGCTCGGGAAAGTCAGAACCAAGATCATCAAGGAAATCAAATGGTTCAGATCCCGCTTCATCTTCGCTGAGCTTATCGCCGTCATCTTCTTGGTGATCATGCTCTGTGTCTTGAATGTAGCCCCGCGGTGCGTCCCGATTCCGGTCTTTCATTATCGTATCCGCAGCTCCCATCATCGTTCTGGCAAAATGCACAAAGCTTTCAGTGGAGAAGGTGACAACCACCTTCGACGGGGTAGCCCTGTGTACTGTGACATCCGCAGAAGAGCCGAACAGGTCCGTCGTGGAGAGGGGGCCGGCTGACCTCTCACTGGGATGTTCGGATAAGTGTCGCCGCCGCGGCCGCAGCTCGCGAGTGTGAGCGGTGGAGCGAGCGGTATGGTCCTCGAGCAGCGGCTCCGGGTGAAGAGACATGACAGGTTTCTCCTTGGCCTCGTCCCCATCAGGCAAAACAGAGGCGCGATCCCAGACACCCTCTCCTCTGTGGCTGATTTCGCTGTCTTCATCGTCGCTTGCGCCATCCGTGCCCTCAGTAGACCTCACGTGTCTATCCTCATCATCTCTGGTGTCACTATCTGCCTGCATCGTGGAGATGGGTTCCAGGGCATGTTCTCGGTTGTGGACACGACAGCAGACGGCACAAAAGTTGACTGCAGGGAAGCAGTCTAGACACTCATACCGTAGGTCCGTGATCTCCTTTTCGCAATGGCAACATTGTATTGTGTAGGTCGGCACCCGGACGGGCGAGGGGCTGTGCCTTCTACAAGATCCAGCATCTTCTGCCTCGGCGCCTCCGCCTATTTCATCGGTGGGAGAGTCGAAGGTGTGGCCGGGAAAGTACACGGCGGCATTGATGAAGCACCTTGCACAGAGGTAGATGGCGTGGGCCCGGCACCTGTGCCTAGCGTCTTCACCGCAAAACTCGCACGTATGTGGACTGATGTCTCTGGAACCGCGATCTCCTGCAGTGCCGTTATAATCGCGGTCGCATGTGCGAATTGCCGTGTCCTGCAGCCGGCGTCTTTTTGACGGAGACGGAGACTCGATTGATGTAGTCAGCGGCGTAGTAATTCGTCTGGGTTGTCCAGCTGAGAACTCGCCCGAGGTTGCCCTGGAGGAGGATGCTCTCGTGGACGCCTGGGGTATCGAGGCCCCTCGTGCTGGCGACGCTTGTGACGGTGATTCTCTTGGGCGAGTGGACCCGCCTGCCACCCGTGCCGAGGAGCTTCGTGCTTGGTAAGGTCCACTAGTCTCGGATCGTCCCGGTCTTCTGTTCCTTTGGGACTGTTTCAATCTGTTATACGAGGATGAGTCAAACATGCGGATATTCGAGAACATAGCAAGTAGCGGTGGGCTCTGACGTGACGATGCCTAAGGTGGGATGCAGCCCTGGGGGACTTCCTCGCTAACATGCCCAAGCAATGGATTGGCCCCAGGCACGGTGTACATCAACATGACTTCTTAGCGCACTTCCACCAGCTCAGCGTGGGTCAGTGCCCAGGAAGTGGAGACCTGTCTGCCGGTTGCTGCCGTCGGCAACATGTCTCGCGGTCCAGGTACCCGACTCCCAATGGCCGTGCATATTTGGAGCCCAGTCCCCGCCACTCCGTGTCCTGCTCAAAGCATCCACTTTCCACTCCTCCACATCAAACTTCCTCCATCATCATCATCATCATCATCACCACCACCACCACAACATCGAATGCAATCCTCGCTACATCTACGTCCTATGCCTCACCAGCACCAACGCCAATGCTAGCGCGATAGACAACTGCATTGCACACCTGCAGCAAGTCCACCAGCCTACAGCCAAAGCCGTCCCATCGCCACGCGACAGGTACCACGTTCGGGTCCTGGGTTTGGCAGCCCAAGCGGCGGCGTAATCCTCCTCTTCGGCGCAATCCGGGGACAGGGGGAGCCCTGCTGCTATAGGATTTGCGTGCGCCTGGGCTTTGGGGGCAGTTCCGTAATCCTCCTCTTCTCGACTTCGGTATCGACCCGAGTAGTCACATTTCTGCGGACATCGAGAGGACAGGAGGAGCCGTTCTGCTGGCTGCGTCTGGGGCTGGCACTTGGTCTTTTGTGCAGTCATTATCATCAACATCGTCTCCCCTCTACTCTACATCGTCTTTCTCTTTGCATGAAAGCGTTGCTGTTTGTCATAATGCTGAATATCCAAGATTAATACATATCAGCCTCCTCACCTGTTCTATTTACCCTTTTGCTAATATCTCGCTTATAGGGTGGATCGAGACGAACGAGAAAGATCCGTGGATGTCATGGCTACGTCTCCCAAAATTCAAGTCCAAAGACTAGGCGTGTTGGACTTGCTAGAACAGAGTCCTAATCGCCCTAGTCCTGGATCACCCCGAACCCCGTCCCCGTCCGGAACACCCTCCCGATCATGCTCTCTCCGCGCCAACATGTGCCTCTTCTTCGACCCCGATGCCAATACCGCCTTGTTCAAGGTCGAAGCTCCCGTTAGCCTGCTCAACCAGGAAGCCCTCGTGCCCCCGACGAGTTCACGGCGCACGCAGCTTGCTTTCACTCGCCACGCCGGATACCAACGCCACGTCCAGCTCAAGGTCTCCCTCTACATCTACCCCGAGCAGATCACCTCGCTAGCCTCCTGCCGACTCCCCAGGCTCCCCGACCGCCTTGCTCCGGTTTACACACACCTGTCAGACAGAGAGACACTCTCACTCAAGCTGACAATCTCCTCACCCCCGACCCTCATTATTCCCAATTTGACTGATCGCCTCATCCCTCACACGCGGTCCGATCTTGCCACCCTCACCGCATTCCAGCGCGTCGCCGGCGCGACGATCTCTACCCTCACGCTCACGCTCTATATCCCCGGCACCGCCCTCACAGACGCACAGGCGTCGTCTATTTGCACAGGCGTGACGCAGTCCACGACTGTGGCCACCGCGCACACGAAACTTGATAGGGTGTTTGCAGGGCGGGGCGTCAGAGCAGTCCCGCTGGACAAGGTCGCGGATATTGTGGACCAGAGCTCCCCTACGACGAGTCCTAGTACACATGCCAGCCCGCCGGCATATGAAGGGTCTGAGTCGGGCACGGCGCCGCCGGTATATGATGGTAAGGGAAAAGAGATTGATCACACACAGGGTCGAAAGAGACTGCGGGAATTGAGTTCGAGTCCCGCTAGTAACTCAGGTGGAGCAACCGCACACGTCTCGGCGGGGCATGAGGAGATATGGTCACAGATCCAGGTCCTACAGCGGCTGCTCAAAGATGCGAACAGCAAGATCCCCCGGCTGGAGTACCTGACCGCCGAGGCTGACACGAAGGACGCAACTCTGCGCGCGCGTCTCACCGAGGCCGACGCTAAAGTTGTCGAGTTGATCGAGGCTACTGCGCAATACGAGTGCGAAGCATCGGAGGGTCTGGACGCGTATATCGACCACAGGATGGAGGAGCTGAGAGAGGAGCTCACGTCGCACATGGACGAGCGGTTTGACTCTCTCGGGGTTGACACACTTGTACGGTCCGAGATGGAGGAATTTGTCGAGGAACAGGTGGGCGCAGCAATGGAGGACCTTCGCGAGAGATTAGCAGGCGGCGGAGTAAGGGTCATTCTGCCAGCAGAGTAATTGAGTTCAGCTGGCCAAGTGCCTCTTGAATTGGTTACAATAGAGGGTTTCACTACAATTACATAAGGGCTTGGAGGACAATACAGGACATCATAACAAGAGGATTAATATTAATGGTTCTCTACAGTGGACACATAACGCAAGTAAAAGAATCTACTACAAGTAGTGATTAAGGAAGCTAGGAAAGTGCCTTCTGAGCATACTTCTGCTAGCTAAGCTTGGGCCGGAAGTTCTTGGCGCACTTCTGGCAGCCAAGTGTGAGCCAGAAGTTCTTGGCGCACTTCTGGCAGCCAGGTGTATGCCAGAAGTTCTTGGCACACTTCTGGCAGCCAGGTGTGAGCCAGAAGTTCTTGGCACACTTCTGGCAGCCAGGTGTGGGCCAGTGCCCAAGAAGCTACATGTCTAGCTGGGGAAGTGACCTTGGTGTGGCGCAGGTGGCGCAGGCGGAAGTGCCATCCAGGAGGCCCGCAGAATTGCCTCTTTAGGCAAGGCAAGCACCCGCAATATAATAATAATTTAATAATATATTATTTATATATTTAATTAATTTTATTAAAGATATTAAATTAAATATTATATTAAAAGATATTTATTTTATAAATATATTATATTATAATATTATTATAGTTATTAATTATAAAAATAATTATAAAATTAAATGCTTTTATATTTAAATTAAATAATAATTAATTTAAAAATTTAAAAAAGGGTATTATTATAAATTATTTAAAGGTTATAAAGCCCTTAAAGGTTCTTAAGTATATAAGAGCTAATTAATGCTAATTAATAGCTAATTAGCTAATATAATTACCCCTTTAATTACCCCTTTATATATTTCCTTATATCTCTTAATTATTATATCTTTAATATATTTTTATAAATATTAAGTAAATAAAAAGAATATAATATCCTTATTATTTTTAATTAATTAATTTTAAGTGCCTTTTAAAAATTATTATTTAATATTTATATATTTAAAAGCTTATTATTTATTTATTTTTATTTAATAATTTTAAATATAAAATTAAATTAATAAAAATATCCCTTTTTTTAAAGCTTACCTTATAATATTTATATATTAAAAGGTTTATATATAAAGTATATTATTTTATAAAAAATCTTAATAAATATAATTATTAAAAAATATATATATTACTTTATAAAAAGTTCCTAATAAATATAATTTTAAAAGTATATTAAGTGCTTTTTATAATAATAATTTAATAATATATTATTTATATATTTAATTAATTTTATTAAAAATATTAAATTAAATATTATATTAAAAGGTATTTATTTTATAAATATATTATATTATAATATTATTATAATTATTAATTATAAAAATAATTATAAAGTTAAATATTTTTATATTTAAATTAGGTAATAATTAATTTAAAAGCTTAAGGGAGGGTATTATTATAAATTATTTAAAGGTTATAAGGCCTCTGGGGGTTCCTAGGTATATGAGGGCTAGCTGATACCGGCTGGTAGCCAGCTGATTAATGCGGTTACCCCTTTAATTGCCCCTTCATATACTTCCTTACACCTCTTAATTGCTGCACCCCCAGTGCGCTGCCACAGAAGAAGTCTAAATATTAGAAAGTTGAAGGTGTCTCTCTGTAAAAGTGGTTGAGTTAGAGGTCTTGGCAGCAAAAATGGTGACTTTTTCTCAATAAAATCTCTATTTCTATTTATCTCTCCAGATTAACTATATGTATTAAATACTTAGAAAATCTGCCTTAGGTATAAAAAAGGGCCTTTAAATCTATGTATATTTAATAAAAGCTCTGCATTTTTATAGATTTAGTTATTAATAGGCTGAAATTGGCCTTTTTGGTGGGAAATGGCTATGCGTGAGGGGGTGTGTGCGTGAGTGGGTACTCCGACTTACGAGTAAGAAACTCCCTTCCATGATGCAACGATTTCTTTGTGAGAGAATTAAAGTCATGAATGACATGACACACTATTAATTATCTGTTCGTAGTTCTAGATGAAATGGAACCTCTTTAGGTCTGGATAAGATGTGAAGCGTTGCTGCCGATCAGAGCGTGACCCATTTCACCCATACCTCCAAGCAAACTGTGGATGATACTCGCAGCAAAGACTTCTTATAGTTATGCCACACATGACGAAAATCATTTTTGAGCTCCTACAGATCATATCTGCCAACACGGCTCATATGAACTCAACTCATAGTTTGTCGGTCTTGCAGTCACACGGGAAACCCGGGGTTTCAACCCTACGATCCAACGAATCTGTCCGAAGCTTAAAAGACCTGGCACAATTTCAATCATGCAGCATCACTGAAAACACAAGAACCTCATGTGACGAGACTTGACGGTGACGAGGTCTTAATTTAAAGGGTTTGTCATGTTTCTCAACCATGTGTGACCGTGTTTGTCATCGCCTCAACTCCGCCTCAAAAAAGCCAGACCATCCATGATCCATATCCCCAAAAAGGTTGGTCTCCGCTAGCCTCCCTACTTCGTGCCACCAGGCTGTCAGCAACCCAGGTTGGAAGAGCCATTTGGGCGAGAAGGTTGGAAGACTTACGCTAAGGGTTGCCTGGTCACAACTCTAGCCGCGAGGATCTTGGCGGCGTGAATGCAGGCTATGCCAAAGAACCGTTAGTCATGTTTAACTCAGAATGACCAGCCAGTGTTATGTTACGTAAACGCTAGATACTCACCTCAGGAGAGCTCCCAAGACACACCGGGGACGCGGCCGACCGGGAGGGGAGCAAGGTCCTGGAATGCGGTAGGGGTGACGTCGATGTCGCCATCCTTGCAGGCCTCACACCTATCAACGACTGTAACCGCCATGGTCTTTCCCTGGTAAGAGACGGTTGCAGTCTTGCCGCAGACACCGCGACCGTCGAAGTCGCTGGCTCCCAGGGCAGCAATCCGGTCGTTGGTGGTGTAGTATCCACCACAGGCGACCTGATTGCCGGTAACAGGATCGTAGTAGGTCATCTCGCCGACTTTGGCGGTGGCGGCCACGACAAAAGAGAACAATGTGACTGCGTTGATCATCATTTTGATGGTAGTTTTAAATGGTAGTTCTTTAGATATTCTTTTCTTGACTTGGATGGGTATATTGCTTCGATGTAGACAGATGTCCTCGAGGCGTGTGTTGATTGAGAGATGAAGAAAAGAGAACAAAGGTGAAGCATTTGGGAAGCGAAGGAAGTATGTCCTTATATCTTGAGATCAAGAAAGGAGGCCGTGGTGATTCACACCGGCCGGGCCGTCACGGGCCAGCCGTCACGGATAAAGGCGTTTTCATAAAGAAGGATCCTCACTCCGTCATCCCATAAACTTGGGGGTTTTGCGAGAATCGTTTGATAATTCAACGTCTAGTCATTCAGCCCAAGGACAACGAGAAGCAAGAGTGATGACTTATCAAACGCAATGGCCCTCAGGGTAGTGGACAAACAAAGTATAATGGACGAGGAGAGCTATGCACATATGGACTGACGGTACAAGTTTCAATCAAGATAAATAAATTTACAAAGTGCTCAAAAATCTTCTTGTTTGTGACAAATGGACAACCCGGTTGGAACTAGGATAGTGAACATCCAAGTCATCGTCTTAGGCACTCTCGCTATGAATTGATGGCGTATGCGGACGAGTTGATGGACCGATTCAGACGATTCGTGACCAAGGCATGAGCCATGAGTCTTTAACTAACAGCCTTTGGAAAGGCTCGTGAATATGAAAGCTCAAAATCACGTTTTCGTGGCAACATTTGGGGCCGTCCATCCGGGATCAGGGTTGGCTAGCTGCCATCCTACCCTCCGTCGCTGGACTCGTTCTCTAGAGATCATTGCTTGCTTTCTTGATGATTTCTGCTTTCCTTGTACGACAAAAGTGACTTTGAGACAGGTTTAGAAGATAATTGTATCTTCAGTTTCCAGATCGCCTCACACCGAATCGGGGACTCTCATATCCATTAAAAAAGAACTCATCCTCGTAGGATTAAGTCAGATATAGAATCGTTAAAGGTGAACATTTCCTGTATGATTCGTATGACTTCAGGCTTCTCATATATCGGTTCAACTTGAATCCATTGATTCAACATGATTACCTATTGTACTGGAATGTTAAGCAGTACGCTCACGGTAAACATTGATTATTACATTTGATATCCTAGGCCGTTATGCTGCGAGCTGCACCTGGGGAATCTATGACATTGTTAACACCTCTGCTAATTGATGCTTATGAGTACATCTTCTGATTCTTACTGATGTCAATCATTTTCCTGATACTTTGTGCTTAAATACCGTACTAGAGCTTGGCTTGATGCACAACAAAGCCGAAACAAAGCCATTGTTCTGGAATCACTGATCCAATGTAAACAATTTGATTATGAATACGCCATTGACCTTTATACAGTTATGCTTATAACAATGGGATTGTTTCTATTTGGAATGAGCCCCCTTTATATCCCCTTCAATCATTGACAAAATGGTGTCCTATCCTCTGAAGTATAAATATTCTTACTCCATCCATCTTCCATCCTTCCTGTGTCTCCCACATCTGCAAAGTGCAACAGCCACTTGAGATACACAGAAGCTTGGACTCTCGGCGAATCAGTTGGATCTTGGCTCTTCTCTGGTTACTGCATTGCACCCGCATCCCCCACTACTACACAAAAAACGTACTCACGCACCATCACAGTATGAGTCTCTACTCACGAAACGACATCACTTCTCCGGAAGGTACAATGGACGCCAAGCTGGCCTCCACCGACACGCGCGCCTACGCCGCCCTCGCCATCGCCATCATCGCCATCGGCGCACAGCTCATCATGGTGGTCTTCATGGTGAAGCTGTGGCGCAACGCACGGCCCTCCCACCGGTCGGCCGACCCCGAACGCGGTCTCGAACTCGACAACGTCCCCCGCGACGCGCCTGCTGACACACGTCCCCGTGCTCTCCCGGTCGCTCCCATCGAGTATCCGGTCGCCCCCACTCCGGCGCAGGCCCCTGGCCGCCCGGCCGCGGCTTACAAGGCTTACACGCCTGATCGCGCGCACGGTGAGGCCGATGCGTACTTCTACCCGCCGGCGCCGGCGAGGAAGCCCACGTACGCGGCGGGTAGCGGTCTCGGGTCTCAGACCCACGGCGCCGACTACTACAACCAGCGGCGCGAGGCCCGCCACGGGTCTGACGGGCACAGGACCAACACGAACAACGCTGACTATGGCCGGAGGGGCAACAGGTTTGCCCACGGTACTTAGGCGTGTTCTATGAGGTCTTGTGCCTGAATGGCTCCAAGGCAAGGGTCTTAAGGTTTGTTCCCTCTCCTTTGTTTGTTCGGAGTTAACCCTTCCCCCATCCTTCTCCCACCCCTTTCCTATTGTTTGATATCGAACTCCATTGGTCTGGTATGCCCCGAAGGTAAGGTAAGTAAGGTAAGTAGGTTTCAAAAAAAGAATATCATAATCCTATAACATCAATTAGATGAGTTTCCCTCCAGTCTTGGCCCTCACTGTGTGAACTTTTAACTGCAGTCTTCGTTTTTTTTGTGTCCGGTGTTGTGCAACAATTCCCTTGCGTTAAAACATAGCATTTCGACCAATAACAAAGCAGATAAGTCTGAATCAAGACTTGGGAAAGTTTCTTTGCTCTTTTACAACAATTTGTTTGTTTTATTGCTATCCAGAGCATTGCTGCTCGAGGGGGTTGTGCCAAGACTTTGTGACCAGACACAATGCAGCCCTAGCTCACTAGTCCTTGACCAATTGCCTCTATTTGCATTTTGCGTTGTCCCCAACATGTGAACGCTCACATCTAGAATCCCAAGAAACTAGAAAGGTAGTCGGCCTTGCCAACCTGCACACCCTTGGAACGGAGGATCGAGTACCCGGTTACCAAGTGGAAGTAAAAGTTGGGAAGACCGTGGTTAACCACCGCAGCCTTGACGGTAGACTTGTGTGTCTTTCCGAGGGCAGGACTGTGCAACTTGTTAGTTTTTCGTTGGTGACAAATGACGCAGCCAGCGTATGGGATAAATGCGGTACTCACAGGTCAACGGTGGCATCCTCCCTCCCAGCGGCCTTGCTGGCATCGGCAGACTTCAGAAGGTCGAGTGTCTTCTGAACCACTTTCCGGAGGCCCGCCACAGTCTTCTCGTCAGCCTCGAAGGGCGTGATCTCCTGTCCCGTCAGGCGACTGAGGTTGATCTGTGCGATCTTGGCCGTGTTCTGAACTTGGAAGTTCAATGGCAACTGGTCGTCGACCAGACGTGCCTCAAAGAATGTTGCGTCGACGTCAACGCCCTTTTCCTTGGCGTATGCCTCAGCCTTTGAGAGAATGTGGTCGTACGTTGTGAGGCCCTTGATGAAGATGGGCACGACAAAGTCATATGTGGCGTTGGAAGACATGGTGAAGGACAGATGTCGTGTATGATGGAGTGAGATTGGAGAGTTGTTGGGAATACTGTCGGAAACGAGTAGTTGCTCAAGGATAGCGGAAGGGAACAGTAAGACTCAGAAGGCGTTATGGCCGCGTCAGGCTCAATATATAGTCCAATTTAACGTCTCAGCTGCATGTCGAGATACATACAATTTAGTCATCCAATGCCAACGATCACGTCGCCTGGATGGGGCCTTGCATCTTTAAACATCATGACTAAGTCCAAGGGCGAATCGCGTTATCGGAAGCGTGCGTCTCAACGTTTTGCAGAAGGAGGCTATCGACATGGTTCCGATTGGCAGTTGGCTGGATGTACGAGCTTGTCTGGCAAGATGGCGTCATCCCACGATGCGGGGGACCGGCAACCAGCCATTGACATCCCACCAGCCTGATGATTATTCAGACCGCAAGATCTGGCTTCAGCCGGATTATAGTAATTGTTGAATGACAAAGCGGGAATGCTTATTTCTATGCAATGAAACAGTCCCAAGACTACAACTCTCTCCCCTCTCATAACATTCGCCGGTCTGAGGTCTGCCGCCTCGCCTTATGGGGTAGTTCGCCGTTCCTCATGGACGAGATACTCCCCTTGTACTTTCCACCGTGCGGGTCCTTTGGCTCACAAAGTGTGAGAACTAAGACACAAAGTACCAGGCATGATTACGGCCGCCACCTGAAGTCTGGGTGCTTCCAGTCAAGGTCGCCGACTTCCTCCTTATCCAGGCCAGACAACTCAGCCACGGAGTCTTTTGAGTCCCTTCGTCTATTATCAAAGCGCATCCACGCAGATATTCCAATTCCAATTAGGCACCATGTGCTAGATGTCGCCAAATTTAGGCCGTTGCCGATTGGGAAGCGAGGTCCATCAAAGGGCAGAAAAGACCACGTTGAGATGAGTCCCTATTGACGGCACTTGTCAGGCAATCGAGGTTCACGGCATTGGTAGGGGGTTGGCAGCCCTTTTTTTACTCACTCCTAGAGAAGCAAACATTACATTTGTCGCCATGGCCGCACTTCGGGCTGTGTCAGTGACCACATTGCAGCTGATTTGCGCGCTGGTCATGCTCCCCATGGTAGTGCAGGTGCTAGCAACCAGGAATGTCGCCGCGTAACGTGCGTGTGGATCGAGCGTTCCAATGAATATTGCATAACCGGTCAAGATCGGCAGGGCACTGATTGTCATGATAATCTGCCGCCTGTCGAGCATCCACGAGAGGCCCGAAAAGGCAACCGTGAAGAAGGCCCCGATGACATAGGGTGGCACGGTGTAGAGCTGCTGCCTCGTGACTGATGCGTCCGGGTAAATGGTCGATATGATGGTTGGTAAGAAGAAGCCCAGCCCCTGGACCGTCACCGCGTTCATGAGGTACATGCTACCCGTGGCCAGCGTGACAGGATTGGCCACTCCGCGCCACAGTTTCTTGCGGCCCATGTTGTCCAGCAAGACTGTCCCTGAAAGCCTTTCTGAAGTGACACGATGAGAAACGAGCAGGCGCTCCTCGGGCGTCAGCCATCGAGCAGTCTCCGGACGGTCGGTCAAGAGGGCGAACGCCACGATGGAGAGGCCAACTGTGATGATCCCCTCGACGACAAATATCATGCGCCACCCGTGCAGCGTGCCGATCCCCGGGAGGGAAAGGATGCCCGACGCCAGGAGGCCACCGAATGCTCCGGCCATGGGCGCCATGGCAATATAAAACGACAGGCGGAATCCGAGCTCTGCGCGGCGATACCATCGGGACAGGTAATAAGCGATCCCCGGCATCAGGCCGCTCTCAAACACGCCGACCAGACAGCGGACGGCGAAGAGCTGGCCTGATGTTCGCACAAGCCCAGTGCAGATCGACGCGATGCCAAAGGCGAGTGTGACACCGGGCAGAAACCAGCCCGGCCCGATCCATTTGCAGCAGATGGTGGCAGGTATCTGGATGGAGGCATATGCAGCTGAGTAGCATGTCAAGGCAATGTTGAAATCATACCCGCGTAGACCCAGCTCTCGCTCAAGCCCGGCAATTCTTGCGTTGCCTTGATACATCAATAGTCAGCCGTCAGTGGTTTGGGCCATTAGAGACCTCATGGGGCAATGCATCCCACCTATATTCGCACGATCGATGTAGCAGAACAGGTATAGTGAACAGACTATCGGACATATGGCGAAGTCAATCTTTGTTCTCAGGCGTCTCTCCGTCGTTTGGGAGGTCACGAGTAGCTCCTCGTCAGCTGGTGAGGGGGTGTCGTGCTCTTTTTCACAGTCTGTGGTATTTATGATACACTCTTGGGTGATCGCGGAAGTTCGAGTAGCCATGGCTGCCAGCACTTGATACAACGACGAGTAAACAAATGCGATATTATGACTCAAAATCTTGAGAAGCACAAAGCATGGTGAGCCACCAGTTACGAATACCGGTTCGCGCACGGGACTGTCTTCTTTTCAATTCGGCATTTATTTGGCTGCATGTCCCGATGGGAAGATCTCAGAGGCTGGAGATCTGCGTGTGGCTGCTCGGGTGTCGGTAGCAGGCTTGGCTATCAAAACATCCAAACAAGATTGGGCTTCAGGTTGCACTGCATTATCTGGTCAGCAGAGGTATCACATCACATAAGCTAGTCACATGCACCCGTCGTACAAGCGGATACAAATTTCAAGTGTTCTGTGCAGCCACCAATGCCTGGGCCATGAGAAGTGATAAGAGCGGCAGCAGCTTATCGAGCTGGTCCACGCAGATCTTCCTGAGAACGGGCAATAATTACAATACATCCCACGCTCTGCCGAACCCCCAGAGGAACTAGGGTGCTTCAGCACGAGAGACGGCATTTTGAGGATATGAGGACAGGAAAAGAAGATCTATACTAGTAGTCAAAAGCAGAAGCATATGGAAACGAAATCCGAAACGAAAGCTGTTGGAGTTCTGATTAGGAAGCTTCCAAAGCCGCAGGCCACTCGAGAGCTTTAAGTATGGACCCGTGGCCGGAAATAAACTGTTTTCCTAGGCTTACTTAAGTCAATACGAAATAATCGGTACACACGTCGACAATACATACAATTGCACCCTGAATGCTAGGGTCTCTAACAACTGCATTTTTTTTGTCTCCATCATGGCCGCGAGGGTTGATGATCAGTTTAGACCTGTCCACCGATACTAATCATGGGATGAAACGTCGTTGACAGTACACAAATGTCTCTGCAACCCATCAGATGCCCCTCCGGCTGGGAGATAAATGCTCTTATCTCGTGTTTCGCCTTGCCACACTTTAGTCATGACTGCCGCCGAGGCCTCGACTTCGAGTTCGTTGCAACCGTAGGATATGCGGGCATGGACTCTGCACCTATACGCTCCTTGCGGGGAACTGATGAACACCGGCTTGAGCAGTCACTGCTACAAGTTTAGACTTTGATCGGTCGTTGACGAGACTTAGTTAGCTGTTCACGAAAGACGCCAATCGAATGTTCTCGTCGAGACCTATTTCATCTGACAAAAAACCATTGCTCTTTGTCCTCCTCGGATAATCCTACCGCAGGTTGGTACGCGTCTGTTGGGAGCTTGCGTTAGACCTTGCGGCGGAAAGACAAGTGCGGTAGTTGGAAATGTTCCGAGACTCGCCTTCAAATACAACAGCAACATTGAGATCCGCAGCCAAACCCTTCAGCTGCGGCAAGGTCTCCGCATCAGGTCCTTGGGTCGAGTCGTTGACCCATTCCGGGAGCTGGATCCGTTTAAGACTCGGAAACCTGCTGTTGTGACCAGAATGGTGCAGGAGCCTAATGATTTCCAGCCTCAGGCTTGGCCACGGCCGAACGGTCGTTGGTGCGAATCCCCGGGGATGTTCTGGGCCTCCCACCAATGCCAAGCGCTCAATACTCCCAGGCAAGAAGTCAACAAGTCCCTTTGAAGCCGGCGGGCCTCCATTCGTGGTGCTGGGCGATTGCTCTCCACCATAGAAGCAAGCCATGTGGACTGTCAGGTCCTTGAGCACCAAGAATGAAGAAAGCTGGTCCTTCAGGCCATCATGTTGGTTAGGTAGGTAGGTGCTTATCTGAGCCTCGTTGGGTTTGATTTCGAGGATCTCCAAGGTAGCCGCGTGGCGGGCAATGGCTGACCCCGTGGCCTTGTCCAGATATCCACCAGAGCACTGCATTTCTGAAGCGCCATGGCCCGAGTGCAAGACGAGCTTTCTTACAACCTTGCAGGCGCTCATCAAGGCGTCTATACCCCCCGGCTCAGTCTCGACGTCAGACTCCTCGAATATCAGCTCCTCAATTGTCGATGTCCCCGTCGAGATCTTGTCGCCAGCCAGGACATTCTGGAGACCGCACACAGCCACCCAAATCCCATGAAGTCGTTTGATATTTGGAAATGCATCGTGGTTGAAAAGGATGGGAAACTGGCTTAGTGATCTGAATTTGCCGGGACTCCCACGGAGTTTTGCCTCCCTTGCATACGCCCGCCGCTCTGGGTGCCGTCGAAATGACAGGCCGAGTGACTGCATGTCCTCCCGGGGACGACCGGGCAGCAGCTCGAGGCGGCTGTACAGCAGGGGGATGGCGATGTCGTGGAAGTGTCTGTTCGTCTTGACGATGCCAAGGAAGTGTCTGGAGCTCTCGGACGCGACCTGGTGGAAGATCTTGGCCAGTATCTCGTTGGGAAGCTCCGAAATGTAGGATCGTTTCAAGTGCACGAGTGGCCTCGTGTAAATTCGAGCATGGATAGATTCCTCTTGGTCCGACAGGGCGCGATGAAGCTCCTCTGCCCAGGCCCCTGCGCTCTCCTGGATTCGGATACAGTCGAGCACGTCGGCCATATTTGATGGATGGGCACAGATACAGTAGGGGATATCGAGGGAGAGAAGTTTGTCTCATGATTCTTCGTCGTAAGTACCAAGCCCATGTTATTGTAGTTAGGTCGGCGAGGAACAGGACATTTATGACGTACAGTGGCTTGATGTGTCTCGCAATTCCCGTCCCTTGACATTATTATTCTGAGCACCCGTCCCAGTGATTTAGTGGCTTCTCACGTTGCTGGCGCATTCGTTCAATCTCTCAGCATTCCACATCGGCACTGGTTTGTTTGTGCCTGCATCGGGCCGCATGATAACACGCATCGGCATCTTTGAGCACGAATCTTTCCGATTACGCTTTTCGGGATGCTTCGATGCCTTCGGCAATTAAGTCTACCTAGGTAGACATTGCCACTACTGCACGGGAATAAGTCGGCTCCCCCAGCATGATCAAACCCCTGAATTATACACGCAAGCAATGCCTAGAGCCAATTCTTCGCCGATCGCCCTGTGTACACAAGTGCTGAATGCTGAAAGCATATAGAGCTATCGTCAGCCGGGTTGTAACCATATATCTAGAGTACGTCCATCATACATTCTGTCTAAGTATAAAGCATTCTAAGCGATATTGGAAGGGCTGGGTACGATTATTAGAGTTTGATTCAGCACGGACTTAGGATGAGGGATGGTGTAGTTAAATATAGCTAAGTGTAGTCTCGTTTTTAATCTATATATATATACCTCTTTAAGTAGTATGCATTAGTCCCTTTATATAGTAATAAACGCTTAAGTATTTAATATTAAAAAAAAAAAATATAATGCTAATAATAATAGGTTTTAAATATAATTATAACTTGCAGCTAAGTAAATAATAATAGCTATATAAATAAGGCTAGTGAGAATCGCTTTTAACGGCGCCATAGATTATTAATATAAGTAGCTAAAGATTAATCTATTATAGCGCTTTAGAGTTAAAATTGGGTAAATAATTATATAGTAAAGATTAAAATAATCTTTATAAAATAAATCCTATAAATATAATCCTAATTAAAAACTTAATTTCTTTTTATTTATATTAATATATATCTTATATATTTTTAAAAAGACCTTTATTAAGTAAATTATTATTATAATTAATATTTAACCTTAAAGCTAATTTTAATAAAAATTAAAATAATAAATAATTTTTTTAATAATTATTTATAATTATTTTATAAAGCTATTATAAAACTTTTTAAAAAGAGTAAATATAATATTTATAATAAAATAAGTAATATAAAAAAGCATAATAATATTATATTCCTTTAGGTTTACTTTTTTATTATTAATAATTAAAAAATAATTTAAAAAATTAAAAAATAGTTAAGAAATAAAGGTAGGAAGGGGAATTTTATAATTTATTTATAAAAAGGTAATAAGAAAATATATTAAGCTATACGCGACTTTATATATAAGCTTAGGGCTGCTAAAAGATAGTCGGAAAGCTAAGCAGATAGCAATTAGACTAATGAACAGTTGATTTGAAAAACACAGTGTGGCCGAAGCCCAAATATGGCTAAATATAGCTCACATGCAGGTCGCACTTCAACAGAGATACTGCACATACACAGGCTTGGCTGTCCGCGGGCACTTCGCACTGGGTTTGGGGAGACCAGGCCCTTGACCACGGGTAGAACGGAGTCATGCCGTTGGAAACATTCATGCAATATATCTCAGCCTGGTAACGAAAACCTCTCCGTCATCCTTTCTTGTCCATCGCTCGCCTTCCACTCCAGAAGCGATTGAACCTATTCGGTGTTGATTCACATCTTGCCAACAAAATGCTGTCCCTCGCGGTCGTCACAATAGCCGTAGCCGTCATAGGTCCAGCAATCGCTGACCCCTGGGAAGACGACAGGAAACGCGGCAATGGCTTTTTCATGGAATACCTGCCACTCGACAACTGGATCGTCAACGCCACATATTCAGTAATCCTACCGAATTTCCCCTGTGGTTACGTCCCAGGTGGCGAGGAACAGCTGGCGCTCTGGATCGGCATGCAGGACAACCCGGGCAACGGCAGCACCCAGGACATCAACTTCGTGCAGCCGCTGTTCGTCTGGGGCCCGACCCCGAACGTGACAGTCGACCCTGCCTGCAACGCCGAGACGTGGTGCGGCACCGCGAGCACCTACATCGGCCAGGGGCCCGACCAGCAGAGCGCCGGCTTCAAGCCCGTCGCGGTAGGCAAGACCCTCGACATGGAGATCGTCGTCGGTGACGCGGTCACGCAGACGATTTACCTCGACGGGGAGGTATTCTCGACACAGACCGACAGCCCTGGCATGCGGCCCGGGGTCTTCAACTCCCAGAACGAGTGCATCACCGACTCGTGCGGCACGCTCGAGAGGTTTGAGTGGAAGAACCTCAGGTTGACGCTGAAAAAGGCACAACCCGGCTGGGGCCCCAAGATGGAGCTTGCAAATGCTACGACTGCGGGCTGGGAGACGCCGGATGGTGGTGTTACGTGGACCAATGCTTGCATCAAAGTCGAGAAGGACTATCTGTACAAGGACAACAGTGTGCGTGAGTGCTAGGTAGGGGGAGCAGTCATTCTTGATGAGCTCACGCTGCCCAGTAAATGGAATTCAAATTTCTTTTCCTCAGCCCACGAATTTCAAAACTCCCACAGCCCAAAGGCGCGTTTGCGCATCACGGTCGACATTTACCCAGACACTGCCGCCGCCATTTTCCTAATACCTTGAGCAATGAATGGACCTCAAGATCCACTACCTGCCATTTTGAAGCCATGATGTGCTCTGTGTGTGAGAACATCCAACCCCCAAGGATCTTGCAACCTTGACTTTGACGCATTCCTCCCCTTACCTTGCGCTTCCTGCCGGGGCGCCGTACGTTGCTTGTGCTGCCGTATACCAGTCGTCATCCTGCTGGAGATACAGCTGGCTCTGTCGGTATTCCGAGAGATAGTCGGCCGAATCGGGCATGACTGCTGGGCTGTAACCCTCGCCAGAATATGCCCCAGGCGGAGCCATCGTCGACGGGTCCGTGTAGCCATCAGAAGAGCCGGTGTACTGGGCTTCGGAAGAGCCAGTGCCGGAGACTCCGTTGTTCCCTTCCTGCCAGTATTGGTCCTCTGCATCCTGGTCTTGCATGGAATTGTCCCTTGGAATGGGCGGCGGTGGATTCAGGTGTCCTGGGTAGGCCTCGTAGCCCTGAGCATTGCCGTGGGCTTCTCCATAGCCAGGACTATCCACATCGTCTATGACAAACTGTGATGAATCGGGTAGAGGCAGACCCTCGCTGGTCCATGGCATGTTCGCTGCCTGCTGAGCGCCTTCAGATCCTCCGTACCAGTCTCCTGCTCCTTCAGCCATCGCCCTCCCGCCATGGGACATATCCGATTGAGAGGCCCCGGGATCTGACCCAGCTAGTGTAGAGTCGTCGCTCAGGCCAGTCGTCATCCTCTCCGGTTGCCATGAATACCGGTCCTGGTCTATGACCCCTTCTGGGCCCTCTAGTTTTCCGCCCTCAACTTCGTCAGGGAACGCCTGATTTGCATTCGCCTCTAACTTAGCATCGGCTTCAGCATTGCTCTCTTTGATCCTGCCAGCCAGCACGACCTCGCAAATGCCGCCCACCGCGCCGATAAGCATGATTGCCAGCAGGGCGCCCAGTATCAACAGTGCAATTTCCCAGTCCTCCAACGGGGCATCGCCTATTATAGCCCGCTTTTCGGAGTGATGTCCTTCATCATCTGTTGTCGAGGGGAGCGGTGATCCAGCGCCTCGGGTCAATATGAGACTCCATTGAAGAAACGAGAGAGGAAGACGCCTCGTAGTTTGAGACGCCATTGAAATGATTAAAAAGCCTTTGTTGGCAATGTGCAGATGGTGTAAGAAAGGAGCGTGGGGGCAGCTCTATTATGCGAGAGAACAAGGACCGATAGACTTCAAAGCAAACATAAGGAGCCAAGTTCTGGGGACTTCAAACCTGGTGTAGTACACTATTTAGTCATTTGCATTGAGAGGGCTCTCTTCTCATTTTGGCGGCCACTAGTAGGCCACCTCATTAGCATCGGTCGTCGAAGAGTGTCTCTGTCCGTGACAGTATCATGGCCCCGTACGGAAATGGCCCGTTTTGCTTGATGGGGCATTAGTGACCTATCTTGTCGCGGTATCTCTCCGTGGCCCAAAATGAGGCCTTTTGGCACATCTGAAATCCCGTGAGGTCCAATCTCTGCGGTCAGTTGGGAGGACTGCGCAAGATGGCCGGGCTGGCCTCGGCCAGGAGACCACCTCGGCGCACCACACCTCGAAACACAAACACGACAAGACCTTGGGTCTACGGTCGCTGCCAAGATAATGCAAGGTAGCCATCGAAACGTACAGAAACACCAATGAAATTTTGTGGGCTGCAGGCGGACATCTTCGTAACCTCTCCTGGCTCAAGGGCCTGTCATCTACAACGCCACTTTAAATTTTCCACAATTTGCAGAACGAGTTCCTACCTAGATTGGAGTCAAATTTGTCTCCAGATTTTGATAGCCGCATGAAGCGGCTATGGTTGTGCTGCTATGAAAGAAAGGTTACCTTAGGCATGATTTTTCAACTCTAAGAACGAGCCTGCTTAATAGTTTTTATCTTCCTACTTTTTAAATTATTGGATATAATGAGTGCTTCATCTTCTTTTCCCTAGACTGGTCTATCGTCTGCAAATTCTTCTGGGTATTTGAAGACACAGCTTCTGTTGTGACACCACACAACTGCAGGACGGAATTAAGTGTGTTGGGCCACATCATACTAGTAGTACAGCATCAATCACCACCACCATCGGGCGACGGGCTTGCAGCATTGTATCTAGCCGCCCTTTCCAGAATGGATCAGCCAACTGCCCGCTTGGCAATGTGATGTACCTTAATTGCGGTCTCGCCCTAGTAAAGCATGCGGTGACACTCCACGATGTGCACCTGCCCTAGCCGTCGTTGCTTAGCATGCTGTCCTGAAGATGCTGATTGATTGAAGGCGGTCACCACTTTGTAATAAAATCCGCTTTTGTTTTCAGCTCAGCCAGTGTGGCGCGACATGTTCGGCGATGTCACCATGAGCGTGCGCTTCTATGCTTCTGAACTCTACCCAAGCGCCACTGCTTCTAAGCCTCACTGGCAGGCGAAAGAGACAGGCAAGGTGGAGTGCTAAGGACATTTTCATGTCATGAGGCGCTTGAAGTGTCGAGGAAGGTTTAGTTCTGCCAAGCTGCTCAGGAAGTCAAATGTTGCGACCCCTAGAGATATCGCTGATACTTTTGTTTATCAGCCACAGCTCAAGAGGGATGTTCACCGGCTGCAGCCATTTCGTGTAGTGGCCTGTGGAGAAGGACCTAGGCGGAATCACACACGATCACCTGGCGAATTGTATATATTGGTTTGTGTACAACGTGATATCCATGGCGTCTGAGACAGCTGTCGTGCAACGTGATAAGGCAGACACTTTTGAAATCATGTTCTTTTGGATGAGGATTGCCCGGAATTGTTCGATTAACTGCATTGAAAGTGGTCTTCACCTGCAGGTTTGATGACGGAGATTGGCTGCAGGGTCATGTGAAGGAGGCTTAAAAAATCACTTACTGTTTTAGATCTCGGTCAGGATGATCCAATGGTGTTTCTTTTAGTATATTTGAGCTCTTCTACCTGGGCAACAACTGCTATTAGTACTTACGCACTTGAAGCCATGACAGATAAAGGGATCTACACGCTCTATATGGGTTCCGAGTTAATCCAAACACATCAAACCATCCTTTTGCTCCCTTGCAAGCGTCATCGTGTCACAATGAATCCAGGATATGAGTCCTTGTTTAGTTACAATATTTCTCGGCCTTTCCCTTTCAGATGGTTCACCCCAGTGGCGTTAATCGGCGGAGCCGTGCTAGTCGCCTTATTCACGTTCTTAAACTTTGCCTCAAGCGCGTATATCCTCACTATCGAGACGTCCGCAGACCCTAACACCACCGTATCAAAATCCATGGACTTGATGCAGCGGTGGCCGTCCTACCTCGCCTCCAAGGTGAAGCCGACCTGCCAACCGACTTCGCTGCCTGTTAACACTCAATTCTTCACTAATCAGACGGCGCTGGTGTACACGCTCACGAGCGTGTGGCAGGAGATGCCACAGGAGATGGAGCAGGATGCGCCGCGACGGACTTACTCACCATCGTTGGCGTACCTTGGCAACGTACTTGAAAATTGCCATATCAACTCCATTCAGATCGATATTGAATCACAGGACCGCGCAGCTAATCAGTTAGCATTGACTGAATGGGGCGCCAGGGTGCGTACTTCGACCACCTGTCAGACGTCGATAGGGACAGGGGTGACCTTCTTAAACCTGACCCAGTCTTACGACTACGTGCCTGATACGGTTACCTTCGCTCAGATCAAGACTTTTCTAGGGTCTGGTATACTGAGCCGTGACAAGACCACACGAGCCAGCATTTGGTGGGGAGAGTCGCTGATGTCCACGTATTGGGCCCAGATGACAAAGTTGTTGGAGGACGAGACCCGTGAGAGGAATGAGTGGCCGATCCGCAAGGGCTCTCTCTACTTTGTTCCTGATCCTGGCGCAGAAATCAACGGCATTCACTTCTTCCGGTACTTCAAGTCACAATTCCTCTGGATGACCGAGCCGGGCCAGTATCGCTACCCTAATGCGACGGGCGACCAGAATATAGAAGAGCTCACACGACAGAGGACTTATCCTAACATATGGACTCCTGCAGCCAACTTGGCCAAGTCCGCGTACGCGACCATCCTCGCCGACCTGGGCCAGACATCGGCTGGACCGACTATGCTCACGGACGAGACACTGCTGCGGTCCTTCACCGCGGGCCTCCCAGACGCACAAAGCCATGTCGCCAATGCGTGGCCGGGGCCAGCGACCCAGAGCTATGACGAGACGATGGGCACCGGGCCCCTCTCTGTGGTGCCTTCCGTGATCTCGGCCCAGTACATCTGTCAGGTCCCTCATTTGCGGTCACCGGGCAGTCTGATAGTGGCTATCATCGTTGCCGACCTAGTGTTTCTCCAGTCTGCTTGGAAGCTGTACAACTTCGCCTGCGTGTATTGGCTCGGTCGACAGAAACCGGACTCGAACTCGTGTGGTGGTTGTACAAACGGGTCGTCGAAGACTCTGTTGGCAGAACCACACGAGAATGTAACGGGGAAAGTGTACGAGCGAGTGTCCCAACACGAAATCGAGCCAGAAAAGACCAGAGATTGAGGCTGGGGCTATGAGTAATTTTGTTGTGAAGTGGACAGGAGACTTGGCCGTCTACAGGTGTTTGTAATTCTAAGGTGACGAGGGAATTCCTGAGTATGCCAACGGCCTTCTTGCCAGTATTGCTGTCTCAGTCCTTAAAAAGGAGCTGCCAATTTTGGCGCGAGGCCCGCGGCTGCTAGAGGATTTCAGAGATTGATTTCAATATGGGTCTTGTCGGATTGAAAGAGTCAGTAGCCCTCCAGCTCAGCTTCATGGTCCGCGAGCGGCTCACGAGCGCTTTTCAGAATTCACACCAACGTCAATGAAATAATCCAGGATTATCAGTGTTTGAGACGAGCAAGTCTCCCCGTATGTAATAGCCAGGTAGTTCAGAGATGAGGTTATAGGAACCCTGCCTTCCATGAGCATACGGAATGCTTACACAATGCCTAGTATCGAATCTTTGAAAACAGAGAACTTACAATCCATACAAAGCCTGACCTGGATTGCTTGTCGCGCCCATTGACATACGGGACCTGGTTGAAGGCGTAATCAAGGCTGACACAGGGTTGAATCGCCGCCAGTAAGAGGCTAACACATGGGCCGAAAACTCATTCGCTTGGGGGGGAGGGGGGCGGCGACCTTCGGGCGTTGCAAAAAGAATGTGTCCTGTCATTGATTCGGTACAAAGCATATAATGAGCAGGCGTCAATTCAGCTGCACCAAGCTTTCTTGCAAGTGATGCGAATGCAACCTCGACTGCGGAACATAAACCTTACCAGGGCAGAGCCGCCTGATGGCCGTGTTGCCCGATTACAGCACTTGATGCAGCTCGATCAATGCGAGAAAAAGAAGAAAACACCGTCCCACGGTCAAGCACTTGACGCCCTGGCGACTCTGTATCATGTAGACAACGGGCGGAAAGTCAATCGGTCCCAGATCGCAGCCATCTATACCTACACCTACGATAATAATTGTCCACGTGCGGCCATCCAAGGTCAATGCCGCCTATAGATGCCAGGAAGATAAGGAAGCCTCACCGTCATCATGAAGATGGCGCATGAATCTGCCACGGTTCGACCCGGAGAGAGGTGCTCACATGGATGATCGTCGCTCAGAAAAAGCCTCGGCACCCCGGAGACCACACCGTCTAGTTAGTTACCCCAGACGCCACACCTGTTCTTTCCCCGCGTTCGAGCACCCCGGGCCGCCCGGGGTCGTCCCTCGAGATAAATCCTCGGCTGGCTTGGTGAGGATCGCCTGTCGAACCGGTGGACATGTGAAGCTTGACGTCACTGGAGAAGCGGGCAGCATGATGGTGAGGGGAGTCACATATTTCTTCCTGTTGCTTAAGTTGCGTGCATCTTGGACATATTTGGAGAGCTTATCATGCTTATGAGCGTGGATCAGGAGAACCAGCGCCTGGGCTGCATCATCCCGGACCCTTGACGCATGGCTGGGACTAGACCAAATCACTGTACTGCAAGTGCCTCACTTACTGTACACTACATAGCGCATCATGTCTGCATGTGTATGTAAAGCCGCTGCAGGTGCAACGCGCTCTGGTTTGTGACAGGTCATGAGAAGGAGAGACTGACTGACTCGCACTGGGAGGAAGCTTTGCGGCATCGGGCAGCCGCGCAAGCAGAGACGAGATGAGAAGCCAGGTGTGTTGAGGAAGGGATACGCGGAGGAGGGGTAGGTGATGGGCAAGGTTCGTCTGATCAACAGCCCGACTAAAGATGAAGGACCTCTGGACACCCACTCACGGTGTCTACTTTGTCCACGCAATCTTGCTGAGAACGCCACGCTGGCGATGGGAAGAGTAAGACAAGACTACTGCGAGTGAAAAAAAACCAGACTCGGGATGCACCAAATTATACATGTCCACGTCAGTCGAATGGCCCCGGAGTTCCGGGTCAGCTCTCCATGTCAGACGTCCGAGGTGACGAGGCCCGGGTATGGTTATGTCATTGCGCCGACCTGAGTTTTCTTGTCTTGCACGTCCGTGGCCGGGAGGCACGGCAAGGAGTGAACTATGTTTGCCTTGAGGTTGCGTCCGGTCCCGAACGCCCCGAGCGAGTCGGGAGGTTGGAATAGATGCAGCAGTACTGTGCCATCGAAGAGAACAAAGGAGGCAGTTCGGCTTAGTTGGCAAAGATGCGCCCGAGAACACACGGTAAAACGCTGGACTGGAAGCACTGAGCTGGGTGAGCCCACAGCGGGTTTCAAGTCGCGAGCTTGAGAGATTAATCGCGTGATGCTGAGATTGGTCGCACAACTGAGCCTCGTTCGGTTCGGAAATGGCGGTAGGCCATCGGTCGGGGGTTTATTTTGGATATCCATATGGACCGCGAAGATAGTGGCACCGATGCCAAGGCCGGAGGCTCTTGGTCTTTGTAGCACGACTGTGCTTAAAAAAAGGTTCGAGCTGGGTTGGGGGAGGCACGACAGTCGACGGCAGGCATGCCGTGGCACGCCAGTCTTCGGGGGATAAAAGCTGAGGACCAGAAGGGACCATGCCTTGTCTGACTGCCTCGTGCTATTTGACATGGCAGTAAGCCCTAGTGGCAACGTGCAGAGAAGGACAGACAGAAGCTGAGAAGGGGATGGAGGGAACAGTGAGACAGGCAGGCTCCTTCGGGCGCGGGAAACGAGAGCAACTCGTCCACCCAGATCCACAGCTCTCGGAGGACATGATGCATGCAGGCCACACGCTGGGGTCCAGACCCGCCTCGCGTGCGGGCCGTTACAGTAGGTTAGTCCCTCTTGGACGGCAACAAAATGGGGGCGAGAATCCTCCTGCTGCACGTGCTGTTGCCGTCTTGGTACATTGATGCGACAGTCACACTGTCACTCCGTCATTGCCGTCGATCCAGTCACTCTACAGTTCGTGGAGCAGTCACTCCAGCCAGCCATATTATAGTCTAATATGTATATTATATTGTATATAATATCCACTGAATAGTACACAGACGGCTGTCAGATCGACAGTGATGAGTCGAGTCGGTACTGCCCATCCTGCGCCGCGGAGCTTTGCCGACTTTCGACGATAAGAGACGAATTGCCGGGTGATCACGCCCAATGGCAGGACAGGCTGGGCAGTCCCACGCCCCGCCCGGACGATCCCACCAGCCTGTTTGGGAAACACGACAGTTGGGCAGGGTTCCATCGGGGGGCCCCAAAGCAGAATTTCCCCGCAAGATCTCGTGGTGGTGCAGGAAGGAAGGCCAGGCTTGCGGGCGACAAGAGACGGCAGGGCAGCAGAGGGCAAGAAGGAAATCTGGGCCTGCTGGCGACAAGACGAGCTCAACCAGACATCTGATCAGTGGGGCCCTCGGCTCGTCTTCTCTTTCCGCCCTAGGCTGGTGCCCGCTAGCCAGGGGCAACGGTCGAGCAGAATTGGCAGGTCGAGCCAGGCCTGATGAGTGCTGGATCGCGCATTGCTGCAATGATGGACCCTGGAGGGGAGAGGCCATCTCGTCCATTCTTTGCACTCTGCTCTGCTCTGCTCTCGGTCCTTGCTCCGTGCTGGCTCCCGCTCGAAGGCCACGGCCTCTCAAGGTTCAATTCAAGTGCGGAGAAGTCGTTAAACAGACGCCGATCCATGCCCTTTTCTGGCAGGCGTGAGGTGCTGCCATTCCCGTCCCGGGCAGGTCTGTGGGTGCTGAGCCAAGTCTGTGCAGCCCTGGCCAGCCTGGGAAACTTCAAACACGATCCCCTGTGGGTACAAAGCTCCGCCTGTTGATCGCTGTGGCCGTTGATGTCGTGGACCCTTGCTCCTGACCCCCGGGCAGACGTCACCTTCTACGGTGGGAAGCATCCCTGCACCTTGAAGGGATCTTGAGGAAACCTTGGAGAGGGCCCGAGTGTCAGGAGCGGTCTCTTGTCAGTGCAGCGAATTTCTGCCAATCGGTCCACAGAGAACTCGGTGTGCCGCGGCCTTGATCGCTACCGCCAGACAAGCCACAGGTCAGCCAACATGCGGTGTCGACGGTCGCGGATTCGCTGGCTCCTCGACAGCCTACTCGTGCACTACAAGACCGGCTTGCAAGGATGTTAGCTGCTGTATGGCGCCTCCTGGGGGCTGCTTGCACTTTAGGACATGTGTGGTTGCGTTGCAGTGGATAGTCTGGGTACTTGGTAGATTGCGGCGGTCCTGCGTACCACTGTCAGCTAACGCGAAGTAAAAAAGAAGAATCCTGTTGTATGTGCGGTAGGGGGGGAGGGTGGCCTCTGGGGGGGCGGTCAGGACCTGAAAAGTCCCGTCCCACCCACTTCACGGTCAATAACCCACTCGTCTAATCTCACATTCTGTTTTCTCCTGTCCTTCCCTTGACTGGGCCGGCACATGTGAATTGTATATCCATAATATTTGTACAGAGAGAGAGGCGCGAAACTGCTGCCGTTGCGGGCACCATGGATTACATGTGAGTCTCCTGTTCTCCCCAGGCGCAATTTCCCGGCTGCTCTAGTCCCCATTGGATCGAGGAAGGGCCCCTTGGCGTTCACTGCCACCGTCTCTACAAGCAGCTGTATCTATCTACTCTTTCGTGCAGCTCCGGCACAAACGGGACAGCACTTGAGAGCTTGGTTCAACCGCCGGCGCGGCACTAACAATAATTCTCCAACTGTTACAGATCCATCTCGACGGCATGCTTTGCGACCAACAATGCGATTTCGAAGACGTCCCCGACCCTGCGAAGCTTCATCCGGGAGGTCAGAGAGGCACGGGCAGAGCTCGATGCCGTCCTAGCCGAACTCCATTCCCTGGATGGCGTCCTCGACATCCTGAAAGATGACGCTTCGAGCTTTCCCGAGGCATTGGCCAAGCGGACTCCGCCCTTGCTGGAGCATTGCACAAGCATAGTGCACCAGATCGAAGGATATATGCACGTTTGCAACGGGCTGGGGCTCTCGGCAAGGGACAAGAAATACCGATGGATGGCCATACGGGGAGACATGGAGAAGCTGAGGCTGACGCTGGAGGGATACAAATCCACTCTGGCGGTGGTGACAGACCTCGTTGGATTGTACGTACCAACCATATCAATTGGCTTATACGCAGACGATGGATGTGCTGGGCTGACCACATGTTTTTATGTACGTGCAGGACCAAAACCAAGAGGGACAATGACCGGCTGTCCATCGACAGCGACGCATCCGGGTATCGCGACACCATCGAGCGGCAGGCGTCGGTCAACGATGACATCAAGAGCGACCTCACGCGTGTCATGGGCAATATGGGTGGCCTCCGGGCAAGGCTGCAGGCCGAGTTCGGGTCCATCTACGCCGTGTCCGACATCGAGAAGTATCTGGACGCGATGCAACTGCAGGCGACCAACCTTGGTTACAGGCTGGAGGCGGAGAGATTGGAGGCACGGCCGCCCCCACGACAGGCCCAGGCACACGCACGTGGAGCAGCAGGAGATCGCGAAGATCGTCATACGCACAGTGGGTCCTCGTCTGTGGGTGACGCACCAGACAGTGCCATCGACATGAACGACGGGCCCCCGAGCCCGTACCGTCGCCACTCCAAGGAAGAGCCTGATTCGCCCCCTGACCGGCGCCTGCGGCACGATAAGTCGCTACCGAGCTTGCCTCGCCTGCCTCGCCTGCCCATTGTCGAAATAGACGAATTCATCGACGAGATCGACGGGCTCGGGGACCTCCCTGAGCCCTCGTCGTCTGCCACGCGCGCACCGACCCCACCGCCAAAGGCGGTTGCACGGTCCAATTCCATGGTTCATGTTTCGTCCCTCTCGCCCTGGACCGGTCACATACCAGGGCTCTCCAGGCCCTCGTCGGTCCGCAGCGTCAGCGACTACGGCGTCCTCGACTCTGAAGGCAACCCCATCGTGCCCCGGCGCATGAGCTCGCTCCGCAGCCTTCCTCGGTCTGACGGCGATGCTCTGTCGACAGTGGGCAGTCTGAGGGGAATAAGACCACCGAGAAGTGAGAGCAGCTTCAGCATGTATTCATCCGCAGGCACGGTCACCACCACCATCGTGGGCGGGCCCCGGGCTCAAGATCCCCATCCGGTTATTGATTCGAGATCAAACAAGATAAACACCAACAGCAACAACAACACCAACACCACCAACACCAGCAGCCGGCCTGGTCGACGGCTCTTTGGCCGACGCAGCTCATTCAGTGTCCCTGGCCTGCCCACGAGGCCTGGTACGAGCAACAACGCCGCCGGCTCCGGCAAGGCTCACATACTCTCCGCCCTCGCAGGACCAGGCAATGCTCTCGCCATGCCGGCCGCCAGGGCCGACGCCACCTCACAGTCATACGCACACTCACCCCCAGCGCCACCATCACCACCCACGCCAAGAGTCCACCACCGTGCGAACCCGTCAGTCGACACGACGGCCACCAATGCCACCTCGGCCAGCGGCTCCAAGGGACTCCGGCCCTCAACCGCCGTCTCCTCCACGGGCGCGAGCATACGCAGCAACTCGTCCAGGATCTCGTCCATGTTCAGGAGGGTGAGCGTCTGGTCGCCCAGGGTCACCGCCGAGGCGGCCCCGGAGGAGCCCGAGCCGGACGACATCTTCGGGGTGTCCCTCAAGAAGAGCATGCAGATGGCCACGGCGACCGTCAAGACGCACCACGACGGTTCCAAGGGCTCCTCCCGGCGAGACTTCCCCCGCTGCATCCTATCATGTGTGAGCTTCATCAAGGAGAACGGCGGGATCCACGCCCCCCACATCTTCGGCGGCGAGATGGCGGGCGGCGAGTCGATGGTGCGCGTCGCGGCGCTCAAGGAAGGGTTCAGCACGGCGCCGTACTACGGCGAGGGCAACATCGACTGGGCCGCCTACGACGTCTACGACGCCGCCGAGCTCATCGTGCTCTTCCTGCAGCAGCTGCCCAAGCCGCTCGTCACCGAGGCCGTCGCCAAGCGCTGGATCGTCCTCTCCAAGCAGGCCACCGTGCCCAACCACCTGCGCCTCGACCACTGCATCGACTTCTGGGACGAGGCCCTGCTCGGGATCCGCGGCGCCGCCCGCAGCCTGTTCAAGCTGCTGCTTAATCTGTGGGGCGACGTTGCTGATGCTGCCGAGGTCAACGAGATGACGGCCGAGAGGCTGGCGGCGCGCATGCTCAACCCGCTCATGCACCTGCCTGCTGGCAAGTACACGACTGATTTCATGCTCGGGCTGGCGTTCCTCATCCGCAAGAGGAGCGAGTACAGCGTCATGCTCCGGGATGGGAGGAAGAGCAAGGCGGCTTTTTAAATACCTATCGGCGTAAATGGCCTATTCATCCATACTGCTTATCACGGACATTTACACAACCGTCCAGGTCAGAATGACATCGACCTCTTCAACGAACATCTTTTATTTGTGAGCAACTTAACTCTCTGCCTGGGATGGCGCGAGAGAGAATTTGCTGGGATATATAAGTCACGACAATACTTCGCAAAAAGACCACAAACACACAGCACAGCCATCTGCCATGGCAGTGTGCCTACGACTGCCTTTCGAAAGGCTTGTATACTATGTCACTCGTTTTTACATAGGGAGGAATGTTACTGGCGAAGATACCCGAGACGTCGTTTAAAATATATTGTCTATTCTATTCCAATTACGCATCTTACAATCGTGACATTACGTTATGGACCGAGTGAGACATGGAGTCTCAGCGTGTCCGAGTCCCGTTTCGACCTCGGAGCTGAATAAACAGCAAGACAACGGACCATTCCCTCAGACCTTGACAGCATATGTTCTTCGGTATGCCTCGTCAATACTCTGAAGGTAGTACGTCCCGGTGGCGAGGGAGGCAATGTCCCCAGCGGGCTGAAAGCCTTTGGAACCATAAGCTTTGAGCCTGAGCGCACAAGCCTGGGTGGGATGTGATTAGTATAAGCTTCCATGGACTTCGGAGTAAGGTAGCGAGTGTCTCACATTCTCGTATTCCTCCGGCGTGGCGATGTGACGTCGGCTCAGTCTGTCCATGAGGTCGATCTTGCGCACCATGTCGCTGACGTCCCCCGTGAGCTTGAGGGCGAACAGACTGCTGGCGATTCCACTTCCGTACTGCAAAATGTGTTAGCAGGAGGCGTGCTTGAGAGTCAGTTTGTCTAAGTACTTACGCTGAACATGCCGATCGTCTTCCCCATGGCTTCTTTGGGGTCGATGTTGCTGATGAGGCTGATGAGTGAGCAATACAAGCTCGCCGTGTACATGTTGCCACACAGGGTGGGCGCGGCGATGCACGGTTCCACTCGCGACCTGAAACGATCTTTCGACAGCGCCACAAAGAGCTTCTCGAGTTCCTTACTCTTCAGCGACTCTTCGTAGCTGAGTTGACGCAGCTCAGCAGGAATTGCTTCCCTGGCCTTCTCGTCGGTGGAAAGCAAGAAGTCATTGTACATCAGGCGCCCGTATGACTTGCTGACGAGCTTGCAGTTCGGGGTATGGAATGCCATGTAGTCGAAACGATCCAGGAGATTGGCTGCTTCACCATTGGCAATGTGGCCATTCGTCTCAACACCTGTCCCCTCCACCTTTTCACGGAGGCGTTTGTAGCAGCCATCCAGCGCGGAGAGGTAAGCCCGGATGGACTCGTGCCCGTTGACCACAGGGAACTCAACCTTGAGGTCAGGCTTATAGAAGTCATATGCGTGGGTCATGAAGGTCCCCTTGAGGCTCGGCTCGAAAGAGAGCAAGGCGTTCGGGCCCACGAGCATGGCCACACAGCCAGCGCCGCCGGTGGGGCGGGAAGACGCCTCCCGGTACAGGGCGATGTCTGAGGCCACCACGATGGCATCGCGGCCGTCCCACGAGCGGGATTCAACCCAATTCACTGCGTTGAACAGGGCGCTCGTGCCACCGTAGCAGGCGTTGACCGTGTCGATGCCCTCCAGGCTGGTATTGCCAGCTGGTTCGAACAGCTGGGTGAGCACGGTCTTTACAGACTTGGCCTTGTCGATCAGAGATTCGGTGCCGACCTCCAGACGACCGATCGACTTGGGGTCGATGTTGTACTTTCGGAGCAAGGAGGAGACGGCGGTGAGAGCAAGTGAACAAACGTCTGGGTTGGAGTTGGTCAGTATGGTTCAGTCTTGTGGCACGATCATTGATCAACACGGCGACTGGGACACATACCTTCTCGATCGTCGCAGTAGTTCATGTACTTCAGACCAAGGCCGATGGTGTATTTGCCAGCTGAGACTCCTTGGTACTGTTCAAAGAGAGCCTGGTCCAAGCACTATGAAGTCTGGTCAGCAAACAGATACGAGATGACATTACGTGAGTGTTCGAATATGCTATGCATGAGCGCTGACCTGATTGGGGACGTAAATCTCCATGGCCTTGATGCCAACATTGTCCGGGTAAGCCATCTTTGAGTGAAGATATTTCGAAAACAGCGAGTTGCAAAATTGCCACAAGGATGAACACCGTCTGTCAATTGCCCAGCCAGAGGATTTACACCCACATGGGCTACGATAAGTAGTAACTTATAGTTTTTAGGTGTTGAGGCTGTGCAAAACATCTCCAGCCCCAAAAGAGTTGTTGAGGTCCAGTGGAAGCTAACGCTGTTCCTTTTTCGGTCACTGAAGGATGCGGCAAACCCCTGGCTTCATTTCGTTTCCGCTATCTCGCGCTCAGGTACATAATGGAGCTTCTGCAACAGAACATTTCGAGCTTCAAGTAATCAGTCCGTATTACCCGAATCTCAGCTCGCCCATTGAGGCTGAGCACAGTACCCTTGCTATCATGACTTGGTGTTGCAGTCGTCTTGACGGACATCTGTTGCACTGCAGACAATCACGTCCTTGTGCTCAATCGAGCCTGTACGAGCACGCAACGATACCGTGCCAATAATACCAAAGAATTAGTTCCAACTTCGTTGATAGAAGCTGGAGGAGAGGTGGCAGACTTACACTGTGCCCGAACGGAAATGAGTGAACTCGTTATCAGCGGTTGCTGAGTGACCATGGAACTATGGAAAAGCAATTACACTAGGTACTCTACACTGTGACTTTTAAGGGTGGAAGTGGTATCCTGCAGTACCCGTATGAACAGCCTCAGAGCCCCAGGCAAATTGCTAAAATTGTTAAACAAAGGTTCACTAAGATAAGCTTGTTTGAAAGCCCCTGTTACCTATACCATAAAGTCCACCCTACCTAGGTACAGCTTCCCCACAATATCCATCCTCGAGCCGCCAATCTCAGAAATCGTTTCGTTGAAGGTTTCAAATCGATCGAAACTCGTCCCTGCGCGTATTCATGTCCAATTCAAGAGAGGAGCCCCGTGGCCTGAGGCTAGGATGCCAGGCAACCAGGCGACCAGGCAACCATGCCGCTAAATCGCGCAAAGGAGCAGGACTCTGTCTAGCTTTGCCTGATTTCAGAGGCTAATCTACGAGCTACGTCGTATCGCAGGGCAGACCGGAAACGCGCGGTTATTAAGTCTGAGTCAGGAGTGTATGACCTTCCCACAGAAGCTGGTGTGCTCTCCGGCATGTCATCTGGGGAATGTGGTGTCAAGAAGTCTCACGATGCTGATATGAAGGAGCAGAGTGAAGTGAAAAAATTCGGTTGACCCATTGGAATGCAAACTCCGGTGACTTTGTTATCAGATCGTTGATCTATGCGACCTTCATATTTGCTGGATCAGCTACTCGGCTGCTGCGACTTCGCTGACACGCTGGACAAGAAGTGGCATCCTCCGCTCGGTTTGGTCACACGAAAGACACTCAACTACTCCATTTTCGGCGTTGCTTGTCACCAAATGGACGAGGCAGACTCATTGTGCCACATGCGGTTGGCTTGGCTGGATAAGTCACCATGGGTATAGAGATGGAAGCACTACCAGACAGGTTGTGGTAGCTTTACTCCCAGCGTCTTTTCTAGGAAAGTCTAGGTCTTCCCATGCCTTCCTCGGGTCTCGGATCAACTCAGCAGACATGTGACTTGAAGAAGATACAGCCCAGTAGGTATCAGCTGCACAGACGCGGTAGCAAAGAGCTCGGCAGCAAGGGTTGTCTATGCTCAGGGGAGACCGTGGACGGAGGATCCAATTGCTGTAGTTAAAGTCCGGAGCTTGATAGCTCCTCTTTTTCTTCCTCCTTTCCCTTCTCTTCTTCTCCCCCTTCTTCCTTGCTAAAGTCCAAAGGTTTCTCGATTCCATTTTCCTCTAGCACTTGTGCCATTTCCTCACTAGACCTCGGAATAACAGACCATAGGGACGACCAGCCACGATCACTCACAGATCCAGTTTCAGCACTCTTTTCAAGTAGTAGCCGCAAGGCACTCTGGTTGCCGTGTTGAACAGCAACATGCAACGCTGTCCGGCCCTCTTTGTCCTCCTCATATATATCGGCACCTTTTTCAAGCAGAAGCCGAGCAACTTCATCACTTCTCCAACCACAAGTAGCAACTTGGATATGCAGTGGTGTGCAGCCCTTTTCGTCTTTCTCGTCAACCATGGCCCCGTTTTCAAGTAGAAGTCGAGCAGCTCTCTCGCCGTTGAACCCACCAGCAGCAAAATGCAGTGGTGTAGAGCCCTGGGTATCTTTATCACAAACTCTTGCCCCATGTTTGAGCAGAAGCTGAGCAGTCTTCTCGTTATCCCATCCAGCAGCAGCAAGATGCAACGGTGTGCGGCCCTTGTCGTCTTTGTCATGAACCCCAGCCCCGTACTCAAGAAGAAGCCGAGTACCTTTCTCATTTCTATAACCATCAGCAGCAAGATGCAGTGGTGTGCGGCCCTGCCCATCTCTCTCGTAAACCTGAGCCTCGTTTTCGAGCAGAAGCTGAATGACTTCCTCGCTATCCAATCTACTAGCAGCAATGTGCAGCGGTGTGCGGCCCTCGTCATCTTTCTCATGAATTTTAGCCCCGCTTTTGAGTAGAAACGGAATGGTGACCTTGTTTTGTGCCTTGGTAGCAACATGTAGCGGTGTGCGGCCCTTGTCATCTTTCTCATGCATCTCAGCCTTGTTTTCGAGCAAGAGCCGTATAACAGCCTCGCCATTTGCCTTGGCAGCGAAATGCAGTGCCGTTCGGCCCTTTTTGTCTTTCTCGTGAATATCCGCACCTTCTTTGAGCAGCCACTGTACAATGGCTTCGCTATTTGATTCAGCAGCGAAATGCAATTCTGTTCGGCCCCGTCCATCTGTGTCGTGTCTCACAGCACCCTTTTCGAGCAAAAACCGTATCATCTTTTCATTGCTCTTCCGGAAAGCACTATGCAGTGGTGTCATACCGAACCGGTTGCGCTGGTGTAGATATGCTCCCCTTCTCAGAATCGAACATACCACGTCTGCGCGATTGGCTTCAATCGCGCACACCAGAGGAGTTCTTGAACCATCACCAAGACCAGAACGTGAATCCTTATTGTCGACATCTATTCCGGGCCAGTCCAGGAGAGAGTGGACTGTTTCCAGCTCGCATTTGAGGTCTAAGGCGGTGATAAGTGGTGGGGGCCTCCTAGCATACTTGCATATTGGCGGTCTGGCACCTATCCAAAGATCTTCAATGAGTTCTGGAAAGTTGCTGTCGATGGCGAGTGTTAAAATCTCAAACAACTCATCCTCGTTGCCAGGAAGATAGAACCGCTTGTTCAAAGTCAATGCCCACTGGAGATCCTCCTGTCGTATTGTCGCGTTCGTGCCCTTTTCCCTAGATTCTCTCCGGCGCCACATTTCGGAAAAAATATGTGGCGCTTCTGTGGACCCATATGGTGCCTTTGGCGTACGTTCGTGGAAATAAACGTACAGATGTTCATAGCAGCTGAGCATGACTTCGATTTGACAGTCCGAGGCGAGTGCAGAATGGCGCTTCTTCATGTCCCGCATCCCACCCAGGCCGAACTCGCGGTCGCCTCTCTTTTTCGACAGCGCCGCTCTTCGATATAAGTCACCTAAGCATTGGAGAACCTGCTTGTGGAACCGGGCCGGACATCTGGGGAGCACCCAGGTAATTATAGCAGCCCCCTTACGGAAGTTCAAGTCCCGCCGAAGGGACTTGGCCAAGTCCAGCAGGTTCTGCACCATTTCTTCATCAAGAAGCGGCAATTTCATCTGGCGCAGGAATGCCGGGACAATGCTCATCAGAGCCTCCTCCCGTGTTGCGACGCCGGCTGAAACAAGGGCGTTGGCAAGCGCATCAATGTGAGGATTGGTGAGCTCAAAAAATGGTGTAGCTCGAGAAGCGGTCGAAATGGAGTTATCTCGTAGTGTCAAGTAATCTTCTGGGTCTCCAGTACCGCGCAAATCGCCGACGATCCCAGCTATCCTGTTGATAAAGACAGTATAGACGTCCTGGGCCATCAATTGCAACAAGGATGTACTCCCATTTGTGGGGATACCCAATACCGTGAACTTCTCTGTTCCGGTCTCATCAGTCTGTCTGGAGGCGCCACAACTTTGTTTTGACGATTGGGCTCTGCTGAGGAGGCTGGATGTTGGTATCGAGAGGTTGTCTGGTCTCGATATACCGTCCGCATCCCCGTATTCCCGTACTTGCCGTGTCTGAGTGACCCAGAGATACAAGGCTGCCTCGGTGTCATCCCTCTTCGACTTCTCAACGACAACCATTTTGCTGCGGGTGAGGTGTTCCTCAGCTATGGAGCCAAGAAGGGGCTCTGATTGTTTTAGTGACCACAACCACAATCCTAACACAGCCTCTAAGTGATGGTTGCTGATGCTCCATTTGCCATCTCTGTTGTACATCTGGAATCCAACAGTGAAATGACCTTGCACCCCTTTTGGCCCACCCCGGGGTGGGTGTTTCTCTTGGGATGTCTGGTCTGGCAATTTTGAGAACCAACATAAAGACGTCCAAGCAATTGCTTTCGGTGCAGCATAGTCTTTCCAAGTCTTACCCAGGGGAAATTGTGCAAAGATATACTCGGCTGAGAACTGCAGGGCCTTTTGAAGCTGCAAGGCTGTTGTGCGGATTTCGCCACCCCAGGCCTGCTCCGGTGGCAAGCCAATTTGCATGCTTGTCAGCTCCGCGAGTCGCGATCGGAAACGCATAATCTTTGCTGCGGGATTTATACAAGTGGCGCAGGGTGAACCATGTTGCTCCCTCTGTGAAGCCAAAGTATTTTGTGCCTCTTCGGAAGCCAAGGAAAGCGGTGGTTCTGAGTTGACTGCCTCCTGTCCAGCTACCCAACTTGAAGCGCAACTGGCAGCACGAATTCTGCGGTCATCGTTTTTGGTATAATACGCTGCGAAATGCTTGGTGGCAACGACATTAACTCCATCGCGAACCTCTTCCTTAGGCTTCACATCGTCCTGGCCCTCATTCGTGAAATTGTCGCTGACGCACCATTCTGTCACTTCAAGGCTTCCGCATCAGCCAGGCTCGTGGAATGGCGGAGAACAGAAAAGGACTCACCATAATGTCCGTCATCGTCGTCGATAGTCATGGCCTGCCAGTCGAGTTCGTGACCTTCAATCGAAGTGCTTCTTCCATAATTATCATGTGCTAAGCGATTCTCGTTCGCTTCGAGCCGTTTCCCGCGAAGGATAGCGCGCAAAAAGGACATGATGAGGGTTGCGATAAACTGGAACAGTGCAATAGACCCCGGCGAGCCACGTAGGCCAATGAACTGAAGCACCCATCCTAAGGTAGTGGAGGTCACCGCAAGAAGCAGCATGCGCCCTTGCTCTGGATTGTCCACTCTTCCAGATGTGATATACTCGTCTCTTCTCTCCGAATACGCGAACGCGCGGAAAAGCTGATCACCAATGCGCTGGCCGCCAGGCTGGAGCCAGAAGATTTTGGGTGTCTCCCCAATTCTTTTGAATCTTCTTTCATGAGACTTCAGATCAATCATTCTCGCACATAGGATCATTCCAAAAACCAACATCAGAGTCCCGGAGATCGTCAATCCAAGCCACACCTTTGCTTGTGGAGATGGTGTCCCTTCGTTTAAGAATGAGGGATTGTAAAGCGTGGCCCAGGTTGCGTACCCAAAGAAGCTCAGCTGAAGAAGTACGCTGAAAATTAGGATTGACCAATGAATGCTCTTGTGCAATTTTCTGATCCCTATGTTGAGGGTCAAGTTCGGGTTCGCAGACGGCTCGTCTTCGGTCCTATACTCGTCTTCAGTCCTAGGCTCGTCCTTGGTCCTCTGGTCTTCTTCGTTCCTTTGGTCATTGGGCTCAATGGGCTTCATGCAGAAAAGTCTTAATAATAGCTTGAATGACTTTGGCCACGTCCATCGACTCGATTCGACTTCCTTCCATCCGGACAAGGCCTTCTTCGTGCTCGGTCGATGAATTCCGCAGGATGGCCACTCTTCGACAATGTCTTGGCGCTGATCTTCTTTGTACTTCGGGTAGAAGTCATCTTTGATGTCACTGTCGTAAATGAAGTCCAAGATCTTCGGGCGTCCAAACACGCGACATATGCCTCCATTTGACCACAGTTCGCACACGTCTTGGCTGGTGGACGAGCAGAGCTCAGCTTCAGCCACTCCATGGGCCTCTTGTGATCTGCCAATGATGGACTTGAATGAGGAACTGCCATAGATGCGAATGACGGACACGACAGCCGTGATGAGCCCCAGTGGGGCGATGCTGAAGATGATGCTGTCCATGAAACTGGTAGACTCGCTGAGAAATTGCTTGGTGGCTTGTTCTCCAAACAGCGTAATGAGAGGGGCGAGGTCGGTTGCCAGATTATTCGTGATATCGTCAATGCCTTCGTAGAGTGCTTCCACACCCGTGAAGAGGGTGAAGGCAATCAAGAAAATCCAGATCATTGTGAGCATTTAGGCTTCTTGGATCACAGTGCTGTAGAAATTGGTAAGATTCGTTCCAAAGTTCCACAGCAAACTTCTAAACAAATTGATGAGGTGGGTGTACTGTATGTGTAGCTTCAGCTGAGCATCAGCACTTGCAATGATGCATGGAATTCCCTACACTAAAATGGATACATCGAAGAGAAACAAAGGATCACAGCATGGAGGTATATCCGATTCAAGAATGACCTGGTGCGTCCTTGCTTTTGCGATGCATGCCTGCAGCCACAGCGTCAAATTCTGCCCCAGGGGGTGGCCCACGGTTCAAAAACGGCATGCAGGCAGGCCTTTTTTGTGGGGCATTGAAGCCAGAGTGACACGTCTACACGGAGCTGTCATGTGCGATGCTGCTGTTGGGACGGAGATGAGCTGCGGTAGTTGGGCTGCTGAAGGTCCAATATGTGACAAAGTGGAAGTTCCAAATCAAGAATATCTTGCGAAAATCAATTTCGTTCTTATTCATTCCATCAGTCCCTTATACTATATGCCCCCGAGCATCGCATCGCATTTGTTCTATCCACCCCAATCCCATTATCTGCCTAGCTCAAGATCATTGGCAACAGTCTTACTTACCACACCGTGTTGGCTTGACTTAGCCGGCAGTGCCTCTCGCAACTGCAGGATTGTCAGACTCGGCGAAGCCAAGAGAGCCTCGTCCTACATGGTTCGGTAATACAATGCAGCCGCCGGCCATTGCCCATCTTTGACGGCAAAGAGGGAGATAGGTCTCAGCACCATCCATCCACATCGTATGAGAACCCGGAGCCCGACCCGACGCCCCAGCTCGGGCTTCGGGCTGGAACATGGTTTCCTGCCGTAGGTGGTAGTACACACTTATCTTATGAAGCGGCTCCACGGCTCTACTCTCTCACCATCCGGCACGAGCAGGCAAAGTATGACCTTGCAGCATTCCATTTGAAGCATTCTTCTCGCTGCTCTTCTAGATGCTAACATCCTCGCCGTAAGATCACCGTCCTTGTTCAGAGATTCTACTGAGGAGTTTGGGGAACAGGAAATTATCAGGTATAAAAAGCAGCCCTTATGATGCCTGGACTCAATCAGATTACCCATTGCCGCCCATCGCCCTCCTGTCCCCAGGCACATCGCGCCGACACATGTTATGCCAGTCACTCACTCACTCAAGAGATTTGAGCATTAGTCTCCTTCCCAGTGTAGCTCTTCGAAGCCGACAGCTTCGGCCAAGGAGCGAACATGTTGCTACCTGATGGCGGCAACGCATTTTTCAACTCAGGGAGGTTCCTAACCAACACATCCCGCATGGTACTGTTCTGCACCCATTTGAGCCCCTCAGGCGTATAAGTCTCGTCGTTCCACTGAGTGGCGATGAAACGATCGCTCTTCAGCCGCCGTGAAGCCATGCAGACGAAGATCCGGAACGCGGTGTCGCTGAACCCGAACCCCTTGGGCAGCGGCTCGCTGTGGCTGCCGACCAGGACGTCCACCGCCTCGATGTCGCCGCCGTAGACGTCTTCCAGATCCCGTGCCAGCGCCGCCCGGTCCTTGGCCGCCTGGCTCGAGCCCTTCACGCCACCGACAAGCTCTTCGAACGTCTTGGGTGCTGACATTCGGAGCAGCCGGCGGAACTGGTTGTACCGCGGGACCCCGCGCTCTCGGTCGCGGAGGATGTCGACGGTGCCCAGGTCGCGGGTTGGGATGCCGTCGGGTGTGGTCAGGTTGCGGAGAAAGTCTGGATAGTTGTGATTCGTAATGGCACCGGGATAGTTGATTCCGAACGAATAGAAAGCGTCGGCAAAGGATAGTGCCTTGGGCCCAACGAAGGGATCCTGTGCTTTGGAGAATGTCAAGTCCACTGTAGGGACTGTTGAATGATGCTCTCCGCTGCCGGCGTTGAAGAAGGCGATGTCGTCTTGGAAAAGATTACTACGCGATTCGGGCAACCGGGTTGGTAGTGGATAACTTACCAGGAACTAGAGAGTGCATCCTGTACACAGAGACAAACTCTTCTGTAAGTGAATATGGTACTCCATCTTGTCCAGCACCCGACCCAGGGATGCCGCTGACGGCCTCACTCGTCTTCGATATCCGACCGACTAGCTTGTTCAGGGTTTCTCCTGCCAGTCCCCACCAATTCGCGTTCATGGCAATCTTCAAGGCAGGGTGAGCCAGAATAGCTGGTGTCCACTCCACCGTGTGTATTTTCGCCATCAAGGCGCAGTTGATCAGTCGAGCCTTGTCGAAAATCTGGTCTCTACGAAGAGAGTCAGCCCAATCGCATCCCTTGGAGCCAGAGTTAATGATTATCATTAGCAGTGCCCGCTTACCCAGTCCAGGACGGATATGCCCTACGAAGCATATCGCAGATGGCATTGTGTTCCAACGTAAACAGGGTATGCATCATCTCCAACGCAACCCACCAGTTGTCGTGGAACCCAGTAAGTGGGTTTCCATTGTCGTCGCGGGGAAGAAAGGCAACGGCTCCTTTCTGGTCCAGTTCCAACTTTCCGTCCGGACTGTTGTCACGGAGTTGCCTGGTCATGACCTCACTTGATCCATAGATCTGAGAACCGTCCCACCAGCCTGTGTTGACGTTCTTGTACCCGGGGCATTCGGAGTCAGACGGGTCTAGAATTTTGTCCGGCTTTGTTCGCGGTAGTTTCATCTCTCCGCCAGGCCATGAGTCACCATATGGGAGAGGAACCTCAAAAGACTCTTCGCTCTTTCCAAGAGTCAGTCCCACAAGTTTCTCAAGTAGGGTGTGACAGAGTGCTCACAGTCTCATGATTGAACCAATCATGGATCTGAAACTGGATCCAGGCAGCGGCCAAGAGGTTCAGGCTAGTTGCTGGTATGAACCTGTCCCTCTTCATGAACCGTTCGCTCACGATGCGAGGATTGGGAGTCCACAGGTCCCGCTCGGACGGCTTTCCGGTTTCTTTCCTTGAAAAGTTGCGCCCAAATCGAATACCAGAGCAGCCCATCAGAGGCATTTCCAGTGAGTTGTAAGTGCCATCAGAGTTTCTTGCGTGCAGGAATCGATCGTTAGGAAGGGGAAAATCGTGGGCGTTGCCCTGCTCGGACGTAGAAGCGTAGCCATCGTAGAGGTTTTGCTCGCGCAGTTCGACTCGGAAGAGGTATAGCTGCAGGGTACCGACGAGCCGTGGGAGCTTGTGCCACGGGACGAATTTGTTCACGATGCTGAACGTCCAGATCCCAACGCGGTCCAAAAAGGACGGTCGAGGAGTCGTACCTAAAGCTTGAGAGGCCATGCTCACCTGGAAACAGGCGCACGGCGTCGGGCTCGCCTGCAAATGATTCCCTGGTGGGGAAACGGGGAAAAGAAGGCAATAAATAAATCAGAAAACACGCCATACTGCAAAATCGGCGGGGTTGGTGCACATGTGTGTGTCACACGACACCTCAGCAATGCTGAGGCGCTGCAACCTTGGTTGTCTTATTGCGTGCTTACGGGTGGTCACACATGCACAGGATATTGGGCCGATTGGACCAGGTGAATCTGCTGCGGGATTATCTATCGCCAAGGAATGGTTATCTGCAGGCATGCTTTCAACCGGTGAGGGCCACATCTGTCTGTGAAACAACTCCTGGGAATGTTGGCTTGTGGCACATGTTCCTGTGGCACCTACCAAATGTAAATTCTAATCCCTGAAACGTGGCTGACCAGTCTGCAAAAGCAGATTTGTCCCCCAGCTTGAATCTCAGCTCCATAATCCCGGAGAGTTGGAGATGGGTACCTTTTCACAATTGATTGCTCGACCGAGTTTTGACCTTGAGGCATTACTTGAAATTGTCACCGAGAATATTTGAAGCAGCCGTTTCCAAGTTTATCAATTCTCGACATGCTTGCATGCTTGTGGCGATGTAGGGTCAGCTGGAAACTCTCGTCCTCTTGTCTAAGCACACGCGCCGTTGGGTCTTGGCTCTGGGCTGAGACCTGCGATCACAAACTAGGATCTTTCTAATGGCGATCTGATGATATAATTTGTGCCACTCGGTATCATCTGCTAGTAGGTATAACACAATGTCTCTCCGACTGGATTGAGTAGATCATGGAGAGTGGCGTTGCCAGCAAGAGCCCCTATGTTGACCTCAAAGTCGAGAGTCACGTTCTTCCCTCCGTAATCGAAAGGGGTGACTGGTCCGCCAACTTGGTTTAGTCGGTCCGCCAAGTCCTTGGACTGCCACTCCCACAGAATTCGGTCCAAATTGCCGTGATGTAAGTAGAACAGTGGATCTTATAGATAGACGAGAGATTAGTGGGATGCACATGGATTTGCTTAGATACATCAGAAGAAGAAAATCAGGTCTTACCTCCCGGTGAGTTATAAGCATCTCCGATGGTACCCAGAACACCTCCCACACCAAAGTGGCCGCTCCCGTGGATATTCGGCTGGTCGAAACTCGGCACGTTCTCGATAGCAAAGGCAAAACTGGTGTAGTCTGGTTGACTCGTGACGTGATCGACTAAGGCCTGCTGAGCAAAGTAATTCATGATCCACGGGGTGAAGTCGCGCTTGAGGCACCCCGTCGATGGAACGTTGATTTTGAACTCAGGGTAAGTGAAGGGACCAGTCGTGACACAGCCGCCACCAGTATGACCAGTGATATTCAGCGGATTCTGCTCGGCAGTTGCTTCGACATACGGTCCATTCCCCCCGAAACCGTATATGGGATCAAAGACGGCTGTCTCGTAGATGGCAGTGCTGTCGTTGTTGGTTGACGATGCGTCCAGAGACCAATCCCAGTATCTATGAGGTCCTGGTTAGTTCACTATGAGAAAATGAATGCTACCAGTTTCAATCACTTACGGCTGGCCTCCTTCATACCCACACTCCTCTCTCAAAGCCTTCTCATAGGTCGCGACGAAGTATCGATGCCACAAAATGAAATGGCCCTGCCCTTGTTGAGCTCATGTCTTCAAATTTTCTGGATTTAGTGGAGTGAAATCTAGTAAATACACACCACCCAATGAATTGCTGGTGTATGGTTGCTGTGGATCGCTTGGAAGTCATCGAACCGATTTTTTGCAGGTTCGAATCCTGACTTCGCCGGTATTTCCTGGAGACACAGGACTGCATCGATATACGATCTTTGCTGGATCTTGCTTAAAGCTCTCCTTGATAAAATGCTGTCAGCACGAAACTGGACTGTGAGGGCTGTGGAGGTTGCTCAAGTGTACTCGGCTTACCACTCTTTTCTAACAGGGGGTTCTCGGCAACTGGTCGTGACATTATTATGAGTTGGCAAAGCTGCAACAAGCACCATGAAGTGACCGGCTAGAATAACAGGACGCATTCTGAAAAGATTGATCTGTCTCTTCAACGGCGTGACTTGTTAGGATGCGGAGTGACGAGGTGATCTCTGAAGACCACAACGACGTTGACAAGTCTGCTCTTGACCCCGCATCATTCTAGGTCTAGATCTAAAATCTCTACCTATCAATCGTCTCACAATCTTGAGGATCTGTACCCTTGCACGAAATGGTGGGTTCCGAGACACCTACATGGGATATAGTGAGCTTGAACCTTTTGGGACCTATTGGCCGTTAGGTCTTACACAATTGCAACCCGACTTAGCTTAAAAGCGACGAAAACACCGCCGTCAGGTCCGATTCGAGAGCTCATGATCCACTATAAATCAACATCACGTAATTTGGCTCTAAACCTCTAACCACAGCGAAAAGGCTAGCAGCCTTTGGCGCCTCATTCGTATCAATTTTGAGGCACTTGAACAGTAGGACATCCGTCGTGAAACAGTTGGATAAACGCCAGAGGGCTGAATATGGACATCCTAATTACGGCAGACTACCTGCCACTCTGCACGTATCGCTATATTCCCGGCGCCTAGTACAGCCATGCTGCGTTTGTGTGTGGCCCTCGTCCAATGTCCTAATGAATGACACATATGTATATGGTACCTCGCCCGAGAGAAATGAGCGCAGTTCGTTGTTTGCGTTCTTGAGCCATTGAAGGACGAGCTCGAGGGCAGAGAGACGAAATGCTTGTTGCCGTTGGCGAATGAGGGCACGTTGATTGCGTATCTGATCAAGCCTGTGACAGGTATTACAGCGTGGTAAGCGCCCAGGACCAGATTAGTTAGGTCATCAGGACAGAATTGGAGTACGATGCACAATAATCGGAAAAGTGAAAGACGTGATAAATCGACGACAATGTGAATACTACCGCAAGATCTGAATACCTAGCTCCGACATTTGCAAAAATCTCGAAAGATACCCGGACAAAGAATGCGAGAACAGTCCAAGTAATGTGACAACTACAGCGAGACTAATTCCCCGTGAACAACGGCCCCGTCTTATTGCAAGTTGGGCCTCGACCAGCCCTTCTTGTAACCCCGGATTCATTGCAACCGGACGCCTGGTATTGCCAGGATATATGCAGAATACCATCCTAGCTCTCCTGTCAACACAAAGCCGTCAGCAAGATGCCTTGAATGAGCAAAATGTAACTCAAGGAGGGCGTCGCAGCTGGTCTAGACACAAACAGTATGGTTTTAGCACCCGACGAATGTTCCAAGTGTCAGGTCGGTAGCGTTTGTAATCAACGTCTATGGCAAGTCAGCGGCCTTGAGGCTGTGATGGGATTCGGCGATCTCCCGGCCATCCTACCTTCATCCCTGTGCTCGTCTCGCCATCCCCATCCCCACCATAGACAGAGACCAGCCGTCGCAACCACACTGGTTGCTTAGAAAACACTGTCAGCAATGGTCTTTCCTCTCTAGAACATTCCACTTACTAATTGCCGTCGCAACTTGCCACCCTTCCCATGCCTTTGGGGTGAAAGACTTAATCGGGAGTGAAAGCAGCCCCAGTGTAACAGATATGGGCGACTTCATTGTATGAATGTAAGGATCATCTTCACAGTCTGGATATGGTAGTTACGATACTCACAAATATCACCGTCAACATGGTGAAGACAGCAAGCAGCCTGGATTGCCTCATCGAGTTGAGCGAACTCTCAGTCCCGGCTTGTCCGTAAAGGAGAGTCATGAGCTCTCTGGTCTGGATAAAAAATCCGATTAGCTTTCGACTTAAAGGTGCACAAAAGCATGGCTCGTTATGTTTCCGTTTTACCTTTGCCTGTACAGCCCGGGCATCCCTCTCTATCTTATCCACGTTAAAGTAACAGGAGGCCTTAACCTCGTCAGGATTACAATCCTTGAATCCCCACACGCACCCTCTGTGGGACGAGGCTTCCAAACGCGGCGGGCGTTCCTGGACCCCAGAACGAGTTTGGTGCATGCGTTCCCAGATATTAGACTGGTGGTCAAGGACTGATTTGATGATTTCAGTCTCTTGTAGGATGTCGTTGATGTGCAATAGGCACTTTGCAACATTCGCAGAGAGATGACGGAAGACCCTGTCGGACCTTCCGAGATGCTGCCTGAATTCCTTGTAGTGGATGTTCACTTCTCGAGACTGTGACGTTGAAAATAGTCTATTAGTACATCATCAATACCTTGGATTTGGATTGAATCCGGCTTGAACGTAAAACTCACAACTCTCAAGACTTCCTTGGAGAATACCTTCCAGTGCGCGAGGGGGAGACGTCTATCGTCCATTTCAACCAACGGGATATACTGCATGGCACACTTCACCATATCGTGACACAGCTTTCTGGGATCGAGACCCTTGTGGACTCTCACGGTGCCCTGAAGCAGTCGCTTGAACTCCTTTGGGAGAGGGTCAAGGCCTGTGCTTGACTGATTCCACCGTTGCGGAAAGAGAGTCACGATTAAATCTTTGTGCGAGACGCTCGTTAGCATTCGCGCAGGGACCACAAGTTCTTTCAACCCGAAACAGGGGAGCGATGCCAGTGGTAACGGACCCGGTCACTGCGGTGGGCGGCATAATCAGGCTGTCACTAGGGGGCAGGCACTCACTGTCCAATCGAATCAGCCAAAGCTGCGAAACGACCAGTATGCTTGGAGGATTTTTATCCGGAGCAGACAAGGGCACCATTATGGTAGTATCTTCAACAGAAGACTCATTTTCCTCTTTGAGAGACCCCTGAGATTCCACATCTACTTGGTCAACTGCCACCGGTGTCTGACCAGGATCGATGCTGCGGCTGCGAAGGAGATTCTTGGCCCAGGATATGAAGGCACGGTGAAGTGGTGAGCCCCGTATCTGTTTCTCAGTCCTTTGAGTTCGCCTCCGCGCTCTCGATTCAACGTACCGAGTTATGACTTGATATGAGTTTAACACGTTCTGCTGGCGGTCGTTAAAGTCCGAGTCGGTGTGACCATACTGACCCAGTGCTCGTGGATGGTGCAACGCCGAACTTTTGGTCCCGTATAGATCCTTCATAGCGTCGATGTGTTTCTGCTTGTCAGAGACCTCTTCCAGTCGAGACAACTCAATAGGTGCCTGGCCGTCCTCGCCCTTCTGGAATCCCGCGAGGTAGTCAGTATCAACCACTGGTAGCTGCATACAAATAGTCAGCACGTCGTCAATGCCGGCTAAGTATTACTATCGGAGACGTTCTGACTCACGACTATCAACATATGAGGGTCGTCCTGCCGTGGCCTGTCATCCTGAGTTCCGTTTCTGTTTTCCTCTGGACCTTCGTCTATTGCCATTTTCATATCCCTGGTAGATAGAAAGCAGGGATCGCACAGTGGGGGTGAGTGTTCCGTGGACTCAAAAGCCATCTGGAGGCATTTTATGACTTCCTCAAGTCTTGAGCGATCGGTGTCTTTCTTGAGATAGTTTTCGCATAGAGCCTGGTGGATTGTCATCAAAGAGCTGCACATATTGGTCGCGTTTTCATATTTATAATAGTACCTTTGCCCAATGCCACTACAATCCAATCATTAGCTTTTATTCACCAAAGAATTCAGAAGTGTCCGGGAGCACACCGGTTTGTGTACGCACATTGTTGGCTGGAAGATGACACCACATGAGCTCAGTTGGCCCAACATGGAGGTTGTCCTGCTTGAGAATGTCCTTGACAGGCAGGCTTTCAAAGCGTAATTCTGACTCCCCCGTTGATCTTTTCGTCTCCTCGTTCTGCTTGGTCTTCCTAGGCCAAATCTGAGCTTTCAGATAATCCAGATGCAAGTCATTCGCACGAGAAGATGACTTTCTCTTTGACCTCTCCGAGCCTTCCATCTTGGTGAGCAACCTTTTCCTTATCTTGTCTGCAATGGAGCTCTCTCCGTGAGCAACAGCGAGTTCCAGTGGCTGAGTTTGATCAGAATCTTTTGCAACAGGACTCAGATCTGCGCCAGCCTTGAGAAGTAGATCCACAGCTTCGTCCTCGCCAGAGAGAATGGCGATGTGTAAAGCAGTCCGGCCATCTTTATCTCGAAAGTCGATGGCATCTGGCGCGAGTTCGATCAAAATACTCAACAACGGAATGTATCCTTGGCGGCACGCCGCTTCCATGCACAAGCGGCTGAACTCCCTGTAATTTGTGCCGCCGGAACCCTCCCTAGAAAAATTCAACATCGCTTGAACCACAGCTTGAAGCTCGTCATAAGGGGGCTCCTCAGACCACACAGGGTAGATACCCTGGCCTGCGAGATATAAGATCGGGGTGTTTCCAGAACCGTCCTGCTGATTCACACGAATTTTCCCCTTGGAATTCTGCAGGAGCGAGACTGCGACCTTTAGGTGTGCCGCCCTACAAGCAATCCCAAGAGGGCATTCTCCGGCGCCGTTTTTTGAGTTGACATCGATATCAGGCTGGTGCAGTAGAAGTTCGGCTGCCTCCTTGCTTCCGAAAAGGCACGCCACGTGAAGAGGACGCTGCATGCCGTATGTGTCAACTGTGACTGATCGACCCTGTAAATGCATTAGGACATCCGGGGTCATGAGGTTTCCAAGCTTGCCCTCCTCAAGTAACTTCTGGGGCGAGGAAGGGTTTTTGGTTTCCGTTGGAATGTTTGCCATGTTTAGAATTTTGGGATAACGCTTCAAGATCTCGCCCATCTTGTCCAGGTCAGTATGCCGAATAGCTTCGAAAAGGTCGTCCAAGGGGTGCAGATCTGGCGGTCTTGGCAATCTGCTGCCGCTCGAGTGCGCTGTAGCGGATACTGAATCGGCCATCTTGAGCGTGATTTCGATATCAACGATGTGGCCCAGTGATGATGTTGCGGCTGATAATGGTAGTTGGCAGGAACGAAGCCGCCAGGAAGTAGTGGCTAGCAGCGCACAAAATTACCGACTGCGCACACTTCGAACCGATTCTAGTATCAGCCAGCCACTGCGAGAAATAATACGAAGCATTGGTTCATTTCGGTGCCTTTATTTGGGTTGTACAGAGGATGGCAGGGTTCTCCATGGCTGCACATATCAGCCCGCAGCAAATAACCTTTCCTATGTACCAAACAGAAGAAACCACCGGAGACATTGGGCCACCCGGCCAACCTTGTGCGCCGCCAAGCATGCCGAAGCTACCGACAAGCCTTGGAGCAACGCAGCATGAAGGTGATGGCATAGCAATGGCAACGTATGGAAACACATGGAAATATTTTTGGATGAACCGCTTGCTGAAAACTTTCAGCTGGCAGCACCCTGGTACTAGGTATTGCTGTTTCCAGCAATGGTAATCATTGAAGACGCGAGCTGGTAACCATTGAAGACGCAAGCTGGCTGACCATAGCCCTGCAAAGCTGCGCGGGGAGTCTCCATATCCAATGTGTGTGGCCATTCCTCCAAAGATTGTGAAGAATACGGGGTTCTGGGTTGCGCTCGGGCGTCGACTGATGGCATGATGCTGGTTAATTGGTGCCACTGGAATAGAGACGATCGCACTTAACCGAAACGACGAATGGCAACACAAACTTTCGGGGTGGCAGTGTATCTGTGTAGCTGAGGACTGCCGATCATCTCGTTCGCACATAAACAAGTTATCTTAGAGATTTCTTGAGCGCTTGATGACCATTTTAAGTGTGGAAGGGTTTCAATGGCTTGAGTCTGAGTGATCCCGACCCGGATCTCTTGCGCATTCTTACTTGTGGCAGCTTGGAGAGGCCAGCCATCTGATTTAGATTGAGAACCTATGTGCCTCACTATTAGGTAATTATAGAGGTCTACAGGCGTTTATGGATCTATCTAGCTACCTAGGTGCTCAGATCAAGAATGAATCAGGATGGTCATTAATAAACTGCATTGCCTCAACACGCCAATCATCCTGGACCACCTCCGGTCCGCTCTCCTTGAAGTTGTACGTCTCCAGGCCACCCTCGGAATACCTCGGCCAATGACCGAGATCCAAACCGTGGTTGTTCGGGTCCAGAGTGCGGATGAACGAGATGGCGGTAGCCTGATAAGCCTTGGTGTTCTCGCTCAAGGCGTACGGCAAGCCCGCGAACATGTAGAACCAGACGTCAAAGGCGTGGAACGAGCCGAGCACGGGCAAGTGCGTCAGGGTGCCCAGGTCGGGCAACAGGCCGGCCGAGGGGATGCTGACGTCTGTCACATAGTTCCAGACGGTCTGCTCCGAGGTGTTGTAGTGCGCGAGCAAGTTGCGGCGCTGCGCCTGGAAGCTGAAGTCGCCCACCACAGCGGCCAGGCGCTTGAAGTTGGGGGTGACGGCGTTGAGGACGCCAGTGTCGAAGGGTGAGCCCTGGGTTATGTCTGACGGATAGAGCTCCATGAGGCTGGCCATCTCGGCGTCGGTGGCCTTGGGCCACCAGATATCCTTGAAGTACTTGGCAAAGTCCTCGTCTGTGAGGGTCTCGAGCTGAGCGAGAAGCGAGAATGCGGTACCCTCATCGCGCATGTCGCCTGTGACCAGAGGCACCGAGGCCATCTTGCCGGCAGCAGCTAGACGGTGAGGAGAATCCTTGAAATGCTTGCCATCGGGGCGGAGAGTCCATGTCGAGGCCAGTGAGCGAGGTCCAAGAACTAACAAGAAAGAAATGTTAGCAAAGTGTCATCAATTTCGAGGGACGATCAGTGACTAACGGAATCCCTCATCGTTGACAGACGCCGTGATGTCGTCAAAGTCGGCATCCTTCAAGCATGCAATCTTGTCCGTGGCGCTGGTGCAGCCCGTCCTCTCGACCATGTGGTCAAAAACGGGCTGAGCACGCTCGGCAGTCTCAACCATGACCGGCCCGCCAGACAAGGCCATGGCACCACGGAACAGATCAGTGGCGCCCTCTCCCTCATCCCACAGCAGATGCGCCGCCACGGACCAGCTGCCAGCCGACTCGCCCATGATGACAACCTGATCCGGGTCCCCACCAAAGTCAGCAATATGCTCCTGGACCCACTGCATGGCAACCCTCTGGTCCTCCAGGCCGAGGTTAAGAAGTCCGGCCTCCTCCATCTCCTTGGACGCAGAGAAGCCGAAGGCGTTGAGACGGTAGTTGGCCGACACGCCGATGATGGGCTGGCCGAGGTCGACCGAGGTGCGCACCAGACCGCCGACGTTGTAGTTGGGCACTGTGCCGCGGATCACGTCCGTCTCGCTGGTGGCAGTAAAGGGGCTGCCAGCCTCATACCCACCACCGTGGATCCAGATCACCACGGGCAGCTTGTCTCCTCTGGCAGCGTCGACGGGCGCCTGCACGTTGATGAGCAGGCAGTCCTCGCTGCGGGTCTGTCCGATGGCGTTGAAGACAGTGTCGACCAGGGAGCCGACGATGGGGCCGATTGCCGTGCCGGTCTCGCCCAAGATCAGGCTGCTGGAGGAGTTCAGGGACAGTATGGACCCCGTCGACTTCTGCGGGCAGATTGGCCCGTAGCTGCTGCCTTCGAATTCGCCCAGATGCTCAGTGTAGAGCTTCGAGTGCTCGAAGCGGCCGGCCGAGGCGAAGGGGATGCCTTGAAGATGTTAGTCATACATCTAGATGACTCAGCTCGTCCGCCCATGGCTTGTTCGAACGTACCTAGGAACTCCTTGATGTTCCCGTTGACCCGTCCAGTAATGTTGGCGTAGTCGATCTCTACCTTCGGTTTCAACTCAGCGCGAGGAGCGATAGGCTTCGCAGCACCCAAGGCAAAGGTTGACGCCGCGAGGAGGGCAGTAAAGCCTGCCCAGATAGACGCCATATTTGGTCAAACGAGTGAGAGATATTGTTGAAGAGTAGGGTTGGGAGTTGATGCCTCAACTCGCCAGTTGGATACAATGCAGCTAGAGATGGAAGCAAACTGGTCAGGTCATACCCTGCCAGAAACAACGCCGCTACATATACGATGGAGAGAAGAGCTCTCTAAGCCCAGGGGCTGTTCACCAATTCACCGACTAATCATATCGGATGTGCTGGACCCTCAGATCAATCATGATCGTCACTCAACATGCTGCAATGGTTCTCAGAGGAACAATTGTCTGCCGTGTGAACCCCCTATCCGGTTGCGATCGACAGCCAAGGTTACTTGTCCGAGGGTCATATGTGTGATCAGTCATTTCGACGGCGGTCGTATTTCGCGAGGGTGGGCACACAAAATCCAGTATTTCCACTTTGGTAGGAGACGGGGTTTGCCGGCTCCAGAATCAGCCAGAAGAATGGAATTCTCCGTGCCTCGCACCACGTGGAAGCCCAGAGCAGACTTATTCATATTGGGCGGCTTCCATGGGCCGCACTCGGAGTTTGAAGGCAATTACTAGTAGTTATTTGCAGAGCTGAAACTCTGACAGACCACAGGTATTGTCTAGCAAACCATATTTTTGGACATCATCGAGCTTAAGTCTAGCGGTCTTAATGATGTGTTGTACAAGCAAGGTTAAAATACAAGAATTGAATGGCAGAGTAAAGCCCCTAGACGTGCTGCTTCACGTTCCGCTCTTCCTCCCAGGTGACATCCCTCTGGACAACAATAGTATCCATGGGCACATCATCACCAAACTCCTCGCGCCTGGCACTGGACTTGTTCGCTCCGGACACCGAGTACGTCATGCCGCTTCCGCCGTGGTGCAGGTACTCCTCCGAGTCGTTGCTCGTGCTCAGGCGCTCGTGGTTCGCGGAGCGCTTGAAGTTGTGGTTCATCCCAAGCCGCGACCCGCCGCCGCCCGTCCCCGCGAAGGCCCCCTGATTGGACGCGATCTGGTTGGACTTCATATCACGGGTCGACCAGGGAGTGCCGTAGCGCACCTTGCGGTACACGGGCACGAGAGTGACTGCGCAGGCCCCGATGATGGCGACGTAGATCTCCACGACGGTGGCTGTCCACATGAGGGCGTATTGCTCTGTTTCAAAACGGTAAACTATTAACATGGGCATAGGATCACGGAAAACTTTTGAGCTGCACTTACGGGTCATGTCCGTTACGCCGATGGAGGCCAGGGAGGCCAGAGAGCCGAAACGCACAAGACTGGCAACTACGACACTGTTTGAAGTCCTTCGTTAGTATATGGCGTTTGGTTCATCCATGGTATCAGAGTGTCTACTTACATGCTGCCCAGGGCAAAAACACAGCAAATGCCCACCCTCTTGCTCGAGCTAACCTGCAACTTCATGGTCTCGCGGACCGGCAGCACCAGAGTCAAGATGTCGATCAAACTGTTTGCGATCGAGTTTCCAACGAAGTAGAGGATCAGATCAATACAGGTCCCAGCTCCGGGGTTGGTCGTCTGCTCCCATGTGTACGAGAGAGGAATGCACTGCACACAGTTGGTGATGAAAATGGCAATAAGCCAGCCAATGCATGCTGCTGATAAAACGTAGATGCCCTTCTTCATGAAGTCCGTGGGAAAGACGCGCCAGTAGAAGGTCAGAAGAGACAGCTTGATCAGGGGCGACGAGAAGCCGTAGCAGAACTCAGCCGCGACAACGCACTATAAGACAGTCAGCTTTCAGCTCGTTCAGCTTTTCAGGGGAGCAAGCCTCGCTGACCTTCAGGAAAGTGACCAACTGCATTGGGTCCTCGGCCATGACCACCACCATACTCCGACCCAGACCGCCATTGACTGTGGCCTCGATGGTGATGGCGCAGAAGGCGTGGTTCACAACCAAACTGGCCAGCGCGAGCCAGTCATCGAGTCCCCATCCTACCCCCGTGAGCTTTCGCGCCCAGAACCGTCCGGCACAGGTGATGGTCGATATGACTGCGAGGATGACATTGATGGCGATAATAGCGGTGTCCGTATGGTCGCCGGATTGCGTCGTCGTCATCGTCGTCGTCGTCGAAGCCATTTTGTCTGAAAATCCAGGCTAACCGGAGCCGTGGCCAATCGACAAGAAGACGGAGTGATCAGTCCAGGTGTTGACTCGCGTCCAAGAACTTCCAACGGAGGCAAAAAGGTTGCTTTCCGCTCCTTTGGTGGAGGAGAAGCAGGTTAATACCCACCATCTCCATATCCCCCTGACAGACAAAATTGTGTAGAAGATTCAGAATGCGGCAGATCCCGCAGAGTTTGGGGTCTGAGCGGTCCTGATCTGGCCGGCCGAGTGAGGTTCCTAAGTCCCAATGTGGCATTTGGAGGCGACATGCAGGGAAGACGCCGTAAGAGATTCGGCGCATAAAACGGGAACATCCCGTCATCTCGGCCGGAAACCAGGGTGGCTGCTTGCCGGTCAAGACTCGATCGCGGTACATGCCGCCGCGATGGGCATCGACTTGGCTTGCGTACGTGTATATGCTAGTCATGCAATATCCATTCTACATACTAATAGACTCCATCCGAACCCCAAGACTCCACAAATGCTAAAGTTTGTCCTATCAAACAGTCCGAATAACAAGGCTTTCGTATAAGCGCTGTTTGGCCGAGATTTTGCCCTGAAAAGGACGGCATCGGGGAGAGCTTGAGGGATGACGAGGCGAATTTGTTGGTCGCAAAGACTCAAACCTAGATTCCGGAATGCAACCGCGGATCCAAGGAAAACGACGGCCCATCGCCGCCGGCGGAAATTAGACCCAAGCATTCACGATGTTCCAAAGTCTCCGCTCAGATGCCTCCTAAGGTCGCAATAGGAAAGGTGAAATGTTTGTGACACTACAGCTGTAGGTAATAAGCAGTCGGCTTTTCCGCCTCATCCTTTTGATGATCTTTCCCAGGAGGTTCCCCGTTTTGTGGCTCTTGTGATGGGAACCATCACATCGACATTCTTTCACTCATCGGGAAACTCCGATTTCTCGCGGTAGCCGCATCGCGACCTTCGAAAATGGCGGGCACCAAAGGCGAGAGGTTTCCGATCCTCTCATACCAGCCTCTGCGCTTATTCTATCAGCTCTTCGGCGGTCTCTTCATCGTCTTCTTTCGTCTCCCCGTCTGGTGTGTCCAGTCTCTGATCCCTGCATGCCGCCCTCATCCGAAATGGGGCTTCAAGCAGGCGCTTATGGCACGCCTGACACGGGGCATCGTTGACCTGTATTCGAACGTGGGCATCACCGAGACGCATACACTAGAACAGGGCAAGGAAGGAGACCGCTTCCAGGTCGCCGAGCCGTTCTCACCAGAGCACTACCGCGGCCCTCTGGCCTCTGATCCTGACGTCAAGCCAGCAGCCGTGGGCGGGACGTGGTTCCCCGAGAAGCCTGATGTCGAGAAGGGCTTCGGCGGCGTCGTGGTCCTGCACATCCACGGCGGGGCTTTCGTGCTGGGCGACGGCCGCACGGGCTACAGCGGCTTTTTGGCCAAGACACTGATCGACAAGGCCGGCGTCAGCGCCGTGTTCGCGCCGCAGTACCGACTGTCTGGCTACGGCAGCGCCAGTGTTGCCGCCGCTAACCCCTTCCCCGCGGCCCTACAAGACGTCGTCACGAGCTACCTGTACCTGACCCAGACCCTCGGCATCCCGCCCCAGCGTATCTTGCTCTGCGGCGACAGCGCCGGCGGCAACTTGGTGATCGCCCTGCTGCGCTACCTCGACACCATCGGAGGGGACCTCGGGATCGCCACCCCGAGCTCTGCCGTGCTGATCGCCCCGTGGGTCAACCCGCTCGCCAGCCTGGGGCCGGACTCGGTGTACAAGCAGCACGAGCACTGGAGCACAGACTACCTACCCGTGTCGTTCCTCCGCTGGGGTGCCAAGGTGTACTCGTCCGGTGTAGCTGACGAGAACTTGTTGTATGTGACGCCCCTTGGCAACCCATGGGAGACTCGAGTTCCTATATTCGTTAGCATGGGCGAGGCGGAGATCCTGGAGACGGACGGCACCGCGTGGTGCCGCCAGATGCAGGAGGCTGGAGGCAACGTCGAGGTCTATTACGAGGAGCATGCCGTTCACGACACTTTGTTGATGGGCGCCATCATTGGCTGGGAGGAGAGTGCGCAGGTTGTGGCAACGAGGATCGGGGAGTTTGTCGCCAAGGTGCAGAAAGAGACGGAATCAAAAGCGAGCATCTCGGAGTAGATCAGGGAGACATTTGATCTGTCGCCACTGGATGAAGTTTATGCTAATGTTGTTCGTCTGTGTACATGATGATTGGTAGTAAATAATAAACGTGAAAAAAAGAAGACTCATACGTTCTTGGTCTCCACGCTGTCTGGCGGCCTGATTACAAGCTGACTGGCCACTATAACGCAATCGAGCCAGTAACACCTCTAAGATTGACCGATACGGTGATCATAGTCAGGTCAGCTGGCGTAAGCTTGAAGACCACCGGAGGTTAATAATTCGGATACGCGTATCACTGTTTAATATTATCAAGAACCATTTCCGCCTCAGTCCAACACATCACAGCCTGCTCCACTAGCCGCGCAGGAGATCCTCGATCTTGTTCTAACGGGCGATAATTTCCTTCCGGTAACCAATAGCTATGACCATGGCAGGTGGGCATATCAGACATGTCGTGGTTATTGGGTTCAAGTTGTTCATGTAACGTAACCAGAGTTCCCATCAAATGGCATGGGATGCTTGTCGGCAGCGCATTAAAGAGGTTGAGCACCATACTGTTATTGTATGGCCTGCCAATTCGCAGATATGCCACAAGCCCCAAGTCCGGGATCGCAGTCGGACTCCGTGGTCTCTGCCACGGTCATCGTTCCCTTCCACACCGCCGTGGGCAGAGCCTCCCTGATCGAATCAATTTGTCGAGACGAGCCTCTGTATATTATGGCCAAGAGGTGGTGAAGGACTTGTCCATAACTTCGTCATACACGATAGTGGGACGGTTGAACACATAGAAGAGGTTGCTCTCGTCACGCATGTCACTGGGGAAATAATGAGTTAGCATGAAACCGCAGATCAACGAGATGAGTGCTTACCCTCAGGGTAAAGGATTACCAGAAATAGCGTCTACGGTGACAAGCTTTTCAACAGCTCTGATTACCTTAACATTGAATTAGAGCGTCCACCAGTATATACCTCTTTTATAGTGGCCTCTCTAGACAACTATCGCACTGACAGCCGCGCTTTATAATTATTCCGAAATCCAGTCCGAGGTGAGATTTTAAGACTTGATATTCACGGGAAGCTTCTTCATCGAAACATCTCACTCCAAATATCCAACAAGCCAGTCAGTCAGTCGCTAGTGGTCGTTCTTCTCTGTCTTCTGCAATGCCACCACAGGATTAGGGGTATGGGGAAGCCCAGGACCACTCCGATCAGGGCCAAAAGTGTGTTTCCCCAGCCATAGCCAAGACGTTCGTACATGATGGGGGCGGGAAGAGGAAGCAAGAAACCAGCGATCGAGCGGGTCACAGTGATGGCGCTGACAGCTGAAGCCGAGACGCTTGTGAAACAGTCAACTGTGTAGAGGTTGATGATCTGTAGGCCGTTCACGATGCCAAAAGCGAAAATGAAGACGCCGATGTTGGGGAGAATCCAGTGGAGCTTGGCATCTGCTGTCCACTAGCCCATGAGGTTAGCGGAGCTGGTGACACGCGAGAATGAGTTTTCAAGGGTCACTTACCCCGTAGATCAACAGGCCGGGAGGGACAAGGACCGCACAAGCGCCGAGCATAGGGAGGCGAAACTCCGGCAGTCCTTTGTTGTTGTTTCTTTTCTTCAGTGTGCTATAGACCTGCGCCAGGAGTTAATCTGATGTCAACACTACCTAGATAACATCCTGTTAGAGTTTCCTGGGGGAGGGCCGCACATACCCATCTATTGGCAAAGGCACCCGACTGAGAGCCAAATGCAAATCCAAGCCCCAGAGATATGTAGTTGAGTCCTGAAATCAACCGAGTTTCGCCGTATTGAACTGTCCACAGCTCCGTCATGGAAGAGATGGCGATGTACATGAGGCCATACAGGAAAGCGCCGTACAGCGAGACCAGCTGGATTGTGGGCTCAAAGCAGAGAAGTCGCGCAGCGGTTGTGAGCTTTTTCAAAATCTTACTTGTCACCCTTTCGCCCTCTGCAGCGGCTTTAAGATCAGATGTGGCTTGATGTTTCAGCTTGCGGCTCTTCCTGATGACTGGTGCATATGTCTCCCTCAGGAGGACAAGCCCGATCAGCTGGATTACAGCAGAGGCAGCGGATGTGACCCAGAATATCCATCGCCAATTTAGATTCTCCATAATCAGTCCGCCTACAATAGGCCCCAGAGCCGGGCCACTGGTAATCCCATGTCAGTGAGGCCCAAGCTAAAGCATAGTATGGTGTGGACATACAGTAGCGCTGGGAGCGTGTACAGGCTCAGCGCCCTGGTCCGCTCTTCTGCATTCCAGCAATCGCTGAGCACTCCTCCTCCGAGCTGTTGAATGTGTGGTTAGAAACAGAGGATTGTGCCCCAGTAGGAGAATGTCCCAACTTACGGCAAGAGGGCCACTTCCGCCGACACCAGCAAGAAGTCGGAATGCAATCATCTGGTCTCTTGATCTGGCCAGGCCACATGCTATGTTGAAAACGAGGTACCAGAGATTGCTCAGCGTGAGTACTGGCTTTCGCCCATAGATCTCCGAGGCAGGCCCGAGTAGCAGTGGCCCTACTGCATATCCCAAGACGTAGACGGTCAGTAGAAGAGTGCTAACAACTGGGTCGTGGATCTCGAGCTCCTCCGAGATAGCATCGACTCCTGGAGCCATGGTAGAGGACGCGAGCGACGAGATGAACTTGTAGCCGGATAGCACTGCCGTAGCGAACCATCGCTCCCATAGGGGCCAGTCCCTGGCAGTCTGTACCTTCGTGGGGCTTGCATCCTGTCTGTGACCACTGTTATTTCACTTGGACAATTTGTGATATTTTGAGGCATGACCTACTCTTGGGAAGATGACATCCTCGGTGAACCTTTGATGGTGCGAACGGCTCCTCAGCCACCGTACATTGGTTCCTGGCTCAGGACTGGAGAATCTGTCAGGTCCGGCGTCACGTCTCGTGGTTGATGCCGGTTCATTCCATCCGCGGACAATACGGCTGGTACCTTGTTCCCTTGGTCCGCAGACCCACACAAGAAACAGTCCGATTCATGGCATCCATAACTGAGTCGTAATGGCATGTTGAGGAATCCATCGTGTCCGCCGATCGAACACGACAATGTACGGTCCCTAGCTTGATGAGGACCCGAGGCCGGATCTAGATTCATGCAGCAGAACGGATTCGAGCACAGCAAGGGAGTAAGCAGGTACTTTGCTACAGACACTGAGAATACGACTTCAGGGGGCGTCTAAGCTCAGAACCCTGTTGGCTGGTGCTTCCTTCTTAGGAACAGGTGGAGTAGCATTCTGGTTCTCAAAACGGGTTCGCTGACCGAGCTGTGGGGCCGGGTGGGCACAGTAAGCTTTTTCTTGCCCAAATAAGCTTCGGCAAGTTTGATTAAAGTTATCAGATTGAACAAGCTTGTTTTCACCCGCTGCGACCCTGCCCCCTGGGCGCCTGCCGCATCTGATAACGCGGATCTTATCTGATCCGGCCTGGGGTTGTTATGCGCGTGGGGAAAACTTTTACTAATGCATGATTAATACATTACTTGACCAACTATAGTGAGCACTTGTAGCACGACGTGTGATTTCTCTGTCGCAATGGGTAAAGCCTTACCCAAAGCGCAAAACGTTGATGATACAACAATCCCAGCTGGCGGATACGTCAACTGGCCTCTGCTAAGAGCGCACGTGCAGGAGGAACTGTACAGCATAGGGCAGGCAAGAAACGTATGAGGGGCGGCGGGACAGAATAGCCGCCCTTTGGTCACACAAACGGAGTCCATGGTGTGACCCTGTTGGCACGCTGATTGAGACTGGTCGCTGCGTGTGGGCCGCGCGACACACGGAGGTGAGCATGCCAGGATTGCTGTCCCCTGAAGCGTACCAGAAAGATGTCGACATGCACTAGGGAAGCAAATCGGAAAGGGGTTCTCCAGCATGCTCTGAGTGATCGCTAGATACTTGCACGGTACAGGCCTCACAGGCCAGACTGCCCTGACGTGGTCGATCTAATTTACGCCTCGACGCCTGTTGTTCCGACATCCCATGGCAGAATTCGTAATGTGGAATATCACCAGGTGATCTTAGAATACACTGATTCAAACGGCACTTTTTCAACAGCACATCATATTACGAGAATCTGTTTGTAAAGCCGAAGTCGGGGGACAGCCCAAACGCAGCATAATGCCATTGTCTTCCCGTGATGGTAGAGTAGGTAGCCATGATAAAAGCCGCTCTTTGTTCACGCCAGACTTCAAATACGACTTGTAAACTTTCTTACAAGTTTACACACACAACGATTCGCAGACTTTTTTAGAAGTTCACACACGAAGTTCACACACATACTACTACAACTCTTCCGCCTTCTCTGTTTGTTACCTCTCCCAAGACATCAACCATCATGTCTGCTGGAGCCGTCACCTTGAATAGTGCCTCAGCACACTCTGTGCCAGCCAGTAGCAATGAGACATGTTCTCAGTCCGCAATTTCAGAAATGCATGACAAGGTGCTGCACCAGTTCGCACAGTTTGAGACCTCACGCCGGCTGATTGCGTGCCTTGTCAACGAGGGCATGATCGATGCTTCAGTTGATCAGTCCGGCTACCTCAACCTCCGTCAGCCAAAGGAGTCCAAGGAATCCAAAGGTCCGACGGTGAGAGTTGGCTTGACTGGAGATGCGGCAAGAGAGTGGCTGGAGAGCACGTCCAAGCCGTACCTCCAGCCCAGCGAGCTGTCCGTGCCGATCATGATCAGGCGCGAGCAGGATGGTCAAGCTGAAGATGTGGCTGAGACCGACCCGACTGTGCTCTTCAGTCTTATGTCGCCGTGGTTCACCACCAAAAATACTAGCCAGGAGGCAGTTGACACAATTACCCGACAGCTGAAGAGCTCTGCGGAAAATCAAGGTACGGCAGATTATATGTGCAACATTTCGCAAGTCATTTGCTCACAATTCACCTGCAGAGGAGTGGTTCCATCTGGCCAAGCATCAATACTTGCCAACCCTCGCCGATCCGGCCATCGTGTGGGAGCAAAGCATCCTGACGGGGCACCCAACACACCCAATGCACAGGAGCTGCTTTGCCCAGGAGCCGTTGGAGACGGTCTCACCAAAGGATGTGCAATCGCTGCGCAACCCCGAGATGAAGTTCCTGGCTGTGCCCTCCTCAGACCTCCGCATCACGGGAGCGTTCCAGACTCGTCTTCGGCCTCTGCTGCAGAAGCTGGGCGTCGCCAACACCTTCCCTGGCACGGTCGTGGTGCCCTGTCTGAAGCGCCAGATTCCTGCCATTAGGTCCCGCTTCCCGAGCGTTGAGGTGCTGCAGTCTCCACCCGTCACCGCGCGCGCCCAGGCCGCTACCAGGACGGTCTCCTTGGCACCAGAGCTTGAATCCCCATACCACCTGAAGCTCGCCCTTGCCTGCTTCATCACCTCGGCCCTCCGCACCGTCAGTCCCTGGACTGCCTGTGTGGGTCCCGAGGCAGGAGATGTCCTGTCAGACATCCTGCCGGAGGATCTGTGGGTCGCCCGTGAGGTTGCCAGTGTCACCGGGAGCGGCGCTGACTTTGACGAGGCAAAACACATCTCGTGTGTTCTCAGAGAGGACCTGGAGCCTCGGGCAAATTCTCTTGGTGAGACGCTCATCCCTGCCGCTGCCCTCGCCGAAACGGACCTGGCCACGGGAATCAGCAGTGCTGAGCGTGTTTTCGGCCTGGACTCCATCGAGAAGCGTAAAGAATGGCTGCAGAGCTATGTCTCGACTCTGCTGCGGCTCGTAATCCCGCCAGCTCTGGAATCAGGCGTGGCGCTGGAAGCGCATGGCCAGAACATGTTGGTCCGGGTCAACAGATCCACAAAGGAGATAACTGGGTTTGTCGTCAGGTTCGTGCGAGTCATTCCATTGCTAGACCCTGATCGGAACAAAAATAACCATGACACTGACTGGCCGGCGAATTGGCTGCCTAATAGGGATTTTGGCGGCATCAAGATCCACATGCCGACGCTTCGCGACAGAGGCTACACCCTATACAGCGCCTTGCCTGACAGCTTCGTGACCACTGAAGTTCGCGAAGAGGCTTGGGATATTCTTCATCATACACTGTTCAACAATAATATCAACCACCTCATCCAGTCACTCGGCCTGCACCGCAACGGTGGGTGGGCCATTGTCCGCGAGGAGCTCAACAAGGTCATCAGCGAATCGACAGTGGGCCCTCGAAAAGAGCTCCTCGAGTATCTCTCCAAGGACCAGGTCCACTTGAAGTGCTTCTTGAAAATGAAACTTGAAGGGCTTTACAGAGATGTGAGTTTGTTTCTCCCGCCAGTGCAGTGTGCCGTCCTGTTCACTAACTCTGTCAAAATCTGAAGTACCTGCATGTTTATGTCCCAAACCTGCTCCAAACGCAGTGAATTCAGCCGCCTAAATGAATGATTCCAGTTATTAGCAGCAGTATATAGTTGTAGGTACATAGAAACTCGTCAAACGCAGTAGATGAAGCGAGTAGAAATGCAAATTTGCCTGGATTGCGGCTGCAAGGGTGACAATTCACATTGCAGTCGGCAGGCATTCTGCGATGTATAGACTCAAGTCTAAATTTCCCGCCGCTTGCGTTGAAAATGGATCTGGATTTGGATGCCGATCAGATATTACTCAGGCTGACAAGCCCTACCTCCCAATTCGTTGATCATGCGAAGGAAATGGCGCTTGGCAGCGGTGACGAATCGTGTACCAGAGGGGGCCTGTCGATCTCCACGCTTGACTAACAACCAGACGTGCCTCAATAGTTACATAGGTACGTTGCGGAAACTGGGTCATTTTGCTGATCCACATGTTTCTTGTTTCTTGAGGGTTTCCGGGTGGTTCAGAGGCCGAGGCTTGCTCAATCTCTCCAGTCGTACGACAAAAAGCAAAACTTGCAACCTCTTCCACGCCCGTGGGCACATTGTGACTTGCGGTGATGTGCACTCCATGAGAGGAGTTCTTCGGCGACGCAGACCTTCCGGAAGAGGCAGGACAGTCCCACTGTTTCTGAAGGATCCGTGGCAGAGAATAAAGTTGCTCCACTTGGTCTGACAGCAGGGTTCCCTGTAATCCCTGGCCATGCACCTCAGCACGGCTTACAAGGGTCCAAAAGCTTGTCACATTCTCAAGAGTACTGCACACCCGGACGGACGACAGAACCTTTTTAGACAATATCTTATGCAACCCCCACACTCTCAACACACTCTAATAGATGCAGGGAGGTACTTCCTGATTATCACCCCACATGTGATTATCCGACTTGGAATTGTTTACGGGTCGAGTCAGACCCGTGTGTTCCAAATCTCTGCGTGCCGTACAGTATGTACAACGCCGAAACCTGCAAGGGCATGGCTCAGAATGGCTGCCCGAAAATAAGGTTTATGCATTCCGAGTCTCGCAGTGATTCGGTGTTTTTATCAGTCGATCAGATAACCTAAAGCTTACCTAACATAAAGACCCTCAGCCGTTATCATCCTCGGAGACAGAGGGGCATTTTGGTCAGTCCACAAGGCACGGCAGGAGTCTTGCCGATGCGAGAGATTCTGAGATCTCTCCAGACAAGTGCTGCCAAAGCCCTGCCAACATCGTTCCACATCAAGGTGACGACGCCATGGCCTTTCACCTCCTCAAATTTGCCGTGCTCGCCAGCCTGTTGAGCCCTGCCTGGGCAGGCGAGCCATACCCGGAGCGGGAACAAGTCTGCGTCGCGGCCTGCGAGCACACCCTCGACAAGCAAACCTTCGTCTCGACGTCAGCCAGCGACGCCGAAGCCGAAGCGCAGCCCTGCAACAGTCATCTTCACGCAGAGTCGTTGTACATCTGCGCCCAACAATACTGTGAGCAACGGGACTTCCAGCCTGGCTGGGATTTCCTCAACCACATCTGCAAGCATGAGGGATACCCTGCACTCCCGCCGCTCTCGAGCTTCTCCGGCGTCTCTGCAGCAGGGGCAAAGCCCATCAACGCAACCTCGAAGGGCAAGAAGCTCAACACCACCGTCCTCGCCGATGCTAAATTCTGGGATTTGGTCCTCGAGAGCACCACGGCTCGGGCACAGGCTCGGTGGACCAACCGCAGCCACCAGGAAGCCATTTACATCTTCTGGGGCATCATCATGGGCCTCGCCACGATTTTCAACCTCGGGTCCAGGTTTTCCGTCGATCCCCCGGCTTTCGCGTCACGAATCCTCCGCCCGGTCCGAGCAAACCTCAGCATACCGCCTTTGTTCACTCGGCAAACACAGGCCGTCCCCTCGAGGCTGGAAGCCCTCATCATCGCCGCCTTCTTCGTGCTCAGCCTAATACTCTGCGCGGTCACTATCGAGCCATTCCCTAAGAGCTGGATCTATGTCAGCTTCAAGAAGGATGCTGAGGCACAGATACTGTCACTCATCGGCCGCCGATGCAGTGATATGGCCATAGCAAATCTCGCCATAATTTGGCTGTTCAGCATGAGGAACAACCCGCTCATCTTACTCACGGGATGGAGTTTTGCAACCTTCAACCAGTTCCACCGCTGGGTGGCACGCATCACCTTCCTCGAGATACTCGTTCACGCCAGTGTGTTTACAAAGTATGAATTTGTCAAGGGCGGCTTGGCGAGATACAAATATATCTACCAGAACCTTCAGTGGTGGGTCATGGCTGTCGTCGCTCTTGTTTTCTTCTCTCTGACCATGGGGATCGCGGTGGCTCCGCTGCGGGCCAAGTTCTACGACAGCTTCCTGGTAATGCACGTCTTGCTGGCGGTGGTCTTCTTCTCGACATTATGGTTCCATGTCGAGGAGCAATACTTTTTGCAGTACCTCTGGCCCATAGTTGCCATCTGGCCCCTCGAGCGCCTGTTGAGGCTTGTCAGGCTCTTCATCATGGGTGCCAAGGGAATGGTGACAGTCTCAACTGATACCTCGGCTGGCTTGTTGAGAATCGATGCCTCGAGCATTTTTGGCAAGCGACTACCTGCTCCTGGCAGTACTTACTACATGTACGTCTTGATTTTCCAAGTCACTATTTGAAAAGCATGTTCTAATTTTACCTTCCATTCAGCTACTCTCCAACACGACTCCCATTCTACCAGTCTCACCCTTTCACATTGGTTGCTTTTCCCAGTTTCACGGCAGCAAACACCACGCCGAGTGTCGAAGGGGAGAAGCGGACGGAAAATCTGACAGTGCAGCCAGTTTCTACTCCGTCTGAGCAGCTGAATTACCGCTTCCTCATTGCTCCGCAGAAGGGGTTCACCAGGCGTCTCAACGACTCCGCGGAAAAGGATCAAAGCGGAAACGAGGAAGAGCTGTCGTGGCAACGTCTCCCAGTACTCTTGGAAGGTCCATACCAAGAGGCATCACACACCATCAACTTCCATTCCTGCAAAGACGTCCTCCTAGTGGTTGGCGGAAGCGGGATCTCGGTGGCACTGTCGTCCATCTACAAGGCTCTTTCCATCCCTGAGGTATCGAGCGTGACGTTGGTGTGGTCGGCTAGGAAGCGGACAATGATACAGTCAGTGGCAAACGAGGAGTTGCAGGGCGCACTGAGAGACCCGAGGTTTACCCTCAAGGGGTGAGTGTCTTTTCTGTTCCAAAAGGTTGATCATTTCTGACGAAAAGTAATCAGGCACGTCACAAAGGATCCTGTGGATGAAGCCAAGGAGCCTTCCCGCGAACACTCACCCGCTTTAACCTACGCCAGACCTGATGTGGCCACCGTCATTCAAGATTACGCGTCCAATGGCAGTGGAAAACTTGGAATCATTGCTTGCGGTCCCCAAGGCATGCTTATTGAGGCAAGAAAGGCTGTTGCAATATTGCTGGGGAGTAAGACGCGGGATGTGGACGTTTCGGTTGCAAGCTTCGGCTGGTAAAGTCATTGGATCTGCTTTCTACACTAGAACCGGAACATAACACAAAGTTATCCTTGTCCAATATTATAGCCATACCTACTACCAGAAAGATTCTGACCAAGAGTACCCCGGTATTCCCCAAGATTGTATACTTGGAATCTACTTCTACTCTCTGCAGCCCTCTGTTCCCTCTGTGCCCTTTAACATGTATTGAGTCTGCATAATCCATTCCGGCTCAAGGAGGTCTGTGTGTTAGAGATAACCCCGGGTTCCGGCAAGGCCCTTACCCTTGCCTTTCCCTTACTTTCAACACCTATGAGCAACGAGTTCTAGTGATTTACAAGGTAGCATGATCCAGATCGCCGCCATCATCACCATGGGCGCGTCGCCATCGGCGCCATCGGCGCCATCGTCAGTATTGCTAATACTGTCAGCATTGGTGTTGTTGCTGTCGCTATTGTCGCCATCACCGCCAGCTAGCATTAAATAGTAGTTCATTCGTGAATATAAAATAGGAAAATTTCCGTGGGAATCAAATTCCGAGTTGATACAGCTCATTTCAAGATATCTCAACTCGCTAATCTGTTTCAATAAGGTCATACAAAACAAGTTATCTATCAACATGAATGAACCGGTTGACGTCTTCGTATGTATTGGTTTCTCTTATCTTATTATTCTGTTTCATTGTAAACTTTTGATTGCTAATAATACTGAGCAGGCAAAGAGCAACGAAGCTGCCCTTTCCAACGGGAACACCAGCTGCACCCAAGAATCCCGTGATGACACAGTCCATGATACTCCTACATGTCGAAGTCCCACACGCATGCCGACTACGATCGGTAGAATTACTCAGCAACCTCTCCATATTGCCATCATTGGCGGAGGCCCTCGTGGTATTAGCGTTGCCGAGCGCATCTGTGCCGTCGCACCAGCAGATCGTGTACTCGAGATACATATTATTGATTCAGTACTGCCAGGAGGTGGTTCTGTATGGAACACCTCGGGGACCAATAACAGGCTGGTCATGAATACGGTGATGAGCCAGGTCACAGTATTCACTGACTCGACTGTGACTTGTTCGGGACCTATACGTGAAGGTCCGACAATGTACCAGTGGGCAATCCAACACGACAGCCATAATGGCCCTCAGCCAGGGCCTAATGACTATGCAAGTCGAGCCCAGTACGGCCGCTATCTCACATGGGCCCTGGGTCATATAAAAGATCTGGCTCCATGCAATGTGCGCATCCAAGAGCACCTTGCCCATGCTATCCGCCTCGACGATGCTGCCGGCGGTCGTCATCAGATCATAGCCTTGTCGGATGGTCAAATACTGCATGGCATCACTGCTGTAGTGCTCGCCCTGGGACATCTACCCCAACAGCTGACCAGTGATGAGGAGCAACATCAAACTTACGCAAGCACACATTTTCTGCGTTATATCCCGCCAGCAAATCCCGCCAATGTTGAGCTTGATATAATTCAATCCCAAGAGAAGGTCTTCCTCCGTGGTCTCGGTCTTTGTTTCTTCGACTACCTAAGCCTTTTTACTGAAGGCCGAGGGGGAAGATTCACCACTGAACCTGATGGTTCTTTGAAATATCACGCCTCTGGCAAAGAACCTCTGCTCTTCGCAGGATCATCCCGTGGTATCCCGCATCGAGCTCGTCCCGAGAACGCAAAGGGCGTGGACATATACCATCGTCCTCTTCTTCTCACGGATGACAACTTGGCGCGTTTCCGCAATCAAGCAAAACAAGGGAAGCCCCCCAGCTTCTCACGGGACATCCAGCCACTTGTCATGAGGGAAATGGAGTGTGTCTACTATATGACCCTGCTTGAGCAGCGAGGCCAAGACTTTATTGGCTTTCGACATCTGGCAACAGCCAACGCATATAGCCCGCTTACTCTGCCACAGCTGCAGCAGTTTGGCATCAGCCAGGAAGACAAAGAGTCATGGGAATCCTCCTTGAACCCGCGTCTCCCAGCGAAGATGACATACACTGAGCACAGGGACTGGATCATCTCTTATCTAGAAGAGGATTCCAGACAGGCCGCACTGGGCAATCTTAACGGTCCCCATGGAGCTGGACGAGATGCGCTGCGAGACATACGCAACTCTATCCGGCTCGCTATTGATCACGATGGAATTTCGGGCCATTCGAGAGAGGCCGACGTGGACACATCTTTTACACGTGAATCCAACTTCTTGAGCGTCGGTCCTCCTCGCTATCGCATCGATCAGACGCTGGCGCTTATCCGAGCGGGTGTTTTGAGCATTATGGGCCCGGGAATCAAAGTCGAGCGTGGTGATGATATGTGGGTTGCACGCAGCCCAACTATCCCGGACTATCAGCTGCATGCGATGACTCTGATAGAGGCGCACCTGCCAAAGCCTTGTGTTTCAAGGACGTCTGACCCGTTATTATCTTACCTCTTGAAGACGGGCCAATGCAGACCGCATATGATCGACGGCTATGAGAGCGGAGCTTTGGATATAACTGCGGCCCCATATAACCTCAAGGACGGACAAGGTCGTCCCCACCCTGCGCGGCTGGTTCTTGGAGTCCCGACTGAAGGCATTCACTGGACTACTGCAGCAGGCGCCAGGCCGGCCATAAACTCAGCTATGCTTAGGGAAACTGATGAGGTGGCGCAAGCTGTACTGCGGTTGATAAAGGAGGCTTAGGGTTTATTCTGTTTCGGCACGGGGCGATGGGCATGGAAGAGCAGCAGGTAGCTCGCGAGACATGAGCTGCTGGATAGGGATAGCACTATCAGATTGTAGCAAATAATAAACTGAGCATCTAAATCAACATAGGGAGCATGGTAACAGTAGTGTATATGGAGCTGTAAAACATGGTGACCGTGCTCCCCCCTCCCTTCCTTCCAAGACGTAACCTGACCATAGCCGCCACATCTCTGAGGTCCTCACTAGCAGCGAGCCTCGACTGGCATTACCATAATTTGAACCCGTCAGCCGCCGTTCGTAGTGAATATCTATGACGCCTAGAAGTGGCCTATTTGAGGCCTGCATGCTCTACTTCCGATCTCAGCTGCTAAAACCATGGCAATACTCTCAACTTCCGATTAAGAGCGCAAAACACAAACTAAACAAATGTTTCAACTCAAGACTCAGCCAAATTTGACCTCGTCACACAAAGCGGGTGCACATAAACACAACGGATAGCCGAGAAGCATATCAAGTTGCCTGCGCATTACGTCCACGGACACCTCATCTTCTTGATAAGGCAGCGCAGGAAGGAGAATGATGATTCGTTTAGATTTACTGTAAGTGAATAGTATTGATCTGTTACAGCGTATCTCGCCTCCCTGTACATATCTAATTGACAAGAATTGACATCACTCATAATTGCCTCTTCGGGGGCACCGTGACGATTCCTTTGGCCTCTTTTACTCTCCATTGCAAGGCTCTGCATATTTCATAAATGGCTTTGAGATTAGGAGTCGCAATACCGACCTTTTCAGCTTCTCGCAGCGGCTCTCCGATGAGATACTCAATTTCCATGAGGTTACCCTACCCGTCGTCAGCACTTTGGACATGACCTCATGGACCATGTCATCGAAGAGGAGGCACGCGGTTACCTTTTCAATGTCAACCTGCATACTTGGCTTTAGATACAGATCCATCGGGTCTAGGTTAATCATAGTATCTATGATATCCTCCGGAAGCCGGTGTCCTAGCCTGCTTGCAGTTTCGTAAACTTCCTTCATGGCGGGCCGGGCTAGCCCCTCCACCAAACTGTTGGTGAGTCGCACTCTGGCGGAGTCCAGACTTGTAATGGCACAAATAGGGTTCAAGACGGCGTTAAAGATCAGTTTCCGCCATCTCGCCCAGGGCACGTCTTCCGAAAACTGAATGTTGGTCTTGCCTGCGGCGCCGTAGATTTTGATGAAGTCGTGTGCCGCCTGGATCTCGCTTGCCTTGTCGGGAATGTTAGGATTGGTGAATGCTCCCAGATATAGGATATCATGGTCTTCGTGGAAGATCTCGCCGGGCTGGCCTTCATGACTATCGATCATGGAAACTCCAGAGAGCACAATGTTGGTCGGGAAGGCCTCAAACATGGGCCTCTCAATGTTCAACCCGTTCTGGATCATTACGATGACCGTATGACCAGGCGTGACAGCCGGGGCAATGAGCTCTGGGAGGGTAGGGGACACATCTGGGTAGTTCTTGGTCGTGGTGACGATGTAGTCGAACGGGGGCAATGAATCCTGCTTGACATTGGGCACAGCATTGACCACTGGAGTCTCGAGAGTTAGCCATTCGATAACTGAGTCCAAGATCAATCACCACTGCCGCCACCACGTACCATTGGTAGGCCGCCATCCTGTCAACTTGCCGTGATCGACGCTCTCGATTCGATAGCCATGGTCTCGCACAGCCTGGAAATTGGACCTCAGAACGGCGGTTACAGCACCTAGTTTGCCAGATTCAATGTTCAGCGCGGCAATGGTGCCCACGGCGCCACCGCCAAGCAGGAGGATATTTGCCGTCTGCGCCTCAGAGTGTGCCATGATGAGTCGGTCGAGTCAGCAAATGGTGAAGCAGCAACAGCGGAGGGGTGCGCAACGAATTAGGCCCGGATTGATGCGAATAATGTATGATCTTATTCTTTGCACAAATCACTACGCCTCAAACAAATTGTCCGAGACGGCAACAAGGTGATCTTGACCTTTTCGCGAACAAAAAGGGCTCTCGCCAGCACGTTGTGTTGCCGACTGCGGTCCGTGGATTCTCCACAAGGCCGCAGCCGAGCTCGGCCTGTGGATTTACAACACCTCCGCCCCCCTGCTGCCGCCGGGCGAACCCGCTGGCAGCATGCAAAATAGACCGACCGGAGCCATAAATCCCCACCTAAACCACCAAAACCCTTTACCATTAGAATCCAAATTACACGACAACCAAATGGTAGAGTTCTGACAGTTTTGATACAGTTGAAATCTGCTCGTTTTAGAGATGCCAAGATCAGAGGCGGCCACCTGGGCATACCAAACATCCAGTAGCATTTGCCCCGCGAGCTTCAAGTTAGGCTCTACAGCCACCAGCCTTGACTTCACTTATTTGAGTGATTGACCGGGGAGTCTTATGATTTTGCTATTCTCAATTTTATGTGAGTGGCTTACCATCTTGAGTACACCCGGAATGTTGGGCTACACCACTACATAGGCAGGATAGTAGACTCGGGTAAGAGTCATACTGAACTGTCAAACAACCTGAGTGACTGTTGCATTATTCACCCAGGTAGAGATGATGCGCCAGTGTAACTTTGAGCATCTGATATATACAGGGGTAATTTGCGCTTACGGTGCTGCTCCTTAGAATATGCAACGAAATTCAGGTGCAACATGTTGTAGCAGGTCCGTGGACTGGTTGTCTGCCAGAACAAGCCCTCTCAACATACTACGTCGTGAATTGGAAGAATTCGGACTCATCCAACATTCCCAGGTCGGCCACAACAGAGTCAAAGGTGATCTCAGTCATCTGATCGTTGCCGCTGCTGTTACAAATGGTTAAAGATGAAGACCTTGGAGTCCAGTTGCGGAGACTTACCGGGCGTCAATATCTTCGAGAATTCGGGAAAAGCAGTCATTTGCGTAGGCTTGGATCTTGCCTGGAATCAAGTGCAGGAGTTGTTGCATACTTGTGACCTTCTTGCGCAACTCGGCAGAAGAGGGGTTGTCTATGATGCGCAGAAGAAGTATCAAAGACGCCGAGAGAATGTGGTGGGAGTCGAACCACAACGATTCGCTGAGCAGATCCCTTGAATGCATATCAAGAAGCGTCGATATGGAACCGTCGTTGTGATCCTCGCATGCTACTACGTGCTGAGTCGTTCGGCACCCCTTAGTGACAGCGTCGAGGAGGAAGGGTCGCGTGATCAGTACCAAGATGTAGTGATATCTGAGACGAAGATAGAGGACTGCCCGCGCAAACGATGCTGGTATCGTTTCTTTGGTAAGGTGCTCTGGCAGAGAGGCCCACCAAGCCTTGATATCGTGGGCGAGTCCTTCAACATCCTGCTGTCTGCATTGGTGTTTCAGGAAGATGCTCCTCATGGCCTTGGAAATGAACCGTGCTAGCTGTGCTGAAGCAGCTGCATACATAGGAGGACTCGTGGTGCCAGCGGTAAGAGCCTGCGGTGTGGTCAGCATATTGGAAAGCTCCGCTTTGGAATAGACCGAGTTCATTTACGTCTGAGGGTGGCGAAACACTCTCTGCGTAGAAAGTGGCGTCAGAATACTTGCCCAGAATGCATGAGCTCCACTGATCCAATTCGTATAATGACCACCACAGTCTCGTCCTTTGCTCAGCCGCTATCGGGCTTTCATCATCTACTCTGAGGAACAGGCCTAGCGATTGAGCAATTCGAGTCGCGCTGCCCAACGTTATCCAGCCGGTATGACGTTGATTGTGCCTCTGCCGGTACAAAGCCTGCGTGTCATCAGCCAGTATCCTAGGCGTGCGAGTTTCCGTCACGAACCATGAGCATAATGGCCTGAACGCTTGCGAGGCTGCCCTCTTCGATGACGCTCTCCATTTGCATTCGTGCATACTCAAAACTCTCGGTCGAGTCATTCACTAGGGCGATAACTAGGTGAATGATGACTTGGACGGACAGCGGCGTGTTGCCCCCGCTGTATACCATCTCGAGTGAATTGAAAAACGTCTCAGGACTGAAGAAGTAGATGACGCTGTTGACTGAACTCAAGAAGGTCAAGCCACACTGCTCGCAGGTCTTTCTGTCTGGGAGCCCCATCGCGGGAAGTCCGGCCAGAGGCCGACCGTCAAGCAGATCAATCCTTTGGTCTTCTTGCAGCATTGCCAATTTGGGAAACCTGTCCCCTATGCATGAGCTAATCTTGGATTGCACAACGGCATAGCTTGAAGCGCCGTCAAACCCTGGGTCATGGTTAGTATAACATCCTTCATCGTGCGGTAGACGTGGTCGCAGAGCCACCTACGGCGTTGACAGGTCGCGTCTGAGATGAATACCCCATTCAGGCTGTCTTCAGACAAAGCGGCCGATGGTTCACTGGTCGGGCTGGCCGCTCGTGCCGGCGATACTGACCATGCGCTGTCGACGGCGTTGTGCTGGGAGATTAATGGTGCGGGCGAGAGCTGTGCAGCGGGCGATCCATCTCCGGGAGGGGTGTTCTTGAGGGTGGAGACATATTCCTGGAGGGCTGGTACACTGAGAGGAATGTCAGGCGAAAAATGGCGCACAATCGATGCCATGAGTTCGTACTGCGCCTTAGACGTGTGATAGTAAGGTCGGGCAACGACTTCGTCGGTCACGGCGCAGTTCAATCCCAGGCGGTGGCATCTTTCGCAGTCTCTCGACGGTGATTTCTCGCACTGGGCAAGTCAGCGCGCGAGACCTGACGAGGAGATTATTCAACACAGGGCAAGAAAATCACAGGTTTACCTTGATCTTTCGTCGTCTGCAATTGATGCAGCTGGACGGTTGACGACGACTCTTTCCATTGGTGCTCATGGTGGTAAGATCCAGCCTAGAGATTGCGCACGCGAGTGAAGTGGTGATTTTAAGACTCCACCGTCAGTTGAGAAAAAAACACAGCACAGGCCTGGTATCCACCACTGGCGCCCGACAGATATGCCTTCCGCTATTCCCGGGTGCGGGGGAGGCGGCCGAGCTCCGTATCTGCGGCTTATAGGCAGGGCGTTCAGAAGGGTTGATAACTAAATAAAATTAAGGGGTTTAGGGGTGCAAAGAGCGTCCCTTTAAATTTAATTAAAATACGCCATACAATATAAATAAAAATAATTATTATTAAAAGCTTATTTTAATCTTTTTTATAATAAATTATATAGAAATTAATTTAAAGTATTATTCTTTAAGCTAAATCTAATTATTTTAATATTATATTAAATATATATAAGCCTTTATTATAATATTATACCATTATTTTTCTATTACCTATAAATTTATTTTAATTATATTTAAATATAAAATTATTAAAACTATTACCCCTTTATAACTTTTTAAGCTTTAAAACCCTTATTATAAATCGCTTTAAAGATTATAATATAACTTTTAATTTTTATTATTTAAAAGTAAGCTTAAAATAGATATTAATTTAATATTAATACCCTTAAATAAATATAAATTTAAGATAAATATTAACTTAATGCTAAATTATTTATTTAAAATATAAGCTTAAGATAAATATTAGCTTAATATAAAAATATTAAATTAATATTCCTTTATAAGGTTAATTTAAATAATTTTTTTAATTAAAATAAATTAAAAAGATAGCTATAAATATTATATAAAATTATTATATTATCTTTAATATTATAAAATATTTAAAATATTTTTTTAATTTAAAAAATAAAGGATAAGCTTAAGATAATCTTAAAAATTAATATTATTAAAAGGCTAAAAAAAAAATAAATAAAATAAAATATAATATATATTATAATTAAAATTATTAATTTAATATTAAAATTTAAATATTATTAAAAATATAAAAATTCTTAATTTATAAAAAAATAAGCTTAAAGGCTATAATATAACCTCCTAACTCTTATATTAAATTAATATTAATAAATTTAAATTATTAAAGAATCTTATAAATTAATTAATAATTTAAAAATAATATAATTATAATAACCATATAATATTAATTAAAGGGATAATAATCTATTTAGCTTAAGAATTTAATAAGGATAATATGGATTTATTATTTAAATCTTAATAATATTTAGCGCTATAAAATAAAATTAATAACTTTTTTAATCTTAAAATATTATAAAAACTTTATTTAATATTTCCTAAGCTTTTAAAAATAATAAGATTTATTATTATAAATTTAGCCTTAAAAACTATTAAATTAAATTTATTTAAAAGAAAGAAAGCTTAAAAATTTTTAAATTAAATTAATAATATAGCGGCTATTATAAAAAGTTAATAATTTTATAAAATTAATTTTTTAAAATTAACCTCTTTTTAATAATTTTAAAGCTAAATTTTTTATAATATTATTAATCCCTTAAGCCTTAAAATCCTTTAAATCTAATATCTTAAAATATTACCCTATTATTATTATTAATAATTTTCTTAATAATTAATATTATTTCTTTAAAATTTAAGATATAAATTTACCTTTTACCTTAAAATTTAAAGCTCCTTTTATTATTATTATTCCTTTTTAAAAATATTTACTTTCTTCCCTTAGTTAATTAATCTTTTATCTTTATAATATTATATTATTTCCTTTATAACTTCCTTTAAATCTTTAATAATTTAAAGAAAAAAAAATAATTAAAGCTTTACCTTTATTTATTTAAATTATTATCTCTTAAGGGGATAATAAAATAATAAATTAATTTAAATAATATCTACTTAATATAAATTATTATTAATATTATTATAAGATTATAATATTTACTTTATTCCTTTATTATAATATTAAAAAAAAACCTTTATTTATTTTTTTTAAATTTATTTTATTAAATTTTAAAGATTTATTCTATTACTTTATTACCCTAAGGGCATCTTATTTTCTTTTCTTATTTATAAAATTTAATATTTAATTTATTTATTTATTTATTTAAAGGGAAATAAAATAAATTTTATAAATTTACTCTTTAATTTATTTATTACTTAGTTTTTTAATAAAATATTAATTATTTATAATTTATTTCTATATTTATTAAAATTTATATTTTAACTTTATTTTTTAATATTAATATTTATTTAATATATTTAGTAACTTATAATATCTTTAAATTAAGAATTAAATATAATCTTTATTATTTTTAATAAATAAATTATTATAACTAATTTATAATTATTAAATTCTCCTTTATTTACTTATTTTTTAATAAATAATATAAATTTAATTCCTCTTTTTAAAAATAACTTAGAATTTATTAACCTTTTAAAAAAATTAATAAATTTTTTATTTATTTTAATTACTTTATAAATTCTTATAATATCTAGCTTTTATAAAATTATTAAGATAAAAGATTAAGTTATTACTTTCTTTAAATAAAAAAGAAAATTTATTAAGGATTATCTTAATTTTATTAAAGCTTTTATTATTAATAATAATACTTAAAATATTAATAAAAAGGAGATTATTAAATAAATTATTTTTTATAAAAAATTTTAAGGTAAAGCTATAAAATAATATTATTTTAAGCTTAATAAAAATATTAAATAAAATTAAAAAGCCTTAAAAAAGAAATTTATTAAAAGATTTTTTAAAAATTAAAATATATCTTATTAATTTATTTTAATCTATAAGGTTATAAATTTTAATTAAAAAGATAAAAAGCCCTTAATTAAATTTCTTTAATATAATAAGAAATTCTATTATAAGCTTATAAATATTAAATTTAAGGTAATGCTTATTTCTTAATTTATAGCTTAAATAATTAATAAAAAGATTAACTTAGCCTTAAAAATATATATAAAAGATATTTTATTTATTTAAGATAAATTACTTTTAAGCTATATAAATATTAAGGATAAATATTTATTTAATTATATTTTAATGCTTATTAAGGATTATCTTAGTTTTTATAAAAAATAATTAAATTATAATAACTTTTATATTAATAAGAATAGTGATAAAAATTAAAAATTAATTATATTAAAAATATTAAAAACCATTGCTAAATTTATAAAGAAAATAAGAAATTAAATAGCTTTATTTAATATTTAACTTTATTTATTATTATTAATAAACTTAAATATTTATTAATATTTATATTTTAAATTAAGCGCCTTAAAAGGTTTACTTTATTTTAATTATAAAGATTATAATTATAAAGCTTAGGAATACCTTTAGCTTTAAAACCTTAAGGCTATAATTTAAAAATAAATTATATAAGAAAACTTTAAAAATATAAATCCTTTATGCTTATTAAAAAAAGCTATAGCTATTATAAATTAAATAAAATTTACTTAAAAAGTATTCTCCTTCCTTTATTATAAAATTTAAAAATATAATAAATATTACCTTTTTTAAAAATTAAATTATTTATAATTCCTAAGCTTATTAATAATAATAGCCTTAAAGAATAAAAAAATTATAAAGCCTTAATTTAAGATTATCCTCCTTTAATCTTTAAAGAGAAAAAAATCTACTACTTATAAAATCCTTAAATTTATAATATTTAATAAATTCTTAAATTATAATAAGCTTAAAAACTTATCTTAATCTATACCTCTTAATATTATTATAATTAAAAATCCTTATAATAATATTATTTATTCTAAGAAACCTTTAATAATAAAGCTTATTTTAAATTTAAATATCATCCTTTATTAAAATCTTAATATTAATAGCTATTTCTTACTTAAAAATATTATAAATATATATAATATTTTAAAGATTTAAAAATTTTTATATATTATTAAATCTAAAAGATAAAAAATAAAACCTCCCTAATCTTAAAGCTATTTGCTAATTTAAAAAATAATAAATTATAATATTTAACCTTTTAATATTAATAGTAAATTTATTAAAATAAGCCTAAATATTAATTTTATAACTTTTCTTTAAGCTACTTTAAATATTTATATTAATTTAAATTATTTAATAAGATTAGCTATTAAAAATAATTAAAGATAATAGCACCTTATAACCTTAGTTTAAATAAATCTTTATATAAATAAAAATATTACAATATTTATAAATTCTATACTTACCTTAAATAAAATTCCTTATATTTAAATTAATTTTATAAATATATTAATAAATAATATTATTATTAATTATATTATATTAAATAATAAAAATATAATAAATCTTATTTTATTATAATTTATAAAATAAATTAATATAAAGCTTTATTAATTAATTACCCCCTTAATAATAAAATTAATAAATAATAAGGTATTATAAGTTTTATAATATATTTTAATTAAGATTAAGATTAATAAGATCTTTTATTACCTTATAATTTATATCTTAAGAAATAAATATATATTTAATATCTTCTTTTTATAAAGTTAATATTATTAAATTTAAGTTATTTAAAATTAAGGTTATAAAATTATTATAATTTATAAAAAAGCGAAAAATAATATTAATATAAATCTTAATATAAAAAAAGAATTACTATTATATATTAAGCTATTTATAAATAAGCATCTTAATATATATAATAATTTATAATTTAAGGAAAAAAAGGAATTAATTTAAAAATTATTAAATATATTAAAATATTTAAATAAATCTAAATATTTAAGCTTAATAAAAAATAAATAAGCCTAAGAGAATTATTAATATCCTCTTAAGCTTAAAGAAGAAATATTAATTATTATATATTATTAAATAAGAAAGTTATTATTATATTAAAGGAAGTAAAATTTTATAAAATTTAATTAAATATATAAGAAAATTAATTTTATATAATTATATAACTTTTAAAAGATAAATCCTTAAAAAGTAAACCTATTAAAAATATTAAATTTAATTATATTACCTTAAATAAGCTTTTAAAGTTTCCTTATAAAAAAGCTTTATTAAATATTAAGTTTAATATCTTTTTATAAATTATAAATATAGCAAACTAATTATTATTAAACCTTTACTTTTATTATAACTTAATACCTATTAATATTCATTTAACTATTATAATATTACTTAATATTTATTTTATTATTATACTTAATTATAATATTTTAAAATTTTTATTATTATATATACCTTATAACTACTAAGCTCTTATTTTACCTTAACCAGCTAAATATATAAATAGTAATAAAGCTTATAATATTATCTATAATATTACTTATTACCTTAATATATTTATTAAATAAAAAATAAAATAAAGCTTAATTATAATACTTATATCTTAATATAAGATAAGGATAAAATATAAGCTTAATATTAATAAATAAACTATTATTTTAATTAAATATTAAATAAAGATATATTATAATAATTATTCTAAACCTTATATTACTACCTTAACTTAAGAAATATTATAATATATCTTATTATAAGCTAAATATCTTAATACTTATTATATTTATTATAAAAATCTTTAATAATTTAAAAATTTAAATATTATTAAGTTAACCTTAAGGGAGCTTAAGTTAATTAAGATTCTAAAAAATTAAAAAAGATATAATAAATAATTATATTATAATAAATATATTAAAGGATAGGTTGCTAAAACCTTAATTTTAATAATAAAAGCAAAATTTAAAAAAAAAACCCTAAAATTATTAATTTTACCCTTTAAAAATTTAATAACTATAATATAACCTCCTAATTCTTATAATAAATTAAAAGGATTAAATTCTCCTTTCTTAAAATATTTAAATAAGGTAATAAATTTAAAAATAATATAGCAATAATATCCTATAATAAAAAATAATAATAACATAATATTAATAAAGATTTCTAATATTAAAAATAATATAACTACTTAAGCCCTTAATAATAAAAAATATTATAATAATAATTAACTTAAAAATAACCTTTTTAAAACCTTAATAAATAAAATAAAAATTAAGATTTTTAATATTTTAAAGGGGTACCCCTTTAAAAAATAAATTAATTATTATAATTACTTAACTTATTAAAATACCTAAGGGAGAAAAGCCTTAAAATTATTTAAATCCTTATTCTTAATATAAAAAGAGGAAATAATAATTATTATAAAAGCTAAATAACTATATAAAATAAAAATTAATTACTTTAATAATTTAAAGGAATCTCCTTAAGATTTTTAATTTCTATATTAAAAATTTTTTAAAGCTAAATCTTTATTAAATATATTAACTTTAAAATCATTTAAATTTAATATCCTAAATATCTAATTATTATTATTATTAATAATTGCCTTAATAATTAATATTATAACTCTAAAACTTAATATTTAAGGAAACCTTTTTACTATTTAATAGCGACTTATAACCTAGCTTATTATTTTTTCCCTAAAATTAAAAATCTATAAATAATTTAAAAAGTTAAATATTTAACTTAATAATTTCATTAATATTAAAAAAAAGAAGCTTTATATAATATCCTTTATTTATATATATTATAATTATTTTATATTACGATTTAAAAATATAATCATTATTAACTTATATAATTATTATATAAATATTAACTTAATAATAAAGCTATTTAAATATTAATAATTTTATTATTTACCTTAATATTAAAAATACTTTAAAGTTTTCTTTTTATTTATAAAGGCTATTAAAGTAATTTAGCTAATCTTAAAATAAAGTAAATAAATAATAAATATAATTTTTCACCCTAAACTTAATAAATAAATTAAAATAATTTATAATTTTTACTTAATAAATACTGCTATTATTTATAATTAATATTTAATTTATAATATAAAAGAAGATTTAAATAATATTATATATAATAATTCTTAAATTTATTTTAAAATTAATATTATAAATAAATATTAAGATTTATTAATTTATAAAGGAAATAAAAAGAAGATAAGTTTTATTATACCTTATAAGTTTTAATGCTATTTAATAATAATATAAAAATTTACTTATTTAATATAATCTTATTACTACTTTAAAGATACTTATTTAAGCTAGCTTTTATTATTTAACCTTTCTTTAAATACTTAAAGAGAAAAATTAGTTTTTAAGCATAATCCTTTAATAAAAGATACTTATATAATTTATATTAATAACTATATAATAACCTCTTTAAACTTTAAATTATATTATTTATTCTTTATTAATTATTATTTTCCTAAGATTATATTTAACTTAATATTATTCACTAAATTAAAGATTATATTATTCTTAGATAATTTAAAATTTATTAATTTTTATATCTATAATAGCTAAATCTTACTATTAATAAAATATTAAAAATAATTTATAAATTAAGTAAAAAAATTTAAAAAGATACCTTTTAAAATATTTAAAAAGATTTAGGATATTCTTTAACTTATATTCTTTCTTAAATAATTTATTTCTAAAAGGGCGAATAAAAAAAAGATTATTAAAGGTATATTCTTTAAAACTATTTTTATTTTAATATTAAAAGGAAAACTATTAATAAAAACTTTTATTATATTAAAAAAGGTATTAAATTAAGATAAAAAATATTAAAAAGCCTTAATTAAGATTTATAATATTATTTAAAATAATACCCTTTATAATATAAATTATTTATTCCCTTTTTATCTAACTATAAATACCTTAAATATAAAATTAAGAGGAATCTTATTTTAACTCTTAAATAATAAAAAATATAATGCTAAATATTTTAATAAAATAAGGATTTTAATCTTCTTTTCTTTTAAATTAAGCGACCTAAAAACCTAATATTTTATATTTAAAAAAAAAATATTTATTATTATTAAAGCTATAAAATAAATTAATTAAATCTTAAAAAACTTACTATTCTTTATAAGAATTTATATAAATTATCTTTTTATTATTTAAATTATAATAAATTTAAATAAAATATATAAAAAGATATTAAGATAAATAAATAAAATTATTAAATTTTAATTTAACTTTTATTATTATTTAAATATTAATAAGCTTATTAAGATTATTAATAAATTTTTATAAATATATCTTAAGCTTTAAGGAAAATAAAATAAATTTAAGGGAAAATATTTAATATTTAATATTCCATTATAATTTAAAAAATATTTAAAATTTTTATATTTAGCAAACCTTATAATTCTAAACCCTTTATTTTATTTAACTATATTATTAAAATTAATTATAAATTATAAGATTAATATAAATAAATTAAGTAAGCTTTTTAACCTTAAAATATTAAAATAATATAAAGATATTATTAATTTTTTTTTTTAAAAAAAACTAATTTAGCTTATTTATTAAAATAAATAAAGAAAAATATTAAAAGGAAATCTTTTAAATTCTATTTATTAAATAATACTTTATTTTAAGAAGAAATTAATAATTCCCTTATTAAATATATTTTTAAATTAAAAATCTTAATAATCCTTTTATAAATTTATAAAAAATATAAATATTATATCTTAATTTTATTTATTATATATTTTAAGGGTAGATTTTAATAATCTTTTTAAATTAAAGATAATAAAGAATATTTTTATATTTATTTAATATATATATAATTTAAAAGAAAAGTTAATTAACCTTATTTAATATTAATTACCTTATTAAAGCTTATATAATTAATTAATATAAACTTTATAAATTTAATTAATCCTTTAATAAAAAATAATTTATAATATATTCTTATTATTATAAATTATTTCTCTTATTTTATCTTTCTTTATAATTTTAAATATATTAATAAAATTATTATTATTAATATTTAAATAAAGAATTAAAGCTTTATTATTAATTAACCTTATATAATATATTTTAATAATAAATTTTATTTTTATAATAAAATTATTATATTTATTTTAAAATATTATAGCATTAAAATAATATTTAACTCTATTTTATATTTAAATTTAATAAAAATATTTAAATATATTATTTAAATAATTAAATAATAACTTAATAAATAAGCTATTATATATAAAGATAAAAAGCTAAATAAATAGAATTTATTTTTATTAATATTTATCTTAAATCTAAATATTTAATTTATCTCTTTTCTTAAATTTATTTTATATTAAGCTTTTATAAATTTTAATTTATAAAAAAAGATTATATAAAATACTATAATATAATGCCTTTTTAATCCTAAAAATTATAAAATTAATATTATTCCTTTTATTATTAGCCTTTATATAAAGGAGAGATTAATAAAACTTAAAATTATTATTAATACCTTAATTTAATATAATAATAAAAAGCCTTTTTATTTTTTTTAATTTATTTAAAAATATATTAAAAATTAATAAGTTTAAAAGAAGGTAAATAAAAATAGTAAATTAATATTAAAATTTAATACTTTATAAATAAAATTATTAAAAATTATTAATAAAGCTTTAAATATTTTATATTAAGTAAAATTTATTTAAAATATAAAAGAAGTTAGAAAGATTTATATTTATAATTTAAAGTTCTATATATATTTAAAATCAGCTTATAATATATAAAGTTTATTAAAAGATTAAAAAAAAATAAAATTAATTTAAAAATTAAAAAATATAAAGAAATTAAAGGATAAATTAATAAATAAGGAATTAAATTTATATAAATTATTAAAAGAGAATAGTTTTTAATAAAGTAAGATAGATTTTATAAGAAATTTATATATTATTATAAATAAAATTTATCATTATTAATAAGGAGGTTTTTAATTAATATTTATATTATTATTTATAAATTGCTTATAAAGAGGTTCCCCTTATATTATAAGTAGGGCATTTAGAAAGGTTGATAATTAAATAAAATTAAGGGGTTTAGGGGTATAAAGAGTATCCTTCTAGATTTAGCCGAAACATGCTATATAGTATGAATAGAAGTAATTATCATTAGAAGCCCATTTTAGTCCTTTTTAGGCTCGAAACACCAATTGTCCCGTAATATAGCAGCCCCTGTCAGGGAAATGCATTATACTGCTTACTTAACCTTGACTTTGCAGCACAGCCACAGGAGGCCTGTACAAGTTGGGTCAACAAACCAACTGGGCAAATGAAGGTATCTCATGGGTTCATTGCTGGGAAAGACAAGTTTCGCTGCATACCACGCCGAAAAACCACTGAATGAAGGCAGTGTCCCATTAACACGGGTCTGATGTGTATTTGTGTTTCCAGGTCATTACTTAGCTAAAAGCCTGTGGTGTCAGACGGAGTTGTTGATCTTTTCGTCAGCGACACATTTGCTCGAAAACATCAAACGGACGTAGTGTTGCAAATTACCTCTATATAGTCTATCTTCGCCGATTCTACAGCTTTCAGGATCGTCAATAAGCAGGTTTGTATGGGCATCGGGGCTGGCTGCCGCCGTTCGACGCCTGAATCCGGTTTCTTAACCATGGAATCAGCTCACTCTTTTGGCAGCCGTAGATCATCAAAGCCAACTTGAGAAAATCAAGATGGCCACATTTGACGTTTAGGACGTTGCGAGCTTGCGTGTATTGCATATGGAATAGTAGTTGCTCTCCATCTTTTCGCTGACTTCCGTTCCTGAGACGGCGCCCTACGCCGCTACACTGTAGTATAGAGCACCGGAAAGTCAGAATTGCCTCGAACGCTTTTAGATGCTACAGTGTAGCTTATACCCGGCAAAACTATCTCTGACAAGGAATGGCCGCCGTGTGAGTCCCCGTGAAGTCAAGCCAGAGTCTCATCTGTCTCACCGGAATCCTCCCAGTCCCCACTGCTAGTAGTGTCTCCAGATTCAGACACATCATCTTCGCTCCATACATCTAGAAGCTCTAGCTGGTTGGCCGCATCTGGGTTTGTGCGTTGCCACGCAGCTTCCGCCTCGAGAAGGCTACTTCTGTGCCTAGCTGCCCAAGCTTGCAGGAGTCTAGCCACCGCAAAATGATTATTGCGCGCGGATGCTGCATCTATCGCCCCATCTAGCCCAGTCGCTCCAGGTCGTCCACTTCGCCCTCCACTTTCTAAAAGAAAAGACACCATATCGAGCCTGCCGTCGCAAGCGGCCCAGTCCAGCGGTCGAGTCCGACGAATTCGTGCCGGGTTCCGGAGAAAAGGGTCACATCCCTTTGAGGATCCCAAAGAGTTCACGCTGGCCCCTTGCTCCAGCAAGTATTGTGCTAAGTTGAGTGAGCCTAAACGCGCAGCGCATTCGAGTGACGTGAGACCAGGCCCACAAGCCGGAGGCGGTTCGTTGACATCAGCGCCGGCCTCCACCAGTCGACGGATAAATGGCAAAGGAGCGTTTGTGGCACAGGCCTTTTGTAGCGCGCTATAACAGTTTCCATAACTGTCCTCGCCTGGCGGTGCGCAAACATTTGCACCGCGTCGGATGATTTCCTCTGCCAAAGTCAGCCGACCTTGCTCTAATGCTTTTTGAAGAGGCGTAGTATGTCTTTTGGTGCCACCGCCTCGATCATTCAAATCAGCACCCGCATCCACAACTTCCATGATGAGGGCATCATCGGCATTGGCCTCCAGAAGTAGGTTGATAAGGCAGCGCCTTTCGGGACCAACGCGGTGTCCTTGAGGGAGTCCGATTGGGGCACCGAGTTTGAACAGCCGTTTGAATACTTTCAGATATTCCTGCGGTCTTAGCAATGTGCCTGCGTCGTCAGCTAGAGATGCTTCCAGGATAGTCATTCCGCCTCCGTTCACCATGTAGTCGGCCCCTCCCCGAAGGAGGAGGTCCACGATGCTTGAGCGATCCGTCGACTGAGACAAAAGGGCGCTGTGCAGCATGGTGTTCCCAGTTGTTTCACAAACCCGAGAATGTATTTCCAAACCCATTTGCAGCAGGGATTTGGCGACTTGGAGACTGCAGCCGTTTTCGATGCTCAGGTGAAGCAAATCCATGCCATGGATTTGGAATTTGATATTGTTCTCCATGAGCCCTGGAATCAAGAGCGCATAGCATTCGCCGAGTCTGAAATGGCACAAGCCTTCCCAGAAAGATGGAGTATCTTGACGAAAGTTCCGGTTATCGTAGCCTTTGGTGCTGGAACCAAGAATTGCCTTCAGTATATGGGAATCAGCGTCCATATCATGATTCTTTGCGACTGCGCGAATGACCTCAATAGCTTCCAATCGCCTTGAGTCTTCAACGCAATCTCGAGCAGAGCCCGAGCCTTCATGATCGTCCTGATTCAGAACCAGAGATTCCAGTGTGAATATGCCTCGGTGTACCCTGACCAATGTGCGCATTCGTGCCCCTGAAGTCACCGATTCGGCAAAAGAGCGGGAATCTAGCCTTTCATCGGCCAGCAAAAGTCTCAATATCCCCAGACTCCCAGACATGGCTGCCCGAGCCAATGGACTCCATAGTACGGCTTTGAGTCCCTGGTGCTCTCCTTGTAACAGCAAGGGAACGTTGGGATTCACACTAGCCTCTAGTAAGCTCGAAGCCGTCCTAGTTTCTCCCAGAGACGCGGCTTCTGATAGACACCTCTCAAGAATTTCGGCATCCCAATTGTCACCATGGTGTTCATGACATTGCAGATATGCCTTGAGAGCATCTGGACCGTCTTGCGCGAATGTAAGGACCCCGGCCAGACTCACACGAGTTTTGGACTCGTTTACAAGTCTTTCAAATGTCCTGTAGAGACGTCTTCGCCCTGCTGGACAACATTCGTAGATAACCCGGTCGAGCGTTAGTCCCTTTATGTCCCATACGCCCAGGTGGAGGCCAGTATCGCCATTGGGCCACTTTGGCTGGTCAAGAAGGAAGAAGCCCCCCTGAACCAGCAAATTGACATATTCCACCATATCCTGGTCTTCTATTGATTCCGAGTTAAGGAGGTTCCTCAATATTGGACCAAGTGCGTATTTGCGATTTCCCAGGCGAGCGCCGATCCTAACACAAAGTTGCATCATCGGAATATCGACCTGCATGGCTGCCTTGGAGACAATCCAAGATAAGTCAAGTTGTGGTGGAATGGTATCCGCTACTGATCCTTGAGAACCAGAGTTCGGACAACTCTCTTTGGCTATTGGAAGTATTGACCGATTGGCACCGGATCCAATACATACTGCTACTTTGAAAAAGTAACAGCAACGGGTTTCCAGATCATCACCCACTGCATGGCGCAAGTTATACAGGGCTGTGAATAGGGATGCGTCTCTGAACTCTGCGCTCGCTTGTAGAAGGTTCTCGTAGACTGCGCGCACAGTTGGTGTCTTCATGGAGAAAAAGTCCCAGAGCAAGGTGAGGTCAGCGGATGATCCACACCACGTGAGGAACCAGCGAGCTGGTTGGGATTGCCAGTAGTTGCAGCTGTGGATCCGGTTTGATAATATGAAAGAAGATCTCGCTATGGCCTCACAGGATGGATTATTGCCGAACAGCCGTGGGGTAGGAATTGAAAAGCCATCCTCGGGTATGTTCACAGGAAAGGTACGACATTGAGCTAAATGCTTGGTCAGCGAGATTGATAATTAAAAGCCAACCTGAGCATGTGGAAGCCGACCTAGCTTAAGTAATCTGGGCATGAATTGATTGAAGATGGCTCTCTCGCGGTATGCCACGAGCTTTGAAGTACTGGGCTGATCGGCCTCAGCAAATCCATCCGAGGGTTGCTTTGCCGCTTCGTTGATCGATGCACCAGATGGTGAAGGCGTGAAATCCGCATAATGCATTGGAGACCCTGGGGGCGTTCTCAGAATCAAACTTCCCGGCAGTGTTGCTGAAAAGTTGTTTCAAGGTCAGTGCTTTGCTCGAATTTCATGTGACCAAAATGAACTTGAAATACATTTATCGTGACGAACGTGCGGTCGTCTAGGTAGACATTGACGATTCCTGCGAACTTCTTTGCGAACCTTCTCTGGCGCCATAGGAAGATTGTTCCACACGACTTCGGTTCCTTTCCCTTGTCTTTTGCGAAGAGAAATTTGGACTCCTATGTAGTGCCAGTCCTCTCTCTTGAGGTTTTTCTTGAGCTTCAATCGTTCTCGAAGGGCAATCTCGTACTCGCACAGCCTGGAAGACTTAGATGTGGACGAACTTCTCCCACACTCCTTTGATATTGATAGCGCACTGTTGATACTCACCTCATCTCCGGGAAGCCGTGATTTTCTTCCATAAATTGTTTGACCCGTACTAAAGTCATGTTCTGCTGTATGTAAATTCGACGTAAAACGTCTTTATGCTGACTCCAGAGCTTCTCTGAGTCCATGATATCGGTTCCGGGGCAAGTTCGCCAATTTTTGTCCAAGACCAGGCTCTAGGCAAGAGACGGCGGTGCGTGAATGATCAGGTACCTAAAGTAGGCTTTGTGGGGAGTAGAGAATGAGCAATATCGCAACACTTCGTGGGCCTGTAATCACACCAAAAAACAAAGCAAAAGCCGCTCCTTCAACGAGATGAGACTGCGTATTTATAGACTCGTTGGTCTTACTCGGCTGGCTGATGTACTCGTTGCCGTAAGCGGAGAATCTCCGCAGCAGAAGGCCAACCTGCCTGCAGATGCACGAGTCCAGAATCTAGCGAATTGAAGCAAGCCATATCAACTAGCGTCCTGCGCGCGACGGATGTGAAAGAGCACAATCGCCTCAGCCCACGTCAGATGACGCTAGGCATGCAAACCACAGGTTTTGGTCACTGCCATACCGTGCTTTGGTATGTCTGAGAAAGGGTCACTATGGCCCTTGCATGCTTCATCGCCCATTTTACCCCCTCAAAGCCCTCTCTTCTGGCCTAAAATGGTCATCACAAAGACCCTTCTAATCAAATCTTCAACTTATTTTAAGTTATTAAGCCTATATAAATTCCTAGTAAATTAAAATTATTTCTAAAGGCTAAAAATAATTATAAAGTAATAATAAATTAAGGGTAGAGGGTGGATTTAATAAGAAGGTGCTCTCCTTCTAAGTAATCCCCTCTTAATTTATATAAAGTGGCTTTTTTGCTTTAAGATAAAGGCTAGTTGAAATAAAATCCTTTATTTTATCTCCTAATAATATTTCCTTTTAAGTTTTAGCCTTTTAATAGGTTATAAATTAAATATTTATATTAAATTTAATTAATTTACTTAATCTTATTAATTTAATTAAAAGTAGATAAGGAGTTAAAGTTATTAAAATTATTAAAGTTAAAGGAAGGAAAAAAAAAAGAAAAAGAAGCTATCTTTAAAAGGTATTTAAAAATATATATAATTTATTAATAAAAATAAATATTAGTTTATAACCTTATAAATCTATTTTTCTATTTTATAATTATTTACCCTTCGCAACTATTTACCCTTAAAAAGCAACCAAGTAAGCTTTTAAATACTTTATAATAAAATAAAGCCTTTAAATATAAATCACCGCCCGATAAACTTGCAAAAATAATAACTTATTAAATAAACAAAGGCCATAATAACCCTCTTTTAAATACACCAAGGCGCGGAATAGTGACGTACCGATACGATGGTTGTCATTGTTGTTGCACCCTACTAAACAATATACAAGGCTAGGCTGTACAGTCAATAGTAGTTCCAGCACACGTCTCGAGCTGGTGAATTCATAACGTTCTCAGTTGACCTTGTAAAATACAGCATTGATAAATTAAACATCCTGGAGCTAAAATGAAGTCATTTCCACCGCTACCGTTATCTATACTGATTAATTAAATATAATTTTAATGTAGTATTTATGATGATGTTAATAACTTATCCAAAATAAAGCTGTTTTAACTTCATTAATACTATTAAATATGTGTATCGAGAGAAGTGCGTGTGCAATCTTCTGACTTAGGCATAGCCGCCCCGACTACAAGTTGTCACTGGCACGTGCTTAACTTCAAGTCGTCGTTCCTCACGTGCCCTCGCATCTCGCCCGAGCGGACGGTCTATCCTATTTACAGTAGGCTATAGCCAGGATACACTGGCTATGCCAGGTACAGGAAAGTGCACTCATATCTCCTTTCAAATGGAACACGAGTCAAGTAGTGGCGAGCGGTCGCCGTTGTGGGCCGCCCACTAGCTTCGCGGTGACCGCTGTCATGGGTTGTGGTCGGTGTAAGTGCGAAGGCCCACGATGACATCGGCCGCCAAAGAGAACATAATAACTTCATGTTGTGCACGTCGAGGTAAATATCCAATCCCAAAACCGACAACAAAAACCCGGCACATCATGTCGTTTAACGATCCCAAACTGGAAGTCGATCTCTCAGGGTTTGGCCAGAAGCTTCTCGTTCTGATACTTGTTCTCTTGAGCTTGGTATGTTCCTGCATCAGGCGATACGAATCGTCGAATTTGCCTTTTCTCCCTGTCACTTCGCGCGATTCCTTTCATCGCTCCAGCTATCCTTCGGCGTCTAACTAGCCCAACTAGCCCGCTATTTACAATATCTACTTTCATCCCCTTGCCCGGGTCCCGGGCCCCTTCTTCGCAAAGATCTCGGACCTGTGGCACGCGTACCATGTCTCAACTGGGACCCGTCATATCTTGTTGGGTGAACTTCACGAAAAATATGGTAAGACTTCACCGCTCGCTTGGTTTGCCGCGGAAGCTCAATTACGCGTAGGCCCGCTCATTCGTCTCGGACCCAACACGGTCTCGGTGAACACGGACGACGGCCTACAAAAGGTCTTTTCGGCCACGTCACCAATCGATAAATCTCCCTTCTACAAAGCCTTTGCGCCTGGATTTGACAGTAGCTTTGCTGCTGTCGGCCAGGCATTCAAAGAGAAGAAGTCAATTCTATCTCATGCATTCGCACAGAAGAGGCTAGACGCCATGGAGACAACATTTATGGAGCACACCCGGAAGCTTTGTCATATTATGGCGACACGTGAAGAAGTTGAGCTCGACGATTGTTTGTCGGCTTTGACCATAGACATTCTGTCGGATGTTTGTTTTGGTGAGACGTTTGATTTGCTCCACGATCACGCCGAGAAAACGAGGATCAGCAAGGGGCTGGAGTACGCGGCGAAATTCGTATCATTGGTAAGTAACACCACATTATTTATCTTCCTTCGCTGTACGGCAGAGTGAAGACTGACTTGGTCAACACTATAGGAGGGGACGCTTTGGCGATGGCCTCTATTACAGAAAATGATCAGAATTTTATCACACGCCTTTACGACTCGCAACTACCCGGCGCAAGTAGGGCTCCCTTCTCCCCCACCCCTGATCATGTATTGAAAGCTTCATTGACAAGAGGACCAGAGAGCCATTGGAGCAATGTTGAATCAGAGAAGAAAGGCCTCGGGAAATGGACAAATATTCAACCATTTGCTGGAGGCCACAAAACATGACACCGGAGATCATTTCTCTGACCAAGAATTGCTGGGCGAGTCAATCGTACTGTTCGTCGCAGGATCGGACACCACCTCGACAGCCCTCCTTACCACAGTGTGGCATTTACTCCGCCACAAGCAGGCCTACGAGACTGTGACCAAGGAGGTGAGGTTGGCCTTCGCATGCATCGACGACATCACATACCAAGAGGCACAGCATCTGCCTTACTTGAGAGCCGTTATCGAAGAGAGCCTGAGAATCTTCCCACCAAACTCCGGGTTCATCCCGAGACAAGTCCTCGCTTCTGAGCAGCCTTTCGTACTGCATGATGTGGCTCTCCCACCTGGGGTTTGTGATTTCCGCTGAATGAGTCCGGGCTGCATGAAAGCTGACTCTTGAGCCTCGCAGACAGAGATAGGCGTGTCGAACATGTCTCTGCACCGAAACTCCCTGTATTTTGAGAACCCAGATCAATTTATCCCGGAGAGGTGGATCGACGGGGACAGCATCAAGAAGGGCAAGCCGGTATTTTCGCCTTTCTCAAAAGGTCCTAGATCGTGCCTTGGAAGAAAGTGAGTCAGCTTTCTCGCCCGCGGTCGAAAGATCCCTTGCTGACAACTTAACCTCAAGCATGGCGTACATGGAGATGACTCTGGTGCTTGCAGCGTTGATTACAGAATTCGACATGCAGTTCCGAGATCCGCAGAAGGAGTTTGAGCGTGGATACGCGCCTACTGATTCCTTCGTACTGCTGAGGCCCCGGGTGAACATAATTGCAAGGCGCAGCCGGGTTTGAGAATCAGTACCTTTATATTCACCCCTCACATTGAGCTGTACCTGAATCTGGATGATTCGTGAGGACAGAACACGACCGCGCTAAAGCGAGGTGGGGTGAGTTTAAACTGAGCATTGCAGCTGTTTCCACCCTGATGCTCGAGATACACCGCCTCGCTGTTGGCATAACTTAGAAGAGGATAAGACTTCACTCATCCATGCGCTGATACACTCGACGGCAGTTGCCAAATATGCAGATTTCATAGCTTCACACTGGAATAACTCATGAGGTGACACTATCAAGACAACGTAGGATGGCTCAATCTCTGGTCCAGGTAGTCGCAGCTCCTACGGATTAGCCATCCACTGGGACATGCACTCGAGCAACACATTAGATTCTTAGGGAATTCTTCTAGGCCATCCTGTCACGCCCACTGGCGCCTATGGGACCAACACCTCGACACAGCGGTTAAGATTGTCGGCATGCTGGCCTTCTTGCTCTGCGTGGAGGTATACCCCAGCATCTGCGGCCGGGAGGATGCGTGCAGCGCAACGGCGCTGGCTGAGTGGTCGGAGTTCAAGGAGCTCATGGAGTACTGCTGTATGATTATCTGTACTACGGCAATGGCATTCTGAGGACGCAAAATATTTTATCAAATCTACTTAGGCGGTGACTAGTCCCAGTTCTCGGATGAAAATATCAGCTGCCCTCTCACCGATCGCCAGCGCCTCATGGTTTGTATTGGCGGCGACATTCTTGGGGACAACACTTAGATCCGCAATCTTCAGCCCTGGCACGCCGTAGATGCTAAGGCTGGCATCAACAATACCCTGCTGCTTGCGCGGTAGCATCTTATATGTGCTGAGCGAGTGCCATGTGGTGCTGACATTCTCGCGTATCCATTTTTCCAGTACTTTGTCGTCCTCAGCAGTGTACTTAAGCGGCGGCGCGTCGGCAGAGAGCGGCGCATCAAGTGCCACACAGGCTGCGTCTGACTTGCTGTTGAATGGCGGGTGGCACTTGGCCATCTCGCCCCTATACATCGGCATTCGCCGGATAACCTCGCGTTGCTTCTTATACCTAGATAGAACATTGTTAAAATAATGTCATTGTGAGGCAGATTAAAGGGCAAGGTTGTTAATAGGCCCCTGATTTGGAAATACGCACATCCATATATGCTTTTTGATATCGAGCTGGTGCTCATCAGCCAAAAAGCCGGTCTCAAAGTCCACAGGATCATCGATCTTGGGACCCGTAATGTGGATGTGTCCACGCGAGAACGGATAAACAGTGAAAGCCATAAAAGCAATACACGGGTCACCCGTCGCAAGACTGAGGTCTCCGGGAAACCTATCTGACATTAGAATTCTTGGAAACTTGAAGTTGGGTTGTTTGTTGCTTACCCAGCGACGACGCTGAACACAATCAAGGGCTTCTCTGGATAATCTTTGAACTCCTTGTCCCAAGCCTGTTGAAACTCGGGTCCCAGCTCCGCAACCTCCTCGTCGGTGGGTCGCACCTTCCCCTGAATCTGCTGACCGTTCCAGCCCAGTATCTTATGGTTAGCCTTCATCAAATCCTCCAGGTTACCTAAGCGCCCAAAGACAACTCCGTCCAGCGTATCTGTTACCTCCATGTCATTGAGGTATGGGTAAGCCAGCTGTGACAAGACTTGTCAGCATATGCAGAACTTTCTTGGTAAAGTCACGAGAAGATATCACAAACCAGGTGGTGGTCTTCATAACCATTGCCAACGCCAGGAAGATCGACAATCACCGGGACACCAGCGCGCTCCAGAACCTTGGAATTACCGAGTCCAGAGCGTTCCAACAATGAAGGAGTTCCGCACGCTCCACTCGACGCGATGACAAGCTTACGCGCCTTGATCACGCGTAGAGGTTCCGCTGCAGCATCAGGATTGTGTCTTGGGTTAGTTCTGAGCTCGACGCCGATAGCTCTCTTCGTCTTGTCGTCGATCAAGACTCGCAGGACCTGCGACTCAACGAGCACATGGAGGTTGGGATACTTCTCGTTATTTAGACAGGGGCGCAGGTAGCATGTGGCCGCGTCCTGCCGCTTGCCCTCGGTTGAGATATAGCGCCTGTTCTTGCCAACGGAGTTGATGGATTCGAGATCCTGCACGTCGGGGACCTCTGGCCAGCCAGCCTTCTCAGCCGCTGTACGAAACTCCTTGTCGATCCTCTCTGAGGTCCAAGTACTAAGGGAGATATTGATGGGGCCATCGTGGCCATGAACACCCTTGGGATCCTCTCCGTGATAGGTCTCGAGCTTTCGGATGGAGGCATCGTTAGCGATGAATAGGACTTCGACTTATGGGGGATCTGGTCCCGCATCCAAGAACCTATGGCCAACAAACCTTTTTGAAAAAGGGAATCATCTCTTCAGCTGACCAGCCCGACATGCCCCATGAGTCCCAATCGCACCGTTGTCCTCGGCTCTATGCCATCATGTTCACAGATGACCCTCCACCGAGGATACTACCAGACGGCAGGACAAGAGCCCTATCGGCCACCTCCGGAGATGGTTTTGTCACGTAGAAGGTGTTGGTGGTGCTGTTGGGCGCAAGATGAGTTACGAACATCGCGGGGAAGCTAATTGTCGGCATGTCGTTGTCTTGTCCAGCCTCTATCAAGAGGATTGAAAGCTTTGGATCGGCATCTGCGAGCCTAGAGGCGACAACACAGCCTGCGGTCCCACCTGTTCAAGTTCGGCCACCGTCAGTGATTGTTCGATACGCAAGCTCATGAAAGGGGTGCCTGCCGCCAGCGATGATGACATCCACCTCCCCTAGGTTCTCTGGGAGCTTCTTGTAGAGACCCATCTTCGATGAAGATAGCAAGGCGGCAATGAGTAACAATCAGGGTAGAATTATGATAATCCCTAGAGAGATTCGGATGGCTCTGAAGGCAGAGACTTGGATTTCAGACAACTTGGGCAGGCAAGTGAGCACTGCGATAGACGTGAAATCGCGGGCTACAGAACGGAGGGATGGGAGGCAGATAAGCCGTCAAATCTGCACTGTAAACAGAGTAGGAACACGCAGTGACTGTGGGCTGTGAGTAAACTCGGAGACTGGCAGCAGTGGCTGCGGTACCAACAAACTCGGTCCAGCAGTGCCGTGGGATCTCGAGGCGTTTGCCAACACATGGTGATCTTGACGGAAATCTACGGCCCCCGGGCCCCAACGGCCGGACCCCTCACCGATGTGCCAGAGGCGGCATGGTAGGATCAGCTGAGAACGGTGCATCTGAACGGAACGTGGAAAGGTTGTCTGGCCACTTCGCGAGCCAACAGACTCACCCCGCTCCTTGGACTGAAGAATAGAATGTACGGTGCCACGGAGAAATCGTGAAGCGGCGAGATCGACACAGAATAATGCCTGAAGCGGTCATATCAAGGGCATCTGGGCAGCTGCATGACTGTTGGTTGAAGAGCAATGTAACAAGGTGCACAGAACGTACAGTGACAAATCCGGCCGGCAAACACGGTCCGAATAGAGCCTGAATACTTTGGGGGCCAAAAGCAGGCTCTACTCAGAGGCTTATCCCCGTCCAGCGGCTAGACATGCATGGATGAGACCCCCATGCCAAGCACTTTATTGATCGGTAAGTGAGCCGCCCGTGGGTGAAGATTGATGTGGTGCCCTGGACAACATCATTTGATGAGGCTGCGACGTACCTACACTAGGTAGTAACGTGCATCAACGTAGCCTTGTGCAAAACCGATGTCTCGTGCTGTTGGCGTGAATAATCGTAAGATACTCACCCGTTGGCTGCAGCCGCAACTCGTGTCTCGTGGTGTTTGTACATCAATATAACGTCGGAGCTAGGCAGCAGTGTGTCTTGGAAAATGTATGTCTTGGCAGTGATATCTGATAAGCCAGGCAACGATATTCATCTGCACCCTTTGAAGCCCCCATACGCAAGTAGTACAGCCCCTTTTGTGCTGGGAGGCTTGCCTCAAGCCGACTCATCAGAGCCATCATACTCTTCTACGGTCTTATACGGCGCTCGCAGCAGTCGCTCCTCGTTCCTCCAAGCCGCCTTCAACCAATCCATCAGACAATATGCCCAGTGATAAATACAATATAATATGGCGACGGCGTGGTAGTTCTGAAGGAAATTCCCGTAGAACAGGTTTTGTGACCAATCAAACCTGTACATATCCGCAAGCTGTTAGTGTGGCCTCAGGGAGGCAATGAAGCGTTGGACGCGGTGTCCGCGTTGTTGCGGTTCAATGCGTCGGTCTCCGCAGCGGTCTCCGCCCGCGGTCTCAATTAATACTTGCCTAGCAGTATCTACCCACGCATGCATGTGATGCAAGTCCGGATAGAACGCATGGGATATCCATATTCCTCCAAAACAAAATGCACTTTTGTCGTTCGGGAAAGCATTCAGAAGAAAAGAGTCGTAGAGGTGGAAAAAACAGGTCGCGGCAAGGTGGTATCAATAAAGCCCGGCTCTTTGACCGCAATGACGACTGGAATTCACCAGCCAATATTCATTCATCAACAGAGAGGTACTACGTTCTTCCAAAGCATGTTGACAGTAAAGAATATCCGCTTGCACAAGGCTCTCCGGTTCACAGATTCCTCAGTTAACACAAAATTTACCACTTAGTTACTCGCCTTGGACTCAACTCGCCATTGCCGTGTTCCCCTCCCGAATGAGAAAGTCCAAACCTTTGCGTACATAAGGCCACTCTTCGTCCTCTGGAGACAGACCAGCGTCGAAACCGTGGGTCTGATTCGGAACCAGACACAGCTCGGACTTTACGCCCCGACTGCTCAGATCTGCAAACGCCCTTTCGCTAAGGCTATCGGGAATCATGCTATCAGCATCGCCATGTATGAAGAAAGTTGGAGGAAATCCGCGGTTGAACGCCAGGCTTGGCTCAACATTTTCAAAATTGTCGTCTTGCATAATGGCTCGAATGTGTGTCCCATTCTTCAGAGCGGTGAAAAGCCAGGCGTTGCGGGGGACGGAGAGGTCCGGAGGAGGCATGCCCCTTCTCTTTGGCTGACCGCTTGGGCTGATTGAAGCCTCAGCTGTCTTTTCCAATGAAGTTAATGTTGTCGTCAGAGTCGGTCCGTCGTATATCTTGTCCAAAAAGCCTTGCTCAAACGGCGGGATTCCTGCCAGGCCAGGCAGCGGCTTGTGCCAAAACTCATCCTCGAGGTACTTGACGCCGTAAAAGTCGAGAATAGCCCGGGGTGGCGTAGCAAGACTCCCCTACTCATATAAAGTCAGGATGTCTTCCCGATGACGACTGGCTTGATTCTGGAGGTGGTGTTCTTACCAAGTACAGCGCCAAGAGGCCGCCAGCAGATTGGCCGAATGTGACAATCTTCTCCTTGTTCAACTGAATACCAAATTCCTGGGCAAGTCTCATGGGTAGATCGCATTTGCACCATGAAAAGGCATCGATAGCATCCTGCACGACATTGCACAAGGAAACCTGGGGGCACAAGCGATAGTCGGCCGAAACAACCACGTAATTTGCATCGCAGAGGTACTCGATCTCCACCTCAGGTATGAAGTGTCTGGAGCCAATCACAAATCCCCCTCCATGAAAGCCCAAGGCTAGAATATGAAGATTAGCGATGATTCGCAGTATGTGGGCAGTTCAGCTTGAGTCAGACACACCAATTCCGTATGAATTCTCAGCCTCGGTCTGAGGGGCCTTCCAGTGTACCGTGGCTTTGATGTCGATGCCATGGACCTGTTTGAAGACATAATCATTCTTCATCATCATGATTTTGAGTTCCAGCGATGGAAAATACCTAACGCTAGTAGACACAACTTTTCAGTTAGATTTGTCGTACCTCTTGAAGCCCGACCCAACTTCCACTTCTCCGATATCCTTTCCCGAGTTGCGGCGACCGAAGATTCAGCGCGATGTCCGCCCTCTTGGACGTTCCCCGCGTCAAGCCGACAAGAGCTAGTTATTGGTGGCGGGAAGGGACGCCTGGGTCTCCTTCAACTCTGTTGTATACTGAGATGAGTGAGGCAGTGCGGTCGCCGCCAGTCCAATCTCTCGGGCTTTGGACGCTGGCCGCATTCCTAATTGGAAAGTCTTGTGTGGCTACAGTGGCTACTAAATAAAGCAGGTGGAGACCTAGTTCTTAATCATCTTGCCGTCAAGTGATCACACATCTCGGGCTTCGACCATCATCATCCACCTGCACAAATCTTACACCGTCTACTCCACCAAATTCTCCACATCATGGCCGACCTCACCAAACATGCCGCAAGCCTACCTGCACAGCCTGAGGTCGACTTCCCTGCGCAACCCTTCTTCGAAGGCCCCGAAGCGCCTTGTCGCTTTGAAGCAGAAGTCTACAACTGCGTCGTGCGGGGAGAGATACCCAAGCAAATCGATGGAACCTATTATCGCTGTATGCCCGACTGGTCCTGGGCTCCTCTCTACGATGATGACGTATTTATCAATGGCGACGGTGCTATCGACGCAGTCCGTATCAAGAACGGCCATGCCGATTTCAAGCAGAAATATGTGAGGACTGCTAAATTTGTCATTGAGCGAGCGGCGAGACAGTCAGTCTTTGGCAAGTATCGTAACCGATACACTGATGATCCCCGTGTGAAACATGAGGTTCACTCTACTGCGAACACGCATATCATCTATTTCGAGAATCAGTTGCTAGCACTGAAAGAAGACTCTCGCCCTTATGCAATGGACCCAGACTCTCTTGAAACTAGAGGTTCGTTAACTTGAGCTCTCATATCGGATTCCGCTGACCCACAGGCCATCCAGGGCTGTACGATTTCAAGGGCCAGTATTCCGCTCCCACATTCACCGCGCACCCTAAGATTGATCCTGATACTGGTGAACTCATTACCATGGGGTATGAAGCAAAAGGTGATGCAACAAATGACGTTGCCTACTACCTATTTGGTAAAGATGGGAACAAGCTTGAGGAATGCTGGATCAAGACCCCGTATGTTGGAATGATGCATGATATGGGAGCGACCAAGAACTGGGTCATCTTCGTTCTTATACCTTTGGAGACTCAGCCAGTCGAGCTCCTCCAGAAAGGTTCCAAGCACTTTGCCTGGGCTGAGGACAAGCCGTTGACCTTCGGTATCCTCCCACGGCGCAATCCGAAACCCGAAGACGTACGTTGGTTTCATTACGAGAACGCCTTTTACGGCCACACGGGAAACGCCTTCGAGGGTGACGATGGCTGTGTCTATCTGGATGCTCCCTTGACTTATCACAACAAGGCAAGCTCTCGTCTCGACATCATCATGAAACAATGTGCAAGCTGACAAATCTCAGTTCTGGTTTTTTGAGCCACGAGGGGCGAATATGTTCACCCATCCGAGCTCCAAGCCCAAGGACGACCGGAAACCGGAGTCTCACTACGTTCGTTGGAAGTTTGATCCGAATGCAACAGATTTTCATGTCGAACCCACCGAGTTGGTTAATCTGGACGGCGAAATGCCCAAAGTAGATGATCGATTCATGACAAAGAAGTACCGCTATATCTTCCTCAGCATTAGCGACCCAAACGCGGAATACAGCCCGGTTGGCGGAACGTACAATGCGATCGGTAAGGCCGACATTACTACGGGCAAATACGAGTATTGGTCCGCTGGTGAACACACGGCATTGCACGAGGTCGCATTCGCCCCGAGATCTCCAGAAGGTAAGATTGTGCAGCGAGCTTCCCGGCAAGTCGTTCTCTGTTGACCTTTTATCCACCCAACAGCATCCGAGGGTGACGGGTACCTGATCACCGTCGCCAACAGGCGCGACGTGCAACTCTCCTCCATTCTGATCATTGATGCAAATAACATCCAAGCGGGACCTGTCGCCGTCATCGACTTGCCTTTCCGCTTGCGCAACGGCATTCATGGAAGCTGGGTTCCTCGGTCCGATATGTTAGTTGATAAGGATCTGTGCGACATGACTGGTGTGACCGAGGAAATCCGACAGAAGTTTGCTGGCACGGTGGTGAAGCCGGCTTTGCTCAAGTGAAAAAGTTCTGTAGCTCAAATCAGCATTTACTCGCTTATTTGATGAAATGCTGAGTGTTCGTGAGGAAGATTGATAAAGCTTTAAACCCTTCTACCGAAACACTAATCACCTCCAATTCTAGACTCATTTAGGCCCAGAAACCGTAGAAGGACAATTAATAAGCAGACAGGGGCCATTATCATTCTTTGCAAGGAAGGAATTCGCGCGTGCACTGCAGGAACCTTGCAGGCAGCACAAGGGCCAGTGTCTTGTCTATATTCATTTTAGAGTTTTCTGTACTGTCTCTCAGTCATATGCCAGACTGTAGGCCGGCGTTCACATCGAGTGCGAGACAGGTTGAGTATGAGGTGCCAACGCCGATCATATTGAACGCTGCACGCCCGGGGCGGATCCAATGTGTCACACGCGGAGTCGAAGTGCGCCCGCAGGAAAGCCTAGGCACGAGTCTGGGAAGCACAGCAGCAGTGTTGCCAGCATGGACTTCTTGATTGGCGTCAGCATGCACATCTCTGCGCGCGACAAGGCGCACCTTTTCCGACTTATTGCATACAGCCCAATCGGTAGCCCGAGAATGGTGAGCTTGACCGCCTGTGGAACACGAACGGAGGCCGTGCGGAAGCTACGAGGAGGGGCTGGCGCTTGACCGATCTAGATCATCCTTATAATGCACCGTTGGGCTTGTCATTCGGTATTCTATGTGCAGATACCTCTTTATCCTTCTACTGTCCATTCCAACTTCCACTCCAACTATCAGAATCCACTCATCATGGCAGATGCCTTCAGTCTTGCTGTCAATATTTTTACGCTCCTCGAATGCGGAAGGAAGTTTGTAACTTTGGCTTTGGATGTTCACAAGAATGGGAAAGATGCAGTATCCAGGATTACCAGCCTTAATCTGATAAATGAAGATCTCAGCAAGATCGGAGGTGAACTTAGCCAGACACGCCCTTCATCTACGTTCCATAATCAGGACCAAACCGATGAGCGGATCTACCAGCTGGCTACGAGGTGTACGAAAGTTGCAGGACATATGCAGCAGACCATTGAAGGGCTGGGAATGCACAGAGTCAACCGCAAGGCAGGCAGTGCAGTCGTGACAGCCTTCAAATATAAGTGGAAACAGAGTGATATTGTGGCGTTCCAATCAGAAATTGAAGACTTGCGAAGTGAACTCATGTTGAATTTGATTCTATGGCTCAGGTTAGTCTGTCATTATCATTGAAGAACCCCAGGCGAACCAGTCTTTGATGTTAATAATCCGGACTAGGAGTGGTATGATGAAATCCCTAGACAACCAGGACAAGATGGTCCAAAAGTTATCGGAACTTCGAAGCCATGATGAAGGCCTCACGAAGAGGTTAGATGGTCTGAGTTTTCAGCAAGAAGGCTTTGTTCAGCAAATTGTCGAGATTCTCTCGTCCCACGCCACTGCGAGGGTCCGATCCAATGATTACAACCGACCACAGACATCGTTAGAAGCGGACCTCATGGATGCTGTGCAAAATGCTCCACAAGCTATGGGAGACGAGGATGTAGAAAGGCTCCAACTGCCGTCAACCCGACTAGGACGTGTCCGGAAGCAATTCATCCACATGTTCCGGTACGAAAGTATGTTTGAAAGGGAAGACACTGTGGCCAAAGCACACCCGGACACGCTGAAGTGGGTATTTAAGTACCCCAGCAGCGAGGCTCACACCCCGTGGACATGTGACAATTTCTGTCAGTGGCTCGAATCAGAAGACCAGCTCTACTGGATCACAGGCAAGGTGGGAACAGGCAAGTCGACTCTTATGAAGTACATCTCTGAGGAGCTCCCTACGACTTCGGAAGCAGGCAGAGAGCGACGTTGTACGCCTTATCTCCTTCGATGGGCGAAAGACCGGCCATTATTCATAGCGACGTTCTATTTCTGGGCAAACTCGACTGAAGATACAAGGATTCAGACTTCGGCGGAAGGCCTGTATCGAACTCTGCTCACCCAAATACTGGAGGCTTATCCGAAAGCTGCACCGCGCGTGTCGTCTCAAAGATGGGAGAATTTGTGTCTATTCAATAAGAATTCCAACACTCCCGGAGTCACAGAACTTAAGATCATGGTAACCAAGGCCATCGAATACGTGAGCTCCGTGGCCAAAGTCTGTCTTTTCATCGACGGCCTCGACGAGTTTGAGGGTGACAACGACAATCTCTATGGTTTAATCACTTGGATGAAAGACTTACCAATCAAGCTTTGTGTTTCCGGTCGCGAATCTGACATAATTCTTACCGCGCTGTGGGATCAACCGCGTTTGCAGATGCAGCATATCAACTTCGAAGACATTCAGCAGTACGTGCAGAGGACGTTCTATGATGACCCGAACTTTACAGCTAAAAGTCGGGTGGACTCTGCTTTCTGCGACCAACTACTGGATGAAATCGTCTCTAAATCACAGGGTATTTTCCTCTGGGTCGAAATTGTTTGTAGGCGTTTGATCCAAGCAATGTCGAGAGGTGGTCTTGTTGGCGATTTGAGGAAAATATTAAACGAGCTCCCAGTGGATCTGTATAAACTTTACAGCCATATACTCGACAATCTTGATCTTCAGGATCAGGCAGCCAGATATTTCTTGCTTCTGCAAGCATTTTCGGGACGGCCAGATGCGCTGCTCTTTTCTTTCGCAGATGATATTGGTGAAGATAGCGAATTCTCCTTGAAAATGCCCAAGAAAGCTCTGATGGATACGGAATTGCAGTATCGGGTCACCGAATTAGGGAAGCGACTCAACTCAAGATGCGGGGGTCTTCTCTCTCTCTCGATGGGGCCCGTCGACTCTGAGACGCCGTCTCGTTCTGACATAGGAACTGTCAAATACTGTTTTGGAAGCGCCAAGGACTATTTGACAATGGACAGCACCCAAAGAAAGCTCATTGGCATGTTGGACGCGCCCTTCGACCCGCACCTGAGACTATGCTCAGCACATTTGGCGCGATGGAAGTGCTACGCAAGCGATAATTTCGGGTCAGAACGGCACACAAGTATCTACAATTGTGCGGAACATGCAAGAAAGGTGGCCACAGAGAATCATGACTCGATAATTCGAGTACTCGACAATTTGGATCCTGATTTTGAGGCCCAGTTCTATATGGATGATAGTCATTTCGGACGTTATCCTTGGTTTGGGCTCAACCTTTTGTCTCTCACTGTGGTTCTAGGTGTCAGCGAGTATGCCAAACGCAAAATACGGCAAGGTCAAGGTTGTATGGTCAGATGTTCATTGGTTCGTATGGCTCGGCCCGGATTGGCAGATTATGAAATCGGAGCTGGAGGATCTGAAAGGTCACCAAACAAACAATGGGAGAAGAAATGGGAGAATATCGGTCTTATGGAAAAGTTCCTCGAGGCTAATCGAGGTCAAAAGCTAGAGTGGCCGCTTTTGCTCGATGCCCTCCTTTCCCGAAGCCAGCCAGACCCAGAGATGGTCTCCCTGCTTCTCGAGAATGGCGCAGATCCTAATCTCATTGTTCGATGCGCCCAGCGGGAAGAGAGCGCATTGGATGCTGTCTTGTATTACGCATCGAGAAAAACATTGAGAGAAGATACCGATCGGGACTCGCAGCTGCCGGATGCGAAGAAAGCGTGGGTGGACTCCTTGTGTCTTTTGTTGCGGTATGGGGCTAAGCCACACAGATCCGATGTGCAATTCCTCAGGAAGTTCATTGGTGAGGACGTGATTCATGCGATGAAATTGCCTCATCTGGGTTGTCATCGTGACTTCGTCTCAAGACTTTTGGCGTACTCGGGGCTTGGTTCGTGACACTGGGGAAACATTGAAGGAAAATGATATAGGAATTGAAAGTGACATATTTGAATTATCAGGCAGAAGGAGAAACATTCACATTTCATAGCTACAACAGATGCAGGTCGTCTTGCTAGAGAATCATAATGAATTGCGCAATGAGCTAGGAGATATCTCTTAGATCATTAAGTGTATGCTAAATCTAATTGTTGTTCTAAAGTTGAAAATATGGTTACTCCCAAGATTTTTGATAATGTAAAGCTCTAACACTGTATGAAGGGACTGGTGCATACTGCTTAAGAGGCATATGTATACAGATTAAAAACGAGACCACTTAAAAACGAGACCACGTAAAGCTCTAACACAAAGTTTATAGGTATCCAGGAGCACGAAGAAAAACAGTAGCTAATGTTTCCTACGTAGGTAGGGGGCTGATCTACCCCTTTTAAACCAGAACATGCAGACTTTGAAGTCCCGATGTGCCTCGACAATTTCTGACCACCAACGTACCTGATTGAAACACACGGGCACTCTATGCTTTCCACAACGTATCCGGCCACTGATCCTCATAATCCTCCTTCCCATCCAGCAACTTAACCAGATTCTCTCGAGCGCTCCATCGAATATTCCACGTCTTTTCATGATCCAAATCACTCCCCTCCTTCTTCTCAAAATGCGAAAACAAACTCGGCTGCGTCGTCAAACACACATGCCGCGAGTGCTCAAACGTTCCATCGCAAAACTGCCGCAAACCCAGATCAAAGGGGTCATCCATCTTCCACAGGCCCAAATCATACAATATCCGCCTCGCCCCAGCCTGCGACACCCCGTAGGCAAACGTACACACGGCGTCGAGCGCGTGGTGCGTGACCCTCGTGTGCGCCGGGTGCGAGTTACGGAACCGCGCGTGGCCGTCGTCGTCCCATGAGTGGATGCTGCCGGTCTGCGGGACAGAAGGGTCCTTCTCTTTGACCACCGCGCCTCGCGAGATGTGCCGCGACCGCTCGGCCCACTGGTCCCTCGGGTCGCCGGTGGGCTGCTGCACGCCGCAGTGGCCCAGCCAGAGCACGTCCCAGCCGTCGCCGTACGGCGACGCCGCGGGGTCCTCCGTCTTGGGCAGGTTCGCGAAGCTGAGCGGCGGCGGGTCGAGGCCCGCGTCCTGCTCCAGCACCGTCGGGTACGTCGGGTCGGCGTACGTCCCCCTCCCGACCAGCGGCTGCAGCAGCGCGCGGCTCGCCTGGGCGAAGTCCCTCGCCTGCTCGCGGATGCGCACGTCCCAGTCCAGGTCGTCCTCGAAGATGACGGCCGAGCTGAGGTTGTGCTGCACGATGTACCACAGCGCGTCCATGTGTGCGCGCCACGACGCGCGCACCTTGCCCGTCCATCCTGCAGCCTTGGGGGGCATCGCGGCGTCGGGGACCTTGGCGGCGTCCACGCCCGGGAGGAAGGTGAAGCGCAGCCCCGTCGAGGCGCCCATGAGGGTCATTCGGTCGCGCTTGTCGGTTCGGTCGGGCATATTGATGACGATCAGCTCAGCAAACTGTTGAGATAGGGGTCCAATTAGTATTGAAGGCGGGTGCTGGGGCGCATCACATCTACTTACACCGAGGGTCGCGTTTGCCGCGTCTTCCACTGACAGGCCATAGTCGTTCGTATTTCCCTGGGTCACGGGAGCCACAGGTTGTTTTGGAGGAGCAGGCACAGTTGGCTTGCCAGTGGCAGTGGGATGTTTAGGTTCTGAGCCAACACCATCGATACGGTTCGACTGTTGCTCTGACCCGGGCTCGCCACGCTCAGGGGGGTTGAAATATGTGATTCTATGGCGGGAAGACTGCCATCGAAGGCCTGTCAGCAGTAGGACGATTCCTGAAGCGGCCACAAGAGTGGTTATCCAAAATCTCCATGGTGGTCTGTTGGGAATGAGTCTAAACATTAGGTGCAGGTGGTGGCTGCCGGCGTGGGATAAAGCAGAGGTCAGAGAACTTGCAAGGGAGAAAATTGAATTCGGCTGCCTGATTACCACTGTGTTCCCATAATCCCCTCATCTCCCTTGCAGACGCGGTGTAACAGTAAGACACGAAGGAGCCGTATAGAAATACGCGAAGGGGCTAAAAGTGTGGAAAGCAGTTCGAAAGGGGTCTAGTGAGACAATCACCGGCTATACTGCTAAAAGCCCCATTCCCCAGAATCCTCAAAGACAAAAGAAAGTTACAAACTTCAAAAACACACAATTATTCTCTGGCAAGGCTAGCCGCATCTGTCAAAATCACACCACGGGTCCCACAGGGCAGCGAACAGGCAGACTGAAACACCGCAGAAATAGTGAGACATAACTCGGCTCCAAGTTGGCAACGTCTTTGAAAACAAAAAAAAATTCACTTGCCTAGGTACTCGCAAACGCGACCATTCGGGAAGAGAGATGAGAGATATTTTCTTCAGTTGGGGTTGTATGATTTCGATTCAAGACGGCTTGCGAGATTTAGACGGACCTGTTCGCTATATGATGGCAATTGCTGTGTGTGTATCATCGCGTTGGCCACCACTCCCTTGAGAAAGAGCTTGACCTCATTAGTCTACTTCTGTCTCAGGGAAGCTAGAATCCAGGGTCTCGCGTTTGAAAACAATAAAGTAGCAATTGGCAAGCGAGGCTGATGATCAATAATAATGTCAAAAAATTAACACGTCCGTCAGCCTCATTGCAGGGACTGTATACTCCGACTACGTCTCTCAAATATCGCGTGTTCCCAGATCTTTCTCATATATATATATATATATTCAAATACCCCTCGACCTTGGACTTTTCGACCTCTCATTTCGGGGTGCAAATTCCAGGGTTGGCCTCCTTCAAAATGCTGGCCACTCCATTTCTTCATGATCCGGAATCCTCCTCCCTCTTGACACAAAAGACACACGAACTGTCACGCCACTCAAAATTCTCCCTCTCAAAAATATGTTTCCAATCGACGGGAGCCCAAGGTACGTCTGAATCGGTGTAGCCCCAGCAAGCCTCCGCCTTGCACAACAGCGTATACATCAGCCTCACGCGCGGAAACCCCACGAGTGCGGAGCGGCCGTGTACCAGCGGCCGACCCGACAGCACCGGGTTGCACAAGGCGAGGACACCAAGAACATCTTCCAACACTTCTCGAGGCCAGATCCGCTCGAGACCAGTTTCGAGATCTCCATGGCCACAGATGTTCTTCGGGGCCCCCCACAGCCGGCAGGCCAGCTCGCAAGCCGCGACGGCAAGCATGACGTCGGCGCTGGTGTCGTCGTTTCTTTGGAAGCATCCCGAAACCAACAGGCTGTCGCGAACCTTGTAACTGTTAGTCACCTGTTACGGATCCTGAAGCGATACATTCTGGCACATTCCAAAACATGACAGACAGGGGGCGGGGGGGGGGGGGCGTGAAAGGACTGGAATTGTACATACGTCTTTGAGGAGCAGGTAGGGCTCTTCTTTTTTCAAGGGAACATGAGCCGGCCATTTCTGGCAGCCGATGGTTTCCCGGATCGTGGAGACTGACACACAGCGGTACGCCGGGCCGGAAACAGGGCCCCATATGAGCCACTCGCACGGGTAGTTTATGCGGGGGATGCCGAATTGGGGGACGTGGAAGATCTTGTTCAGCAGCGTCTTCTCGTCACCAAGGGCCCAGGTGTCGAGGACCGCAATGTGACTGTCATGATCTTCCTCTAGCTTTAAACGGTCCCGCCCGCCCGTACTTGGACGAAGCCGTGTGCAGGAGAATCTGAGCGCAGTCCTATAATCGTGTGACCATGAGCTGAATGGCGTTGCGGGATCAGTAAGCTGGCAACAATGTCTTATCACCCGGTATAACACCATCTCTGCATCCGCGTTGCTCCCAACTTCCATCTCTGTATCGTATCCTCGAAGAAATCCAAGTGGGAAAATGCCCTCGGTAGTGTTCTGCCCGGGTATACCTCCTCCCGAGTGCCTGTTGAATCCACGAAACAAGAAACGCGGAATACGTAGGCCCGGGGCATGAAATGGGTGATCTGGTGTCGCCATTATTGTTGAGATTCACGCTGAGGTCAGAAGCACGGCCTAAAGAATGTGGCCTAATGACATGAATCAGCCAAAAGATGTTGAGAGAAATGAATTGGTTGAGGTTCGGGTTTCTGCTCTGACATGAGCGTTCCACTGGGTGTTGATGGACTGAATTCAATAACTATGTAGTGCTTGACGAACTTGAAGAATTAAAGGCATCATTCTCCCTCCTCCCAGTGGAGGAGATCGCTAATGTTACCTTGAACATTTCAAGCAACTTCTTTCCGGCATTGTTTTAGCTTTGCGAAACGTTGTTTTGTTTTCGGACACTACTCTCTTTAGTGGGAATTAGCTTGGTGGCCGTATTCTGATCTCACTGAGTCCAAAGTTCTGCTTCTCACTTTTCGGCGTGCTCTTCCTTGTTAGCCTGGTATTAGCGCCCCTGTAGCATTGCTTGAGAATGCATCATGGCCGAAAATTGGAATTTTTGAGCGACAAACACAACCTCCATCAAGGCCCGGGCCTGGATGCACAAACCTAACTGGGTATATGTCCAGACTCGTGATCAAACAGGCCCTACTAAGGAGACTTCAATGAATGTACGGGCCATCAAGGTATGGGAATCCGCGTCTTTTCTTGGATCGTAATTCCCGATCGAAAACTCCTGGAATACTGGCGGACAGGAAGGTTGACCAGCGCCGCCGAAGCCTACGTGCCTTCCTACCTAGGTAGCGAACATGTTCTCAATGTGGTGTCGATAGTGTACCGTTTGACCAACATTGGTTTCGACTGTCGATAATATTGGAAAGCAGGTCAACTACCAAGTTTCGAAATACATAGCCTCAAATCGCGATGCTCGCAAGTTGCGTCACGGGTTGCCGGGTCTTGTATGTTTGGATCCCTCAGCCGAGTGAATTGAATCTTTTCAAGTCAACCCTTGGAACCGTCGGACATGGAACACCTCTTAATTCTCTAACGCTCTTTCACTTATCCGATCTCCATCGTAGTCTGAAGAATGAGCATGGGAAATCTTGGCGTTGATATGGGATTGGTCTAGTTGCAATTCAGGTACCTAGGTATGGAAGGGAAGCAAATGGACCAAGCCATATACTAAGAGAACGCATACTTGCTCATGATATACTGACGTATGAATTCTTACTGTCACACGGCCACGAATGGGAATCAAATCAGTGAGTCTGAAAAATGTACAGCAAAAGTCTTGAATTTGTATGGTATATACAGAGAAGCAACACAACAGTTCCCGATCCACAATCACCCAGAAAGCGGATCTCATCCCCAAGTCACCATTTCACTCAAACCCGTCTTAGTCAAATACACTCCCGGTTCTAGGAACGCGAGAGCGCAACTTGAAAGGCATCCAGACCGGGAACCGCTTAAGCGCGGAAAGCACGGCGGGCCTTGCGCTTGGTGCAAGCAGAGGAGTCATCAGACGAAGAAGCGCCAGTGGGGGCCGCGGCAGCAGCGTTGGCGGCGACCGAGGAGGTGGTGGCCGCAGCACTGGTGGCAGCAGGGGCAGCCGAGCTGGAGGAGGCCGAGCCGGAGGAAGAGCCGGAGCCCGAGGCACCGCCGACGACGAAGTCGACGCAGCTGATGTAGGTCTGGTCGATGGAGCGGGCGTCCCACCACCACTGCAGGGCGCAGCCACCCTTCTCGGAGCAGGTGGAGGGCAGGTCGGAGGGGATGGTGACGCTGAAGTTCTCGTCGCCGGGCTGGACGCCGGTGGCGGTGGAGGCGTAGCTGTCCCAGGAGATGAGGGCGTCGCCGATGACGCTGTTGGCGCCCAGGTCGATGACGGAGACGTTGGCGACGCCGGTGTGGGGCGCGGCGATGTCGACGACAAAGGGGACCTTCTCGCCGGCGGTGAAGCTCTGGATGGACGCGTCGGTGGCGTCGTCGAACTGGTAGCCGCGGCACTGCCACAGGTGGCACTTGGTGGCGTCGAAGTCGGACTGCGAGGTGCCGATCTGGGCCATGGTCTGGATGTTGCCGTTGTTGTCCGACGACTGCATGTTCCAGACCTGGTCACCACAGGCGGCCTTCATGGCATCGCCCAGGGGACGGGGGGTGGGAGACGTGACCCGGCCGTGGGCAGAGACGCCGGCGGCGAAGAGGGCGGCAGCAGAGATTTGCTTGTACATCTTGACTGATTTGTTGGGTTGGGTTGGAAAAGGGGTGGTTGAAATTGTGGGGGTTTTGGAACAACTTGTTAGGCTCGGCCTGTTAAGTGAGTGTTTTGATTTTTGGGTTTTGGGTTGAAAGAATGTTGTCGCAAGAGCTGGCTTGCTAGAAAAGAATGGCGGTTGGTCCAAAAGGGGGAAAACTGTAGTGAAGCTTAAGCTTGAGGCTGAAGATGAAGAGAAAGAGCCAAGATGCAACAAGACACGAGAGAATCAGACGACGTCCCTTTTGTATTATGCTGCTGCCCCCGTCTGCCCCCCGTCTGCCCCCCGTCTGCCCCAGAGAGAAGAGAACCGAGGGAGACCCGCCCTCATCGGTGTGAGCCGAGATGAGTTGGCCCTGGAGATCCCACGGGCGCGGCCCCCCCTTTGGTGGCAGTTGGTTTCATGCGCCGCCAAACGAATGACGAAGTGTTGCTTGAGGCTCTGGGACAGGGTGGGCTCGACATGTCAGAATTAAACGCGAGCCGGGGTGGACTCAGGGGTGTATCAGGGGAGGCAAGCCCATGTCGGCCAAGCGGGCAAATCAGACGGCGGCTGGACAAGCGACGAAACCAGGTGCGTGGGTCTGCCCTTGCAGTAGGAGGCTGATTAAAGTCACATCCCGCCCCACCGCGTGCCCGGGATGAACCGACTCAGCCAAGTCCAGTCACCAATGTTTGGCCTTTCATTCGAGGCCCCGGCAAAGAGCCTCAGGTCGATCATAAACATCCCAAAGTCAATCACCGCCAACCGCTGTTCGGCCGAGTCGATCTCCCGCAATAGAAACATTTTGTCACGAAACATCGCAAAACGATGCCCTCAATCCTAAGCCGAATGGCTCTCATTATCCCTGAGAACTGGTTGGTATTTTCGACCGGGTCGGCACTTCTCTCCTAATCCATCTCCGGTGAATTCTCTCTGCCCTGCACTCCTTTCTAGCCGACTTCTCGAAGCCTGGAGCAATCTTTGCGAGGTGGGCTCCCCGCGTGCCGCCGAAGGAGCCTCCTTTTCCCCTCGGTCACCATCCATGGTGTTTCAGGCCGGGCAGGGGAGAACCCACACCAGGGGGGCACAGCACCAGCGATCCCCCAGCTAGATCCGTCCCATCTAGCGCCAAGCCCAAAACACTGACCGCGTCAATTTGCCTATGGGAGATTTTCTCCGAAGTCGACGACGAAGAAAAAAAAAACCCTGCGAGGCTGACCGTAACATGCCTCGGCGATAACAACAGTGAAACAGCCACCGGATAATTTTGTGCGCCGCCAAAGATATGCATAAGATACTCCGTTTATGGCTCTCACTCCGTTTAGCTCTCGAGTCAATGATAAGCAACGAAAAAGTAGTGTCGTCACTCATCATGGCCATGACCATCTGCGTTCCGGGACCACGACCATATTCTTGTCGTCTCCCGACCCGACAAAGATAGAAAAGAGGCTCTGTTCCAAGCGAAGATTCAACGAGTCGGAAAATCTGCTTTTGGAATCCCGAAGCCCGGCCGTAGATTAATTTCGTACGGACAGCCCAGGTGGTGGACCTGCACCGCTCACTGCCTCCTGGATCCGGTGTCGATCAGTGCGAGCCAATACCAATTAGCAGGGTCGACCTGTCACATCGTTGCTTGATCCACTTCGGCGTGCCGACGGCGAGCGCCTGGTGGGAGGGAAGTGGGAATGCACTGCTCGAGTGAGGGGGGACAGGGCGGACGCTCGAGCTTCTCGGAGACAGGCCACTTGACGGGCAATGCTCATCATGGAGCGACTTTCTTCTCCCTGAAGAATGCCCCCTTTCTCTACCTCCCCATTCACAAATGGAAAACTCAGCGCCACTCCAACCACCCGAGAACTGGGACCGTTCCCTTCGTCAACAATCGGTGAGACTTCGGAACGTGTGTACAGCTCAGTGCGGCAAGACTCCATTGGCACCATGATAGTGCCGCCAATGTGGTCTGGCCTGGCTGAGTCTAAGATCCTCCCAACCCCTGGATGTTTCTCGCCGCTGGACATTGGACTCGTCGTCGATCATTTTTAATCCGGTCGTCTCTCGATCCCAGCTGGTGCAAAACACATACACGGGCACCCACCGATCTCTGTTGAATCCAGGAAGCCTTATGGGGCTCAAACCATGCTCAGAGGGCATGGGTGTATCCATTTCCCTCTGTTCTGGTATCTCCCTGTACTATGCTCCTGCAGTTGCCGTCTGCCTGCATGGCCGTTGCTACATCTCAGATCGTTTCTTGGTTACCGTGGGTTGTTCACTTTTCCGCCCAGGCAGTGAACAGTGTTCGCCTTCCAACGCAAGCGGCCCGCGGACGAAGGTTTGAGGCAGTCTCGGCGTCCCACACAGAACATGATATTGGATAGCGCCGGGTTCGTCGCAGCAGGTCTTCGCGTCGCAGCCCGTGTCGTTCATCTTGCTGTCGGACTGTCGGTCACAAAGCTTCGAACAGGTTCAGCTGGCAGTCTCGAGACCATGATGGGGGTGAGTTTGGGCTTAGGGAGGAGTCCGGGCTTGGTTGTCGGCTTTGGTCTAGCTGGACAATCCCCACGACAACAGGCTCCTGTATTAACATGTGAAAGCAGTCATTCCCTTCCATTGGCGTGATGGATCTTGCTTACCTAGGTGGACTTGCCTATATCACGGGCTTTTGTCGGAGTGTCAGATAGCATTCTTGGACATTGACCTCAAATGGGATACTTGAAATAGCCGTGCTCCATCAGCTACCCGCCATAGCGGAGAGATCTACGGTTGCAAGGCGGTCGACAACGATGGTTGGCATCGGAGGCCCCATTGTGGTGGTTGTGAGCAGTGTCCAACCGTTGGCAATTCCTGCCCGTGCCCCTTGGGCCCGTGATTACTCATGACGTTGGGGTCTTGCAAAGCTGGACCAAGATGACGCTGGAGGCGTGAAGGCCTCTGATTCGCCCTGGTCAATTCATCCGATACAAGTGCCTTCAAGCAGCAAGAAGTGGGCTTCAAACATTGTTATCGATTTCCCAAGTTGTTCTTGCAGGTTATGCCGAGGCCAAGGTGTACATACCTAGCTACGCGAGCTCTGGCGGTGACCATACTTTTCAGTGTTAAGGAGATGTCACCGGACCGTGTGATCAAGGCTGATCATGTTCTCATCTCAGCAAAGACCACCCATCAATTCTCCATGAACGGCAGCAGCAAGAGTCGCAAGGCGTTGGTGTGCCGTGGCGCCCTCCGAAGAAAAAGAACCTATGTTGAGAAACCGAGCCCAACTTCCCACTCTTCTTCCTTGATTCCCCAGCCTGACGAAATATGTGGTCTCAAGGGCAAAGCATCAAGAGAGCGGAGATCCCGAAAGATGGGGCGTTGAGGTTTCCAAAACTTGATCAAGTTCGAACGTGAATTACAAGTTAGCTACAACAATTACCTAGTCTATATACAATGTGCCCCAAGGGAGTGTCAATTGGTCTCCTCAAGTGTAGAGACCCCACAACGCCGGACTAGAAGCGGCCCAATTGGTTACCGTCTCCGAGCAAATGCCTATTATAATGAGTGTGTGTCCCCGCCCGTTCGCCTGTTGACTGTGCTTATTTATCGTCATGTCTCATAAATGGTGAAGGAGCGAGAGCTTTTCGAAGTCGGTAGTACGCGTGGGCCGCGCGCAGTGGACGCCTATACATCCAACATGCTCTTGATCTGCTGTGGTGGCGACGCGAGGGAATTACTTGTGTTGGCGCTGGTACTCCTTCCGCCAGTAGAAGGCCTTGCAGCTGGGGCGCCAGTGCCAATTGTTTCGTCACTGCGCTGGCGACCCCGTTCCTGCTGCTGTTGTGGTGGCTCCGGATATGGCGGAGGTGGTCCGTCGGTGGAGAGGTAGCTCACGCGGTCAGCGAAGCCCTGCGCATTACCCGCGTTGGGGAAGAGCAGGCCCGCAACGGCCTGCATGGCCTGTTCTGATCGGCGGCGATCATTGCTGCCGGAGTAGGTGGTGGCGCCTAGTGTCGGTCGTGCTGCATCGACACGGCCGGCATTGGAGGTGGTCCGTTGGACTTGGCCTGCCTCGATATCTGCCGGGGCATTGGCGGATTCTGCCTCTCTCGTGCGAACCTCATGCATCTCATCGATGTTCTTGGCCGTGGCTCGGCCTCCGCCGACCTCGCGCACATTCCGTGCAATACGCTCGCGCATGGTCTCGCCGTCGCGCACTTGGCCGTTGACCCGCCTCCACCAAGCAGGCTTGCGGACGACGCCCAGCTCGTGGTCTGCCTGGGCACCGCGAATTCGGCGCTGGCGGATGAGCTCTCGGTCCTCGTTGGGGTTGAGGAAGCCGGCAATTATTTGTACGAATAGAATCAACAGAGCCGGGACGTATCCGCCAACAAACGTAGCGACATTATCCCCTGTGATGTCCATGACCGAGTACTGGAACTCCCACGCGCTAAGTGCCTGGTAGGCGACGACGGACAGGGCGAGGGGGATGATGAGCATGAAGCGGTAAGGAGTGAACTTGACGAAGCCGATGGCCCGGTTGAAGATGCCCCTGTTGCGCTCCTTGTAGTGCTTGATGGAGTGGCGGAGGTAGTAGACGGTAGTCAGCCAGCACATGAGGAGCAGGAAGGCGGCGGCCTTGAGCCTACTGTCCGTTGCTCCGGGGGCGGCCCTAAGCCGGGTCTGCTCGGCGGAGCGCTGCAGTTCGAGGCTGCCCCAGTTACGAGGGATACCCATGAAGAAATCGAGCCACCACCAGAGGTAGAAGAAGAGGGGCACCCAGAACTCGAACTTTGCCCTCTTGTCGTCCATCTTGAGGCGGAAGGGGTCGGGATCGATGTACTGTCTCTCCTGCCAGCTGCCCCAGTGGCGGACGGCCTCCCATACGGCGGCCATTGTACACAGGTTCATGAGGAACCAGAAGAAGGAGGTGAGGACGATGGGTATCTCGGGGAGAAAGTAGCGGTCGACGTCGATATTTGTGACGAGGCTGATGAAGCCGGTGGCACACATTGCGATCATCCAGTACCACTGCCACCTCCTACCGACGGGCCTGAAGCGCTTCTCGGTGGGCAGGAACATGCTGCCGTGCTTCTTCAGGCAGATGAGGGTGAATACCAGGGCAAGGCCGTAGACGACGGACAGGCCGATGCTGATGTAGCCCCTTGCGGATATGGGCATGATGGGCGAGTAGCAAGACGTGGTGTTGAGGAACGTGCCATTGGGAAAGACATATTTGGGGGTGTAGTCGCCAAAGGTGAGCAAGCAGCGGGAGCCATTGGACAGGGTGCCGTTGGAATAGAGGGTGAAGTTCCAGTGCTCGAGGGCGGTCAGGTTGAAGTGGATGTCCCCGATCACGGTGTCTGTGGAGTTGTCACCCGGTGCCCAGGAGATGATGTCCCTGGCGTCGAAGACGGGCATCGTGTAGGCGGGTGCCTGCGTAGGCAGTGGATGATATTATCCGCGGTGTAGTTGTTGGAGCAGTTCTCTCTCGTCACGTCGGTCACCGTGGAATGTGTCGGTACGGTCGGTGCAGGGCGAAGCAATGCGATGCGATGCGTTGGATTGGATCGACTCGACTTGACTAGCTGTAGCTAGGAAACGCTGACCGAATTTCAATGAAGAAATCGGTGGACTCGGAGGACAAGCAGGCAGAAGAGTAGACAGACAGACCAGTTGACAAGTATGTCATGTCGTGATCTGTTCTGTTCTGTCGTGTCGTGTCGTGGGCTGGACTGCACTGGAATGGAGTTCGAGCGATGAGGAGAAGAAGGTTGCGCTCGACCGCCGCTCTGACATTGACGGGAATGTCAAAAGTCAGTTGCTACCATAGAAGAGCCGAGACTCCGAAGAAGCCGCAAGCCAGTCAAGGTTCAGAAGTCGAAAATCACTCAACAACAGTGCGAGCAGGCAGGCCAGGCCAATGGGAAGGCGGGGGCCACTGGGGAAGGACATGGGGTCATCCTTCTTAGCGCGGTGGATAAGCGGATAAGCTCGCCCAGAACGCGCAGGACGTCATCCTCTGGTGGTTTGTTTATCGCGGTCTTCCCACCCACGGCACATGCGGTGTTTATTTCAAAAACACACTTGCGATGGATTTCGGGTGGACAGGGAACAGTTTGTTTGAAACCTAGCATGAATTCCATGTAAATAAATCCAAGTGTCAGCCCTACCTACTTGAAGCGGGGATAGAGGTACATGGGTACATCATCGGATGACTTCATTCTCGGGGTTGCCATTTGACATGGGGGGAAAGTACCTAGGTAGCGAGCCCTGGGGGCTACCCCTGTCACCCCAAGACCGCAGGTGGCCAGGGCTCAAGCTTCCATGAAGCCAGATCGTGGGGAGCTTTTCGGCTTCAAGTTTCGACCGATCAACTGCCAGGTAACAGCGATTGGCAGCTCAAGGGCCAGCCATTGATCAGTTCAGATGCTCGCAGGCATTGCATTAGCCTGTCCCCCATCAAAATCCCAACCGTGATTACTCTGGCAGTAACACCACAACACACCATATTCAGCCGGCCAAGATGGACAGCCCAACAGACGGCCGCGACGAGGAAGAACCCTCCTACATCGACTACGAGACCTTTATCGCCCCAGACTTCTCCTCCTCCGCCTTTGCAAACACCCTCGTCCTCTCAACCAACAATGCAAATGACACGCCCCTCGACCTCTCCACTCCGCTCTCCCGCGTTCTCTTCGACATCCAGGAGATCGACTCCCACATCGACCTCCTCACCACCCGCTCTGCCTTGCCCCTGCTCAACCACACCAAAGACCAGACCGAGGCCAGTGGGCGGATCGTGGGCGAGCTGGACGGCCAGATCAAGAGCCTGAACGACAGCTACAAGCAGCTCGAGAAGGAGGTAATCCAGAAACATGCCGAGGCGGACGAGGTCAGGCAGGTTGCGAGTCGTCTGTGGGAGACCCTGAGGCTGGGACGCGCCGTTGGCCGCTGTTTACAACTGGGACGCCAGCTGGAGATACAGCACGCAGAGCTCGCAGCCGGGACCAAGAAGGAGGACCACAGGACCCTGGTGCGCTGTGCACACACGATCCTGTCGCTGCGGGAGATCCTGGAGCACAAGGGCTCCGGCGACGAGGGGCAGGGCTTGGACAGGGTCGACAGCATCCGGTCCCTGCAGGAAAATGTCACGCAGCCAATCGAGACATCAGTCAGGGAGACAAGCGAGAGAATAATACGCGAGTTTTCCATGGGGACTGCTTCGGGCTCCTCCACATTCGCCCAGTCCGAGGAGATCAAGGCCAGGACGATATCCGCACTGTCAACGCTGTATCTCCTATCCCCCACGACCCTAGAGAAGGGCCAGAAGTGGTCACCCATTTGGATGCTGCGAGCCCTCGAGGCCTACCTGCGCACACAATTGCAGAGCAGCACCTCCACGCTGCGCGATGCCCTGGCCGCCCTACCCAGACTGGAGCGCACCTTGGCCGAGGTCGCTGCACGGTGCCAGAACATCGTCGCTCTCGAGATGGTCCTGGAGGCCACCAAGGCGCCAGCCCACCCACTGCTGCCGCCGGGCTCGGGCAACGACAAAGGTCACGGCAACCTCCTCCACTCGCTGCTGGCCTACCTCGAGACCGGCTCGCTGCCCAGCTATTTCTGGCGCACCATGGCCGGCGGCTTGTCGTCTCGCGTCCAGGAGATTATCAACAGGGGCGGCGTGTCAGCGCGAACGCTAAGAACAAACAAGGATAATGTAGCGGCCGTCATTCGGGAGTGCGTGATACGCGGCAGCCAGCCGCCCAGTGCGATGGCCAAGACAAAGGGAGAGAGGGCGGCTGGGTGGGACCGCGAGGTTGCGGTCATGGTCGGCAGTGTGACAGGGAGCCTGGGACGATGATGGCCCCGGACTGACATGGATATTCAATCCCGGAACGGGCACCGTGTCTTGGCTCAGTCCAACGCCGTCTTATGATACCTCCAGGTTGCTGGACTCCATAATCGATCCAATGCCAGTTGCCGCTGAGGCAGAGAGACTGCAGTGGTGTGATCCCCGTCCGGGCCTGTGAGGCATGCTGTTTCGTGGAGGATTGGACGTCTGCACACAAAGGTCCAACAGTCTGCCAGGAGACAAATCGGCCGAGATCACACCTGCGTGTCCCCAGATATGCATTCGACCGAGCGACCACTGTAGAAACGGCCTGATAGCTAGAGGACAGGGAACCACTGTCCCACCTCAAGCTCAAGACAATTATCAGTTCATGGAGTTCCTTCAGACTAGCTGGCTGCCGCCCCCGAGCCATTGCCAAGACATACATCCGCCCACGCAACATTGCACATTTCGATTCTCGGAGAACACCACGCCGCTGAACCAACGTCCTCCAAGGAAGTGTTCAAGTCCTTGGCCAGAGACCAGGACCTGGATCACACAGAGATGGGCAGGAAAACATAATTTAGTCAGGCGTACCAAGGCCGCGTCTTGTCGACTCCCAAGCCGCAGCTCCTATCATGCAAGCAATTATCAACCGACGTGTGAACGTCGACGATCGCCCCCTTCAGTCCCCTAACAGCAACGTTGAGGGCATGGCCCGGAATCTTCCTGGCATCTCGTTTATCCCCGTATAACGATCGTTCACCTTTGCTAGAAAACCTGCAAGTCAGGGTGCTCAGCAGCCCGCCGCGCCCTTTCACCCACCTTTCCTCGGAGCTCAGCCGACAATTCGTCGACTTTGCTCCAAGACTTCGGCATGGATGACCAACGCCCTCGACGAATGTTCTCAGCAGAAGACCGTGTCGACTCACAAGCCTGACCTAATTTCAGCGATGCAAAATAAGTATGATGGCCAAGGACATTGTGTGTGTTCCTTTCTTCAACATGCCGTATGAACACCAAGACCGATTGACGCGCCGCCTCAAAGGGCTTTGAACCAGCAAAGCTTCGAGAAGTCTTTCGTAAAACATTGCAACCTCGTCTTTGTCTGGGCGGGACTATTTTCGTATCACCGCCGGCCCAGCACCTTCGCACATCGCACATGGCACCTTCGCACATGGCACCATGAGGAACAGCTCGGTATTAAATCGTGCCCCGGCCTTATTGAGGGCATGTTGGTCTGCCCCAGTAAGCCCAGAGCAATATCATCTTCAGATTCAATAATTCTCTTTTGCCCTTCAATTGACTTGTCGTGACTTGTCACATAATCTACAACCCCTACTCCTCAACAGAAACCAAAGCAACCAACCATGGTCACTCCTAGCAGTTCAGGCCCAGGCGGCCACTCGTCCCAGTCGGCATCAGCGGCCAGGCCCAGACGGTCGGCTGCGCGGCGCACAACTGGGATCCTTGACGCCGGTGTGAAGAAGCTCAGTGCAAACCAATGCGCCATAGGCAAGATGCTTGGGAGGGCCAGGTGCTCTGATGACCCCAAAGACTGCAAATGCCACAGCTTGGAAAGCAAGCTCCGCGCTCAGCTACTGAGGCTGGCGACACGCCCACTTGGCGAGCCAATCTCTTTCACCCTGGACGACTCGTTTACCTTTGAGCCCGCCGACGCAGACCAGGTGGCCTTGTTCTTCAACACATACGGTCACCTCTACCACATTTGCAAGTTCACCCTCAACGACAATGTCGTCAAACTCGACACTCCAGAGCAGATCCTGCCCTATGTCGTCGCCATCAAGAATCTTCCATACCTTGAGGAGATCTCCTTCGCCGGGGCCTCGATAGGTATCTGGGCTGCTTATGCCCTGGCGGAAGCACTGCGGACCAAGACGAGGTTGCGCCGTGCCGACTTCTCCAACTGCTTTGCCGGGCGTAAAACACCCGAGATCGCCCCTGCATTGGACGCCCTCGTCTCGGCGTTCCTCGAGCTGCCCGTGCTGGAGTCCATCAGCCTCGCGGACAACGCCTTCGGCCCCGACGTCGAGTGGCCCCTGGTCCGGCTCGTGCAGAGCCACACGCCGCTGCAGGAGCTCAACGTCGACAACCTCGGCATTGGTCCCGAGAGCGGGCCCGCGTTCTGCATCGCCCTGATAACCCTGGCCGAGAACAAAAAAGCCATCGGCGCACCGCCCCTGCGAACCCTCCTGTGCGGCCGGAACCGCTTCGTGCAGGACGACGAGGAGCCTCTGATGGGCATGGCCGACTGGGCGGCGGCGCTCGCGGCGAACCCGCAGCTGCGGACCCTCGGCTTCAGCAACAACGGCATCCGGCGCGAGGGAATGGACCTCTTCGTCTCGGAGGGCCTGTCGCACCTGCACGCCATCGAGGAGCTCGACCTGCAGGACAACAGCATCGCGCCGCGGGGCGCCAGGCACACGGCGCTCGCCGCGGCGGTCGGCGGCTGGCCGAACCTGCGGGTGTTCAACCTCAACGATAGCGTTCTGGGCTCGCGCGGCGCGGCGCTGCTGATCCCCGCGCTGGCGGCCGTGCAGCCCAGCAGGCTGGAGTCGCTCAAGATGGCCGGGAACAACCTGACCAGCGCCAGCACGATGGCGCTGGCGGGGGCGTTCGGTCAGCTGTCGGAGCTGCGGGACCTGGAGCTGAATATGAACAACATCCCCGAGGACGACGAGGGCTTTGCCACACTCGGAAGGCTGCTGCAGGAAAGGGGCGTGGAGAGGGGTATCAAGACGAGTATGGATTCCCTCGAAGACTTCGACCAGAGTGAGCCATCCCAGAGTGAGCCATCGCAGTAGTTGGGGTTCATGTCTGGCTCTGAGCTTGGGTCTTCAGTGGCTTATCATTTTGTTTCGTCACAGCCATTCTCTTGTTTACATTAGACCGCGGTGTTTGGGCCCCGTATGCTGGTCATAGTTTCATTTGTAATCACTCACGGCATAATAGAAGCGAAGATAATTTGTTGATACTCTCATCTATGGTTGATCGGCGATGAAGTGTCTTCCCCACTGCTCCAATATCTTTTAAACACGTGCTTCATACAAGAAATCATCTTGCTCATGATATTTACGGTATAGATTCCTAGGAGAACCTCTTGTACTTTAAAAGCGTCCTTGAATGGAGTCCAATGCTCCGGAGAACCTCCTGCTTTTGAAATTAATACTAAATGGAATGGCAGTGACACTGGAATATCTCTCCAACTCTTACCTGGTTGCGGAGACTGAAGTCTCATCTTCGATTGTATCAGGCCTAGGTTACCATGATCGGCGGATTTCTTTATACCTGCCCGCCGCATCTGGCTAAGGGAACGGATATTCACACCTGTGAAAACAGATGGTACACCGGTACATCACTCGCGCCACACACCCACACCTAAACACCTACACACCCAATACCTACACACCAAACACCCACACACCTAACACCTATACCCCTAATATCCACATACCTAAACATTAACATATTAAACAATTATATTGCTTATATAAGGATTAGGTTTATAAATTAAGTATATAAATTAGGTATATATATATTGAGTATGTGGGTGTTGGGTGTTGGGTGTTGGGTGTTGGGTGTATGAATTGGGCGCCCAGTAGTGTTGGTAATATACCGGTGTATCATCTGTTTTTGCAGGTGCGAATATCCGTTCTCCTGACTAAAGGTTTAGTATCCTCCGGTGTCGTACAGAACTGCCCCTTTCGTTGATAATGTAATTCTATGTCTCTCTAGCACTGGTGCTAGTAAGTATATTTCTGGTGGACGAGGCAGCTTGGATGTCGAACCTGTGGAATTACTTTTACATATGATTTTAGCCATTTGCAGTTTAAATCTGCCTGACCAATGTACAACTACCCACCTAGGTAGGGACCTAGGTAGATACTGCCATCATCTACATTTTGAATGGAGCGGAGTCTCCAGATATCTACATTCTCTTAACAACGAATACTTCTGCAGACCAGAGCCCAACTTGGGTCTTGCTCTGGATCACGTGTATGACACGTCTTTTACAGCGCTGTGCTAGTTAGCATGACCACAACCTTGGATCTTGACTGGGCTGGTACGGCTGAAATTCGCAGCCGAGCGCGTGACTGCCCGGCGGGCTACGCTAGGTGAGGGATCGACATTCTACCAGCGATCTCGTTCATGAGCGATCCAGATTGCGAATACTGGTACCGGCGAGCTCCTAGTCACAAACCCAGGCGTGGCTCAAATCCTTGGTCTCAGGGGCGCCAGCGGGCTAGCCAAGGTTTGTTCGCGCGCGGTCTGTCTGACCGGCGCTGCTGGTGTTCACAGCATCAGCTGCCCGATCCAGATGTCCGGCTCCAGGCCTGTCTGGTGCTGGATTTTGCGTGCGCCCCATGCGAGCACACAGGCATCGGCGAGGACCTGTCAAGCTCGGATGTTTGTTCTCACTGCCAAGACGTCATTTTCGCCCCCAAGAAGTAGGTCGACTGAGTTCATGTTGTTTCATCTCATCTCGTCCATGATATCAGTCCTGCTTTTCGTCTGAGTTCAGCGCCCGACCAAGGCAGAGACACTAAGGTGATAGTATGCGCATACGAAGCACAGTTGCAAGGCCTCACTCACTTGGGGCTTCAGCCATCACGCCAAGCCAAGCATGATCAATGCCCGATCTGCGAGAAAACTATGGTCTTCCCCAACACGCGGCAGTGTGAATGGCTCGTCGCCTGCCGTGGCTTGGATTGGATCGTGTCCGGGCTACTACGGACCCAGCGCCGGTCGTCATTAGGTCCGATGCGGTGGAAGACGCTTGCTGACTCAAGCGTATGACGATCTTCAGCTCTTTGTCCTGGAGGAGCCCAAGTGCGGTTGTCCTGCGGGCCGGACACTAGCTCGCGTCCGGTCGCCCGCGCGGTCCGCCGACCTGGTTCGGCGAGCACACAGACGGTGGGTGCCAGACTGACCGCAGAATGTGGCTTGTGCCGAGGGTGTTCTAGTTGGGATGTCAGGCGGTGCTGGGTCAAAAGCGTGGGTGCGCATGGATGCCGTTGCCTGTCAGGAGTCCCCAAGTCTTTCGTCCGCTGGTAGCGAAGAGGGAGATCAACGCACGAGGACGAGTGCTCGGACTTCAGGGGAGCTTCAGACCAGAGGAAAAACCAACGACAGCTCTAATGCCATCTGACAGGCTCCCCCGCTGGGCTCCCACGCGTCGCAACTCTGGCTGACTTGGGATGGAATTGAGTCCACCTAAGTCCGCCGCTATAATCGATCGACAGGGTCAATCGATCTTTAGATTTGGCTGCCGCGCTGCTTACGCGTGCGGCTTGCCTCTAATTATTACCCGGGAGATGATGCCGTCGAATTGGCGCGACAGCAAGCTGGGTCCCCCCTTCGACGAAAGTAGGATGCGGATTATCCGGAGCCGAGTATCTCCCGCGTGGTCGCTATCATTGGTCGCATCGGGGCTGAGACCATTACAGCAGATTGGTCTCAACTGCTCGAGAACATTGTCTTCGAGTTCAGGAGAGGAGTCCCCAAAAGCCGGGTCGCAATGCAAACCTTGTCGCTTATTCGTGAGAGCCGCGCTAATCCAAGATTCTGTCAACACACATCACAATATTGGCACTCGGATCGCTGCCTCAGGGGAATGGAACTTGCCAAACACACGAGTCATCGTCACGACTGCTGTGTGGTAATATTCGATTAGCGGCTGGCGGGCATGGATATACCAAGAGCTGCCACACGCACGCCGGGTCCCCCTCGGATGCACGCCGCTGCAGCCGGACGGCCGCGGTCGACATGGTTGGGCTCCTGAAGTGCCCGTTCACACCACGCTAATCTGGGCTTCAAACTGTCCCTCCCCCGACCATGGAAATACCACCCTGTGGTTACTGCAAACGGGCAACGTTTGTGAGTTTGCCAGCAGCGCCACGGAAAACGTGACATCCGGCACAAGTGGACGGCATGCATCGGAGTGCTACGGTGGCCCCACTACCGAACCGCACGCACGTACGCACGCACGCACGAACAGCCAGGCGAGGAGGGAGTTCGTGTCAGTCCTGACGTGCGGCTCGCTTGATGGATGTTGTTGTCGGCTGTGTCGCCGGACGAGTACCAGAAAGAGACAATCCCACGGAGAAATCCTGACTTGCCTCGGCCCCTGGGGGCTCCTTGACCTGCAGCACTTGCAGCACGTGGACAGGAGGGGGGAGGTCGCACATGTCATGAACGCCTCTAGCAGTTGGGCATGTGTTCGGAGACAGCCGCTTCAAGACCGATATGAAACCACAGAGGCCCACCACCCCCAAGGGCACAGCAGCCAGATTAGTCGAAGCGAGCGCCGAGGATTGTGATGTGTCGGTGGCGCAGACTGGCTGCAGTTGGCAATGGTCAAACGAACCCCTCCCCTTCCGACCCACCGAGGAACGCCGCCGAGCGGTGCAGCTCCCATGCATCCAATGGGGATCGCACTTGACACACGAGGCGGCCGAAAAAGAAGATATGGAGTGACACAGGCAGGTTTGAGGAGAGATCGCGCAGAGGTGGTTGGTGATGGGTGATTGCCGCCAAATGTCTGAGCGTGGTTTGAGTGTTGTTGACAATATACAACCAAAGTCGATCTCATCTCAACCCCAGACGGGCAGCATATAGTGTAGGCTGGGATTTAAATCAGGGCGCATGGGTATATCAGGCTAATGGTTTTAATCCACCGCGAACGATATCACAGATCTCTTCCAGACAGGTGGGCATCCAGAACGGACAAGCCTTCGAGTCTGGTTTCAGGATCATCTCGTCTGGATCCCGAAAGGCCAAGGCACCTGGGTCTGGCAGATCCCGAGTAGCACTAAAGCAACAAGAGGTCCTATTCAGACGTTTCATCGGAATGTGGCTCGTGTGGTTAGGATGGCGACTTGGGAGAGCGAGTGCCCCCGTTTCTGATTCTGCGGTCGACTTCATACGGCCCAGGAACCAGACCAAATTATCCGCTGCGGGAAGAGGGGCAGAGGGGGGCTTGGCTTCTCTTGTCCAACACCGGGTACTATTACCGAGGCTCAACCGGCCGAATGTAGGGTGGCACAACCCCCAGGGTTTGCTCTATATACTGTTGTTACCTAGCAGTGGAAGTCCAGCCAGTCGCAACGGAACGGCCTCTGCAATCTCCTATACTATGTATGTGGTCGGTCCCTGAAAGTCCCAAGACTGCGAGGGGTTCCAATCTGCACAAGCCCTTCGGCGGGCGGCGGGCACTGGAGATCGGGGGCGGGCATCCTGGAGAAGATCATATAAGATCCTTGGGTCACCTGTCAGCGATTCCCTGACTTGGAGCGGCAGGGGCACGGGCTCTCCGCGACCTCAACGGTCTCTAGCGCTTCCGGGGTGTTCGCCAAGTGTGCCGAGGGAGCAGGGGGGGATGGGGGGAAATAGGGAGCAGTGCATCCTATTGTTGCCTCGAGGTTGCCTCATGGTCAAGATGGCCCTGACAAGGTCAAGATGGCCTTGACAAGACCAAGACGGCCTTCTCCATGTGGCGAGTAGATCGTGGCCCTGAACCGTTATTAGCTGTGTAGTCTGTGACGCGTAGTAGTATGTGAATTAATATTCGGGCAGCTGTTGTTCCGAGTGGCATGCCAAATCGGCGTTAACAGGCGCTAGCTGGCCGATCCGGTCCCCTTTCAGATCGCGAACTAGTGTAGTCTACTTGTAGCTGTGTGGTACGACTCAGAGACCTTCTGCCGACTTCTCAACTAGGCAGCTGGGGAGATGGGGTCGCCCTCCTACCAGCTGGAAACCTGAATTGCAAGACTCGGGTTGCTGGTGCCGACACTGATACCGGATAAACAGCCGTCAGCCTCAAACACCAGAGCCACCCGTGTCTTCGACTCTAACACGGCCGACAAGCACATTGTGGGGTTGTGACAGGGGACCTTGGCGATTTTACGATCCGAGGAAAGGTACCAGATGACGAGTCGTATACCCGAGGGGCAACCATGGAACCCTCAAGTCGGGCAGCCCCATTCTTCTCAGAAGACAGGCGGCCCTCCACCAAGTAGACGTGGTGTAGTACTAGTAGTCTACGGTGGCAATCTAGCCGTGCAACGCCGTACAACCGTTGAGGGAGGGCATTGACGAGTTTTTATGTGGTTATTCCCGATTCACAGCCGCTATTGAATAGTGACAGTGACAATGATACCGTAGATTGCCACGGTGACACTCGTGTAACTTTGACGAGGCTATAAAGCCGATTTGCTTCCGGATGATGTCCTTGAAAATCCCCGCAGTAGCCGTCTGCTGGGAAAAGCCTGGGGGGGGGGGCACAGATGGGCAGATGGGAAAGCCACCTCCGTCAAGGGAACGTGTGGGCCCTGCTTATTCTTGCGTGCACCGTCCAATTAACACCCGCCGGGGAAGAGACCGGAGCTGGGATCCAGCCACCTGAGTCAAAAGGCCGGGCTGCAGTCCCCGTAAATTGTAATTGCACCGAGGTCGAAGAGTGGGCACCGATGATATCAGCTCAAACTCTATTCTGCCCATCAATCAGCACCCACGATCGGAGGTTTTAAGGTTCCTGTTAGTGAACTGTGCGCCGTGCTGTTGGGGTGTAGGCCAAACTAGCTAAATGGGAGGGAGGGCATCAGCATGCACATAATTCTTAATGGGCCTGAATATTGCAAACCTCTGGTATGGACTGCCCAGGTGTTAGACCCTGACTTATACCTGCCTGCTAGGTGGCCTCCTCCACGTGCATGCAGCAGCAGCTGCACCCACGGAGTCACACGTGGGCTGGGCGGCCTGCGCAATCAGGATGAACTTCCAAGAATCTTGTGACGGAATAGTGGCGAGACATAGCGATACGGAAACAGCGTGCGCAGCCGGTGACAATGTGCTGTCGTGCCACCTCGGTCAATCTAGGCCGTATATGCAGAACAATGCCGCCATTTCTTTTTCTCTGCCAACTTCCAAGATGACATCCATCTGCTTGAACCAAAAAACTGGTACCCGCCCCTGGAAACACGGGCTGTGATACCGTATGTATGAGGCTCGCCGTGGGTCTTGCCGGAGGAAGGGACTCGCTTGGAATGCTGCAGGAAATAGTGCTGCAGGAGACGAGCTGCTTTGCCGCGGGCATTCTGGGGCCCAGACATGCGTGGGCTCTCTCACATTCCAACACAGGGGTGGTCTCCTCTGCCATGCGAGACTCTGTAGGCCATGCAACTGCAGCACATGCAAGATGCCAGTTCGCTCGAGGCGTGCTCGGCGTGGCCCAGGGGCTGTCCCCGGGATCGGCTGGGTGCAGGCTCGCCGCACTAACAGCTCCTCGACAGCGACGTTCCCAGCTCCAAGATCTAGCATCGCGCATCATCAATTTAGTAGTGTGCTCGGACATTAAAATCAGGTTACACTGGGCGGGCCAGCGTCCCTGTCTGGGTTGGCGCGAACTGAGCTAGTCCAGATGGTGGGTGGTATTGGGGTCAAGACTCCCGCCATGCGCGCTCATTGGAATTCTCTGCGTGTTAATGCTGGGACAAAGCAGCACAACACAAAAGCTTGGTGTATTAAATCGGGACCCCTGGCCACCACCCGTTCCTGAGATACCCGCGTGGCCCATATTGGGATCCTGTCTCTTGTGAAAGACAATGCTATCCGCCCTTCCTCCCCTCACACGTCCCAATACACTCGCCGAATAATTCTTGTCCGAGAGAGATACGATACGATACGTCCGTCTCCTCAGCCACGGCCTGAGAGACTGATACTCGTTGAGAGGCCCCTACTCGGGCCGCCGTCAACATGTCGCTCAACGCCCCCGACCACTCTCTCGATCATGAGTCGATGTCGGAGCTGATGATCGGGCTGTCGGCTACTCTGGGCGTCATCACCACCGTTGTTGTCATATTACGCATGTACACGAGACTCGTGCAGCTTCGAAATGCCGGCCTTGATGATCTCATGATAGTCGTCACACAGGTATAATACTTCCCACTGGCGTTGATCTCAAGGACGGGAATTAATTAATCTGACCACCATTTTTTTTAAGGTTCTTGCGATCGGCTTGAATGTATCAACATGTTTAGGTCCGTCGATTCCATGGCTTGTATACCACGAACAAACCATCCTACGTGGGTGTAGCTGACGGTTTTCGCAGAGGGACACTACGGAACGGGGAGGCACTGGTGGCTCGCCAGCCCGGACGACCTGACGAACCAGCTGAAATCACTCTTTGCCGCCATCCAGCTCTACATCTGGTCCCTCTGCTGCGTCAAGATCAGCCTGCTCCTCCAGTACAGGCGCATCTTCATGGCCACCTGGCTCCAGCGCGTGTCCATCATCATCATCTGCTTCTCCGTCTCATGGAACGTCGCGCAGTCCATTCTTGTGTCGTTCGCCTGCAGCCCGGCGAGCGTCTTCATCCCGAGTCTCGCGCCACACTGCCTCGACAGCCTGACCATCTGGTACATTGCGGCGGGAATCAACATTACCACCGACTTTATTGTCTTCCTCCTGCCGATACCACTCATCAATTCTTTGCAACTGCCCATCCGCCAGAGGGTCCTGTTGATCATGGTGTTCTGCCTGGGCTTCTTGTAAGTTCTCTTGTTGTATCCTTGTCACCTACACTTCCCGAAAGCCAAAAACTGCGAAGGGATCAAAGCTTTGAAAAATCCGGGGAGTTAGGCCCCGGCTTTAATGGCCCTCGGGCACACCCTCACCCATCATGGTTTCCATGCGGCAGGTGTGTGGGACTCACGGGGTCTCAGCCAAGCTTCAGATCAACTCATCCCAGAGCCAGTCATCCTGTGTCATCACTTTCTTCTTCTAGGTTTTCTGACATGTCTCCCACAACAGCACGTGCATCATCTCGGTTGTCCGCGCCACCAAGCTTGAGGCCGTGGTCAAGGCGGGCGACCCCTCGTACTACGGCGCCCCAGGGGCCATCTGGTCCATGGTGGAGCTCAACTGCGCCATCCTCTGCGCGTGCCTGCCGACCGTCAGGCACCTGATCGGCTCGTGGATACCCTGCCTGGGCCTGCGCACAGTCAGGGACACCTCGGGGTACTACGCCAAGAGCCGATCGACCCCGAGCCGGCGGCGCCTGAGCGTCTTTGCGCTGCGGTCAAAGAAGAGCGGCAGGCTGCAGGTGCCGGGGGCCGGCTACCACAAGGGCTCCAAGGACAGCGGGGCCTCGGAGGCGGCCATGACGGGGGGCAGCAAGCACGACCGGAACATCGAGCTGGACACGGCGTGGGCCAACGACCTCGAGAACGACGGCGCGCTGTACCACAGCAACAACATCTCGGCCTGGGTGAGCGCCCAGGAGCCAAAGTCACCCATCAGGGCCAAGGTCCGGCACAGCGACGACAAGAGGGACAGGAGCGGGAGCGAGTCGCGGCTGATAGGCTCCGGGGTGTCCAACGAGCAGCTCCGGACGAACATCTTGGTCACCAGGGATGTGACGGTGGAGGAGGGTCGGACGACAACGCCCAGCCCGCGCTCGCGATCTTTTACTGGTATAGCGTTATGATTGTGACGGCTTGTGTAGATAGAGTCATGGCACGCCTGCGTCTCAGAGACGTGTTTATTATGATAATCATCAATTCAAATACCCATTAGCGTTCGCGTCTTCCTCACTTCAAGTAGCAGCTCCCACTGCATCCCAAACGGGCATCGCGTGGTTTCTAATCAGAAAATGAGAGAGACAAACTCAAAGAAGAGGGCGCAAGCGAAGTGGCTCGGTCTATCCCTGATGTGAAGGCTAAGTCCCCGTTACCACCCTGCGAAAGATGTCTTAATGGCTGGAACGTAGTCACATGCATCTGAGTATCATTCTTGGCGGAAGCCAACTCAATTGGCTCTCTCCCCTCATCAGGCTTGAAAAGAAGGGCCCGATGGCCGTTAGAGCTTGCAGAGGGTGTGGCCTGCCTGCAGGGAGACGTCGGGATCTTCAGCTCCCCGGAGGATTGTGAGCACGGCCCGGATGTGGAGTGATGGCGAATGGATCACACCCACCAACAAGACTAACTACCGATATGCAAACTTTAATCAACCCAGAAGTAGGCGCCGCCTCACTTCTTTTTCTTTGGCTTCTGTTCTCGGTCAACATGGCAGTCATTTCCGACCCAAGGTTGTGGGAATTACGTATGCATGATAACAAATATATTCCAATGATACCATTTGTTGCTACCCTGCTCCTTTTGTATTTGCTCCCCATCTGAATGTCTGCCCATGCGCTCCTTGGGGGCCATGCCACGCCAGAGCTCGTTCAACCTATGGGCCAAACACATCAACGGCGTGGTTAAGGCTTCTGTCCAAAGCCTCCTGCTGCGACTTGGCGTCATCAGCCCGAGTGGGCAGCAAGGCAACGACTCTGAACGTAAACGCGCCAACGCAGGTCTTGTTGGCCAAGAAGCAGCTGCCGATGAACATGCAGCCCGGAAAGGATCCCACAATGCCGTGCTTGTCAACCACACTTGCAATGAACTGTCCATGGATTTGGGCATACTGTGTTGGTTTTGCATTTAGTGACGTTGCATTGGGGAAGAACATGGGGGGATGCAGTCACATACTTCCTTGAAAGCATCGTAGATCTCATTCTGCTCGGCGGCTGAGAATTCGGGAGACATTCCCGACAGCAATTCGGTGCAGGTCATGAGTTGCATCGCTGCAGCCGTGATACTAGAGACGACTACCTATGGCACTCATTTGGTGTCAGACACCTACTTGGATTTAGCTCCCTTGGTTGACGAAACCCTTACCGGGAAGAAGTTGGCAATGTTGTTCGCCGTGATCGTTTTGGCTGCACGATCAGCGTTCGAGGACTTGATGCCAGCTTGGTTGATGGCGGCGATGACGGACTTTGCTTTGGGCCCCACGCCTTCTGAAGCGGCGGGCGATGGAGGAGTCTCGGTGCTCGACAAGATGGCCATGTCAATGATGAAGGCGACGGTTACGTGAGAGTGCTTTCTTATACAAAATGCGGGGGCAATCTGAACAATGTTCAAAGAGTAGCTGATGAGACACTCCTGCTAGTGGGAGTTGAATCCATCTGAGAGCAAGACGTTTATATAATGCTTAGGCAACCGCTAGATATCTGTGTAGTTCGCATGTGGGTGCGAAATGCTCGAGATGAGGCAACCAGGCTGAATGTCATGAGGGACACAAAAAAGCAACTGGGAGTCTGCCGAAATGCGCCGAGACGACACGACGTCCTCGACTGCCGATTCACCGTCGACCATGGCGACATGCTGTCTCGGCCAGTGCTGTTACAAGTCCAATAGGGTTGGCGAGGCTTGTTGTAAGGGCAGAGCGCTGGGTCCCGTACCCGTGGACGCCTTATTGTCTCCACCCTGACGAGATGTGGTGTCACCCCTCTGCATACTACACGCATGATCCGCATCTCTTCATCGGTGGACGAGTATGCGGCCGGCCAAGGGAGGGAGGATCCGTGCTTTTCCCAATGAATACGGGCCGGAGCAACTTTTCATTCGCCCAACCCCCTCCGTGGAAGCCGACCGGTCCAATCTCTTAGATAGCATGAGCCGTGTCGCAGGACGTGGCGTTCCGGATTGCAAATTGTCTTCGACATTGATACGGTACGTAGAGAACTCACAAGTCGTCGGTCCATGCGGGGCCTTTCCCGGGCGGCCTGATCGTTTTATAGCAGATAGACCGCACTCACACACTGTGAATGAGTCTTTCAGGAACAACTTGTACTTGAGACCAGAGTTCATCGTTTTGCTTCACTCACCCCAAACTGATCAAGACATTACATGAAGTGACGGGATTGACAGCACAATCTCACTCAAATTTAAACATCAACCCGCAGGGCAAATAACACTACTGCTTTGAATACGATTCGCCCTAGCTAGTCTTGAATATGTAAGACGGATGACTCAGTGCGACAGGGCGACTGAAGGGATTTGAACAGACGAAGACCAAGAATTTGCCATGTGTCCCCAGATGTGAATCATCGGAAGTACCTTTGCAAGGTACAAATTTATGTCGATGACACTGAATAATGACATGACCTGAGCCCAAGATTGGGGGTTAGACATTCCAGACAAGACATGTTGCCTTGAACCAGCGGCTAGTGAAGCTCGTCACTTGGTAGAAGCTACCCAAGGAGCACTTGAGATACGCTCAATCTTAGCGCTCACATACGAGATCTTCGTGTTAGGGTTAACCCATCTGATCAGAGACGGTGAAGTAGCTGCATCGATACGATCACCACGGCGGCCCAAGTCATTCAAGCTCGTTTCTCCTCAAAGAAACCAGGCAAATCGGACCATCCGAAACTGCTACGCCGCACTCTGAGTGCAGCTATGAGCAGAACGGAGAGTGAAGAGCTTCGTAGAAATCAAAACACCTCCCATTCGCGAGATATGGGCTCTCACTATGACCATCAAAAGGAACAGTCAAGGCTCGCCGGGGCCAGAATCAGCCTCGAAGTCTCGCCGGATAGAGTCGAACACCCGTATGTGTCTCCTTGGCGGCTACTGACATTCGATCTGACACGTTTTCCACAGCTTCTTTACACACAAGCTTGTCCTCTCAGAAACATTTGGAAGCCTCGAATCGTGCCAAGTGATTCCTGAACCCCAGGTCCATGACCCTGAAGATCGTTTCGATGCCGCAGCCTATGAAGACAAAGACGCGGAGGAGTTGGTCGCCGAGTCTGTTCATACACTGCAGCGATTCCCTTTGACAGAGAAGAATCTGCATCGTCTAGCAATGTCAACAAATTGGAAAGGACCCAAGACTGCCGGTGTTCAGAATCTTAGGACCGGCAGCTCGGCTGACACCTCCAGGGGTATCTCCACAACCAGCGAAGGATTTGAGAACAGAGCCCTCATCAATGGTGTTCTCGACGCCGTAAGACCTGGGAAACAGGCGATGGTGGACTCGGATGTCAAGAAAAGATTACTTGCCTCCCGAGAATCTGCGTCACCGACCCAGTCACAATACAACAAATTTGCGGACCGGATCGTCGAAGCATCAAATGAGCAGGGCACCATCGCTGTCTACTCGAAATACATATTTCAAGATACCGAGGACACTCATTTTGACATTGGGTATCGAAGAGACGAGGATAATATGTGAGACGAATTCCCCAAGAACGTCGGTTTCAACAATGGTCTGTCAGCTCCTAAGCCTGACATGATCGAAGGTTTCTCAAGGGACTCGTTCCCTCCCACGATCGAACATATCAAAGCATCAAGGCTAGTTAGGGACGAGCCCAGATATGTCGCATTGCCCTATATGGCCGTGGAGTATGAGGCACGTGAGAAAAGCCTACACGAGGCTAAGGTCTAAGCAGGGTACGACGGTGCCGCTATGGTCTACGGGAGGAATGAGGCTCTGAAGTACATTGGGAAAGCAGATCCCCCACGACAGCCTGCGGTACTAACCGCCACGACTATTGGCCAAGAATGGAACGTTTATGGCCACTACGCTCATCCTGATGATTCTAACGGCAAGGAAGAGTACTATCAATGTCGCATGGCTGGTGGGTCCATGGAAAACCTGAGCGAGTATAAGCAAGGCCGCAAGGTCCTGAGGAACATGCAGGACTTCGCCCGAGAACAATCTTCAGACCTGCGAGATAGCATGCAAAAGGACTACGATGAGCACGGTTCCCGTCAGCTCGGCCAGCAGCCTGGCAACAAGACGGGCAGCAATTTTCTCGCCTCCAAATCACCATCCGTTGGGTCTGATAGGAACGAGCAACAACACCCAAGAGGCCAAGCGACGCCTAAATCAGCTTCTAATAATGGTTCCTCTACATCCGCTCCTCCAGACACACATTCCAGGCAACGGGGTCAACCTGCTTCTGAAGTCTCTCGCCAGCAAGCTGCGAGGAAGCCTGAAGATGCGTCGAATAAGTCAAGAGCAGACTCGTCGCCACTTCCACAAGAGCAGACGATGCCGCCACCGGTCCGTCATGTCCCGCCACACAAGCCATCGACTACCGTTCCTGGGGTTTCTGAGGCCTCAGAAGCCCCTCGTGCAAATCAGAATAGCCCTCTGCCAGGACCGCCCCGTCGGACTTCCTCTGGACCTGGTGGCGGCCAGCTGCCCACAGTACAGCCCAAGTCTGTCAAACGGACAACAACGGTGAAACCACCTGACGGACGACCCTTGCCTTCCGGCTCGTCCTCGTCCTGGTCCTCTGGGAGGTCCAGCGGCTCAACACACTCTGCGTCGTCCGCTGACGCCCGCCGTCACCGGATACGGGACGAAGAAGAACAGAAGGACTTACTCAGACGTCGGTCGGATAGCCCTGACAAGAATAGGCCGCCAAGGCCGCAGGATGGCAGGCCTGACGAACCACAAAAAAAGAGCTCGGTGTTTGGTAGGTTTGGCATGGGCAAGAAGAAAGATGGGCACCTCGGCGATGACTTGAGACTTGGACTGTAATTAAAGGCGGTTGCATCAGCGGGTAAGGCGATTTCGGCGTACTTAGGTAGAATCAGGTAGATACCATTTCTTATATTGCACCTCCTCCGCATGCGTGCGGACAGGGACCCCATCGCGGCACCAAAACCAAAGACGACCGAAAGGTCTGTCAAGGACAAGACGTAGAAAAGGCAGCATGCGGAGGGACCCATTGACAACAGATGGTCTTTCATCCGCCTCCCTCGGGATAAGCGGGACCCAAAGCAGCTACAGGTGCTCGAGTCCCGGAAGGAGTGGCTGGCTGGGAGTTAGGGGCGGCGGAATCATACACCACACAACCTCGTAGTCCGAGGTGTCTAGTAGCTGGCTGATGACTTCTGCCATGAGCCGTACCACCGCGAAAGCTTCCATCTCATGGCTCTACTTTGCTTCTCGATATCTTGTCCATATTAGACGTGGACACGGACCGAAACGCTTTTACGGGCCCGATTGCTGGCAGTCCAAGATTGGGACTTAGCTCGGTCTGACGCTGGTTATTTCGTTCATTTGCACCCGCGGCTACTGCGGTCAAGCGCAAGACTGCATGAATATTTAGGTAGGTACTCTACACCGAGACGGGCAGAGATATTTACGTTGTGAAAGACTCGTCCTAATTGGGACTAGTGGTTTTTGATACTGCGTTCTGTTGAAAATGCAAAAGGGACACGGGTCGCCTTTTACTATTTCAACACGTTCCAACCCATGTCTCTCCAATCACTACCTAGGTAGCGAGGTACTGAGCCGCCACGCAAGCGCAAAGCAAAGCAAAGTAGGGGTACCTAATGTGGCCATGCCCACCCAACCCTTGTGAAACTGACCCTTCATGGTGTGCTGCTCCGGCTCCTGGTAGGCTGCGGGCCTGCTTCAGGGCTGCTTACAGTAGACTGCGAATGGTGATAGGCCTTGCCGCCTCACTTGGAGGCATATTCTCAGCCTCCGGGGCATTGCTTACCACGCAGACCCGATGCACGTAAAGAATGACTTCCAGCGCAGAAACAAGAAACGCCACAAATTTCGATGCTCTTCCAGCGGCAGCTCTGGTATAAAGCTTCCATGGATTCCTTGCGAGATGAACAGGGCAGACCCAAGTGCGATGGATTCTGTTCAGATCCATAGCTTTCTTTAATGACAGTATTCAAGCAATCCCTATTTGTTGGTATTATCTCCTTAATAACATCAAAATGACACCAGAAATCATTTGCTCGATTGTGTTTGGAATTGTTGCCTCTATCCTGGCTCTCGTCACCGCCCTCCAAGCTCATCGCAAGAGGCTTGTCAGTGGTATGCTTTCCCACTCCTATTGCACATGAAAAACGCAGAATGGGAGGAAGCCAGCTCTAAAAAGAGGCGTGCTAGAGGTCAATACAAATTCGCATCCACACTGTTACGGCCAGACGTTCCACTACACACTCGCCCGCAGCCACAGCCTACCTTCTTGCAGGTCAGGCACCCTGACGCCCTTACCACCGGTACAATGTCATGTCCACGGCCGAGATGGGCATTGAGTAGTCCGGGTATAGAGGCGGAACAATGCACGCTTCTTTGGAATCTGGCGTTGCGAGGATGTAAATTCGGTGAGGACAAGCTGGCTAGTATGACAGATCCAGTAAGTCGTAACTAACAGTGAGGTTCTGCTAGACACCGACCACACCATTTGGCAGGCAGCCTCCCCTGTCCCAGACCGGAACCACCAGCTCTCCAAGGACAAGTTTAAATTAAAGTACTTAACTTAATTCTTTCTTAAATATATAAATTGGGCATGTGAACTGAATATACGAATTGGGCGTGCAAGTTGGCCCAGCGCCAGCTCAGGCTGGGCTGGCGCTGGGCAATATGCACTTCTGTACCCCCATTTTTTGCTCTGCTAATATCCGAATTCCTATTAATACAGGTAAATACTTATTCATATAGAATGTGAGCTCTCCCAAACGCTGTATGTAGGCTTGCACTTTGGTCTGGTTGACACGATACCTCCTAATTCCCAAGTAAGCAGCGCCACATGTTCTCAGATGACCATGAGCTTGCTGTGTTCGTTTACAATAGGCCCGATACCCTTCTGCAGACAGACCCAGCAGGTATTCTTGGGCTTTAGCACGACTTTGTACCCCGCTGCAAGGCATATAGAGGCAGCAGCCAGTCTCGCTTGCCAGTTTCCTTCAGCTCGGATGACGCCCCAGTTCCTGGGCGGGATGAGCATCTCTGCGTAGCTGTCGACGGCGATGAGCGAGTATTCCCCAGCCGCGGAGCAAGTACATGGATTGGGTTGCAGGAGTTTCCTCACAAGCCCCTCGCTCTTCATTGCTTCCAAAAGGTTCAGTTCGGCAATCCATGCCTGTTTGTCGTAGACTGAAGTTCAAGGAAGTATGCCTCTACATCTGTCCCTCCAGAAAAGTCGATGTTGATGGCCTGCGATGCCTGGGAGAACGACAGGTGCAGACTCGTACTGGTGAAATGGTCCTCCATCACCCCATCAAATTGTTTGTGCTCGCAACGGTACCACTCGTCGGAGTGGTCGTACGAGCTGATTTCTGGCTCCTTCTGGGGCACAAGGAAAGCCATGCTCGCTCTCCCGATACTTCCGGTATAGCGCCGCACAAGACACGAATTCCCATCCGATCCACTGGCTGCTGGGTCCTGTAGTAGAGCGGTTGCAATATACAAGGACTCGGCCGAGCACAACGCAAAGAAACTCTGTACCTAGGTAGCTCTGCCGGGTTGAGGTTGTAGCTGCCGGTCTCCATCATTGCAATGTAGGCGAAGCAAATCCTAGGGCCGTAGGCGCGAGCGGCCAGGGCCGGAACCACTCGCCCGCCATTGTCGGCGTTGGTGATGGTGATGGTTCTGGTGTCGTTGCCCCCTTACAGCGTCGCCCTGACTTTCCAGTGCTGTGGTGACCCATAGGGCCTTTCGGAAATCCGCCTTGATGGCTCGCATATCAACAGTAGCCCCTTCCATGTCCCGATAGAGGTCGCGGATAAAGGTCATCCCGAGCAATGCCCTGTGGTGGTCTGCCTCGAAGCTCATCTCTTTGGCACAATTCTCCAAGCTGATAGTGCCTGGCTTAAAGACTTTCATTGTATACAACACCCCAAGGGATTGAAACAACGGAAGTACACGGGAATCCTCGTCTGGCCCACTGGGCTGTGACTTGCCGCGCTGGTGAATGACCGGGGCCACTCTGTGCTGGCGACGGAGTAGGGCTATGCGGTTCAACAAATACGCTCCTGAGAATGTCCCTCGGAGGATTTTGCCTGGTCTTTAGGTCACGGTAAAGAATGACTAACTAGTACGCCTCTAGGCACTTCACTGAGAGCGGTCATAGAACATTCTTGGTGGATAAGGCTTATCATGATAGTGATTCTGATTGTTCGTGACAATTCTGACATTATACCAGGGTTTCAAACCACCATGTTGTTGACAGAAACTAGGACAACATGGATAGAATTAAACCTAAGGTTCGACATACCACCATTCTGCTAGTCGAGTATTGAAATTTGTCCGAAGCGCCACTCAGCCCCGAGTCAGTAAGTGGGCCGGTACAGCCAAAACAAAACAACCAAAAAACGTACAACACCGGGTATTCGCTGATCGTCACCGACTCAACTACTAACGTCCCCGGCCCCGATTCCGATACACCCCTGATTCCGATAGTATATATACTATAAAAACCCCACTCTTCAAACCCCACTAGTAAATCCATTTTAATTACTAAAGAGCCCCACTTTTTTCTATATATAGAACTTTAAATATAATATTATAGAAAAATATTAAAATAAATCTTTAAGGCTTTATTTATTTTAAATTAATATTTAAAGGTAAAAGAATTTTAAATATTAAAAATTACTTATATTATATACTTATATTAAATCTTAAATATTTAATTAATAAAATTAAGTAATAATTATTTTCTTCTTAATTATATTTAATTATATTAATAAAATTTTATAATAATTAATATTATATTTAAATAAAGCTTATTTATTAAATTATAATAAATTATATTATTTTATATATAATATTTATATAAATAAACCTTAATATATTAATTATTAAGTATATATAAAATAGTTTAATATAAAAGTAATAATAATTTAATTATTTAATATTTATTATATATAATTATATTAAAACTATTATAATATATATTTTATATAATTAATAAAATATTAATATTAAAATATTAATGAATATATATAATTTATTAATAATCCTTAATATTTTAATAAAACTTAACTTTAAATATTTATAATTATATATAATTAAAAAGTATTATATATTTTAAATTTTATTTAAGTAATCTTATTATTATTTTATATATCTAATTAAAATCGCTATTTTTAGAATTAAGTTAGATTTATTTATAGCTATTTAAAAAGTAGGTGGTTTAAGGTGGCAACGCATTAAAAAACGAGCTATCGGAATCAGGGGTGTATCGGAATCGGGGCCGGGGACGTTAATCCGGCTCTCACTGGCTTAACTATGGGAGAGCGGACGGGATCCCGTGTTTTCCAATGGGTATGGTCGTACGTGATAGATCTTGCAAAACTGATGCTTATAACTAACAAATTCTGAGAGGGCAGTATTAATTGTCAAATGACGGATTTTTTTACTTCACCGTAATGACTCCTGTCTGCCTTCCAATAAGATCCACAATCCCAGCACACACAATTCGACATTTTTTCATATGAATTGTGCTAACCTTGGTATGCAATGAGGACAAATATCATCACACAGGGTAATCGTCCATTGGATGAATGTACCCATCAAGCAATCTCACCTGTGCTGGAGTCAAAAGCGTGCCACGATGACAACATCCCGACCGTTGCGCACAGATTTGCTGCGCCAGTTTTACAAAGAAGTTCAAGTCAGCTAGTTTCACCTCTTGAAACTCGATCTCCGTTTCTGGAGGACAGTCCAGCCTCTTAACCTACACGACCCAAAAGATTGCCCATTGTCTAAGTCATGTTGGTATTAGTGCGATTACTTGGACGCCAGCCGCGCCACCTTCATGGCAGCATCCTCTAAAATGCGTTTCTCGATCTGTTCGATGTCACGTAACGGGGCTCGAGCTCGGCATAGATGGTCCGTCTCCCCACACTGGTGGCAGTGTCGCATCCAGTGATGTTGCATGAGGAGGCGGCTTACAGTGGCAAGTCCTTGAAAGATTCTTTGGGCTCGTCCCTCCAATCGACACTCGGGAACTAAATCAATGGTTAATATTGACTAACTCTGGTCCGTGGAATGCCCCGGTTGCGGTGGAGTTCTTCTATTTATGACCCCGGTTGCAGGTGTCTGTTAGATGGACACCCGTTAAAGCGCTAGGATACCGTTGACATCCCGGTGGGGAGCAAACTCCTATGTCAAGCACCAGGGGCAGAAGACAGGAGAATTCCACAAAGACCGCCAAATGCATACAATGCTATACATAAGGCAAGGTCGACCATGATCAGAAAATCGTTCATTTGACAAGAGTAATTGCGCCTCGTCAGTGGTGACCGCACATAATCAGCACCAACTTGAACAGCAATATGCCATCCGGAATCTGTTTCAACGGTCCGCGCAGAGACTACGAAACAATTAAACAATTACAGAGACCCAAGTTGCGTTTGTTATGCGAAGTAAAACGGAAGCAAATTGTGTGCGCCACCGCTATCGAAAAGTAGACTGGTGTAATCTATCTAATATATTCAAAAGGGCCGTCGACCCTGACGGACTAGGAGCTAGCGTGTCTCACCCCAATCAATTCGATGCCCGCCGTCGTATAAACCCCTTACTCGCAGCCTCGCTTCCGAGTCAAGAGCAGGGGCTGACCCTAGCCAGAAATCCGGCAAATGCTATCCGCGGTCGAAAGATTGCCGTTTCGCGTAATGGCACCTGCAGAACGACGTCCCTCTTTGGTGGAAATGCCCCGGATTTGCACGATGGTGCCCACCTCACATTTCGGTACTGTAATTCGCAGAACAGTCTAGACTACGCCGACGTGAACACCTCGCTTGGCACAGTGTTCTCCCTGGTGGACCGGTAGATGGTCCGACTGCCATTGACGAGTGGTACGGCGTGTCAGGCTTATATTGTCAAAGGGAAAAGCTTGAATTATGGCACCAACCCTAGTGTGGTGGGCTCCCGGGAGCAAAACAGATATCTCGGAGCAGCTGTCGTCGGTCATCTTCACCGTTGTTTCCTGATCCAGACAGCCGAATCAGGTCCTCCTCCCTCCCTCCCTCCATCTTCGTTCTTTACATTCACTCGTTCGCGCAGCGCGCATAAATAAACACCTGCATTCCATTTCTTGGCAGTCAATCGTTAATTCTCTATTCACAATTATACTGGTCCCTTTAGTCAGCAATCCGCAGCAAGATGAAGCTTTCCATTGTAAACCTCCTCGTCCTGGTGAGCGCGGCAGCGGCCCAGCTCTCCGGGAGTGTCGGCCCGACGACAAGCACTGCAGCCAAGCGGTCCAAGAAGACGTGCAATGTGCTTGACTACGGTGCCAAGGCAGACAAGTCGACGGACCTTGGCGCGGCTCTTACCAAGGCCTGGGCTGCATGTGCATCTGGAGGCATTGGTAAGTCATCAACTTCGGCCCACGCCATGCTTCCCAACCACGGCCCTTAGGCATGTTCCGCAGCGCTGACTGTCTCGCAGTCGTCATTCCCAAGGGCGATTATGCTATGTCGACATGGGCCACCCTCAACAAGGGCACCGGCGTCGGCGTCCAGCTGGACGGCACCATCTACCGTACCGGGACCGCAGGCGGCAACATGATAGCCATCCAGAACAGCAAGGACATCGAGTTCTTCTCCAGCAACGGGTCCGGCGTCATGCAGGGGTACGGATATGAGATTCACAAGAGTGGTTCGCTGTCTGGTGCTCGTCTCCTCCGAGTGATCAAGACTAGTGACTTCTCTGTCCATGATCTCAAGTTTGTCGATGCACCTGCATTCCACATCTCACTGGACACCAGCACCAACGGCGAGCTCTACAACCTTGCCATCCGGGGCGGTGACCACGGTGGACTGGACGGTATTGACGTTTGGGGAACAAACATCCACATCCACGATGTGATGGTGACTAACAAGGATGAGTAAGTAACCTCACCTTCTCACCCCTGAAACTTCCAACTTCACTGTATTTGAGACATGTCAAAGTGCATCGTCTCGCAAGACATACCTTTAGACAGCTTCTGTGGTTACGTCTGCAGCTGGTGTTCCACAGAAACCTCTCTAGACACCTTTCGAGATTATTCAACTCCACTTGCTGACTGAGATCTGTGAATAGGTGTGTGACGGTCAAGTCACCTGCCCAGAACATCCTCATCGAGCAGATCTACTGCAATCTGTCCGGAGGGTCAGCAATCGGGTCCCTCGCTGCAGGAACGGCCATCTCCAACATCGCCTACCGCAAGATCTACACGGTGGGCAGCAACCAGATGCTCATGATCAAGAGCAACGGCGGGTCCGGCTACGTCGAGGACGCCGAGTTCAGCGAGTTCATCGGCCACGGCAACGCCTACTCGCTCGACGTCGACCAGGCGTGGGCCTCGATGTCGACGGCCGCCGGCAGCGGCGTGCAGCTGACCAACATGACCTTCAGCAACTGGAAGGGGACCTGCGCCTCGGGCACGCAGCGCGGGCCCATCCAGTTCAAGTGCGACGCCGACACGCCCTGCAAGGACATGGTCGTCAAGGACTTTGCCATGTGGACCGACAGCGGCAGCAAGGTCAACTACATCTGCCAGAATGCCTTCGGTACCGGCGGGTGCCTCAAGAGCAGCGGGAGCGGCTACACGACCACCCAGGCTGTCGCGTCTGCGCCTACTGGGTACCAGGCTGCCACCATGGCGGGCGACCTGAAGACTGGTTTCGGGTTCACGGTCGAGATCCCCGTGCCTACTATGCCCAGCAGCTTCTTCCCCGGTGCGACTCCCTTGGTGGCCCTGGCCCATTGATATCGGACTTGTGGCCCAGCCAATTTCTATCCTTCACTGTATTTAGTATGAGCTTGCTGTGTAAAAAGCAGGCATAAGAGCATCTAGTCTTTTTCAATTCTTTGTCAATATAACATACTCTTTGGAGCATCCCATTTGAACAGGAGGTGGCCTTTTAAAGTCATCCAACCTGCATAAGTGCCCGCCCTTCCTCCTGTGCCCACTCAACAAGCCGCGTAAATCATCACCCGACGACAAGCCTCGCTTGCAAATCCCGCACCCACCATGTTCCCACGATAGGAGGCAGAGAGCCCAGCGATGGGCTGTTTCCTGCCAAGGTCTGGCTAGACTTGTCGCGGGCAACAAGTCGCGGGTGGGGCCCCGGCGATGTTTCGTGATGTTTCGAACACAGGGGGAGATCTTTATTGCTGACTGGGGTGGAGCCCAGACTTTCGGGGGCGAGGAGAAAAGGGAGAAATTGGGCCGACGGGCCCACCGGCTCCAGTTTGTGGATTTTGCCCTCGCTTGCGCTGCCGAGCAGTGGGTTGACGACACCACCATTGATTGATTCATGGCCGGATCCGTGCTCTGCATGTTCCCCTTTGGGCTTTCAGGCGGGGTCATGTAGGCTCACGCAGGTGCATGATACATACAGCTGACAGAATACCGGTTTACTTGACTTGATGCATCTGATCGCTGGTCTCGTGTGTGTAGATCTCATATATTTTATATTTTCAGGAGTGCAGTCCACAGATCTGCCCTCAACGTTGGAATATGTACAGCCAAAAAGATCAAAACCCTATCCACCTTCTCTGCCCTCCCAGCCACGCCTTCCCAATCCTGGACTGCGTCCACCTTAGTAAACACTTGGCGCCGGGCTGACAATGTAGTTGGTCAGGCTGGTGGTGCCGTTCATCTTGGAGGCGATGGCCTGGGCAAAAGCCTGGGCGGCGAGCTTCGCGCCGGCGGGGCTGGTGTGGGTGTGGTCGTTGGGGTAGAGGGCGTTGGTGCCGCTGTTGCCGAGCTTCTTGTATGCGAGGGTCTGGGCGTTGTAGTGGTCGACGTAGGTGACGCTGCTGCTGGCGATGGCGGTGGCGGCCGTCTTGACGTAGCCGACGAAGCGGGGCGGCGCGTACGAGAAGCTGCCCGACTCCCACACGTTGTTGGGCGTCTGCGAGCTCAGCACCACGGTCGCGCCCTTGGCCACCATCTGCTTGGCCGCCTGGCTGACGTAGTAGACGAAGGTGTAGACGGTCGAGCCGTCCGCGCTGGACTTGCACGTCTCGGTGCCGGCGCCGGGGCAGTCGCTGCGCCCGTTGTCGTTGGACTCGGGGCTGCCGCCGTCGTTGTGGCCGAACTCGATCACCACGATGTCGCCAGACTTGACGAGGTTGGCGACCTCGGTGAAGCGGCCCTCGACCGTGTAGGAGCGGGCAGACCGGCCGCCGATGGCCTTGTTGACGACGGTGGCGGTCGAGTAGGTGCCAAAGTACTGGCCCCAGCCGTCGGTCGCGCCGTCGTTGGCGCCGTTCTTGGCCATGGTGCTGTCACCGCAGAGGTAGACAGTTGGCGTCGCCCTCTCGGCGAGGTCCACTGGGGATGCAGAGGCGGTGATGGCGCCGAATGCGACGGCGATGGCGGGTAGTGAGAACTTCATTGTGCCGGCGGGTGGTGTGGATGAGACCGTGGAAGGATGTGGTGGTGAGGCTATGCAGAGCGAGGGGGACAAGGATGATGCAAAAAAGAATGTGTGCCGGCACTGGGATGAAGACGAGGATGAGGGCGAGATAATTAATGAAAGTCAACGGCTGGCGTTGCAAAGTGAAGTAATATGTAGAGAATGAAGCTCTCAACTGAAGGGAGATCAACCGGAACAATTGAGTCCATATGCCCAGACCTGGACGGCCGTCGAGTCAACTTACACATAGTGTCTGCCCCTGACCCTGCAGCCCATGGTAGCATTTGATTAAAGGGGGATGGCACACGGAGCAGGACTGCCGCTGCACTCCGCGCTGCCCAGGCGCCATCGCGCCAGCATGAGCCCCATGACCACATGACATTAGACAGGCCCAATACGGACTTGTAGCCTCAATGGGAACTTCCCCTCGTGGAAGGAGAATGAGGCAGGACGGTCAGTGTTCGTGCAATATTGCGCCTTGGACCTTGGACACCCCACTTCCGGGGGGCGCCAAGTCTGATCCTCGTGACCGAGGATTTGTGGAAGATCCCCAAGAGAGATCCGAGCTACGCGGGTGCCCACCCAGACTGCCAGAGTGTCCATGAAACAACAAACACGACCGGGGTCCGAACTGGCTTCGGACGGAAACATGCCGTATGTCGCCTGGGGGAAAGTCTTGGCCTCCCACACATGCTTTAAATACCGAGTCAACGCCTCCGACACACCCGCATCCAACCCCATCTCATTGATGACAGCCAGTCACAGCCTCTTCACCTTCGGCGGAGTATTGGCCGAGGGCCCGCACTAAACCTCCATTGATCCGGGTGGTCGTCGGAGCCGGGGAGACGGAGCCGGAACGCTCGTGGCATCTTTAAACCCGACGTTTGTTGGTGCCAAGCAAGCAAAGTTACAGTGAGCAATAAAGTGAAATAAAGCAAAGCTACATGTGGCCGCTACGCATAAAAAGGCAAAGAGTGATTCGACTCCGGTCCGGTCAGCCTTCACGGTTCATGGGCTTGCGTCGTACAGCGCAGGCGTTACGAGGCACACAAGTGAACTGTCAACCGCATCATGCAACACACCACCGACCACCAGTGAGGGTATCAGCAAAAACGGATGGCGCTGCAAGGGTTCGAACCTCGGTCTTTGGAGAGTCGACCAGCTTGACCACAATCCAACGTCCTAAACCTCTAGACGACAGCACCTACGAGCTTCCCCTTCAAGCAGGCTGCTGAAATGTGTGCTGGGTGGTTAGATGGGACTGGGATCACGGCAGGAGACTGCAGTAGTTCGGACGAAATGCGTGTATTCACTTGTAGGCCGAAGAATGCTCAAGTTCCAGAATGGCTGGACAGGGACCAGTATGGGTAAGTAACGCTCAATGTTGGTGGGCCTGCTTCCCAGCTACGGACTGATTACCCACGTCCTATCAACATTTGTGTACAGCATGGGTGACTTGTGGCCTATTTGTTTTCGTAGACTTCACTCCTCCAGGGCGTACTCATGGTTGTATTCACTGCTTGCCTCCCACAACTTGTCACAGTCAAACGCTGCCAAATTAGGTAATCCCCGAAAACGGCCATTGCCTACGAAGCAACTTTCAACGGTGAAGCTCAAAGGTGAAGTGTGCAGGACTCAATGTGTGATCATGCAGTCAATTGGTAGTCCATATGTAGCTGGGTAGATGAGTGTGGAGCTGAGTGGATACCCGAGCAGCATATACCCCGACGCACACGCATCTAGCGGGACGCACAGCGTAGGCTCTTCCCTAGATCACCTGACAATGTATGGCCCCATATATGGCGACTCCGAGTTCGATATGTACGCTCTTGGTTGTGTTTCGGTGAACTTTCCCAGCGAATATTCATAGTCCTTAACCTTGCTGATCATCTGACTACCATCCAGTCATTTCCCGGCGTTTTCTTTGGATTTTTCTTGTCCTCGAATGCCCGAGACGTTCAGGGAATGTTTCACACAGAGTCACTCAATTTTCTACTAGTTCTCAACGGCAGCGGGTTCATATCTCGCATGTTGCCCAGCCTCCTAGCCCGGTACTTCGGCACGCTCAACACCTTTATCGGACTGCTTTTTGGGCCCTCTTTATCCATGTTCACATGGATAGCTGTCAGCAAGACTGCCGGGCCATACGTTCGGACCATCTAATATAGCTTGGTCATAGGTGGAGTTCAGTCTTTATTCGTTGCAACGGTCGCATCGTTCACGCCAGATCTGCAGAAGTTGGGCTCACGGATGGGAAGCATATTTGGTGTCATCGGATTCGGGGCCCTTGTAGGATCGCCGATTAGCGGCGTCTTGATTTCAGAAACGAACGGTTCATATCTTGGGGCGCAGGTCTTCGGTGGGAGTTGCTTGGCAGCCAGGTGTATGTTTATGCTTGCTGCACGGGAGTTCCGGAGGAGGCGGATGCACTACGCGCTGGCGGCAAAGATGTAGGATTCACGCAGTACTTGCTTTCGTAGGGAAGTCATGACTACTCAATTGGATAAACAGGGTGTATCATTGGCCTAGTCATGGTGGCGTAAGAAAAATGCAAAAAATGATGAAGAGTGTCCACTCCGCACAACAACAGATCCCGATGATCTCGCCTTTTCCCTTACAAGGTTGAACTAACGGTGTACCTTCTCTCCGGCTTACAGTACAAGCCACGGTTGACACTGAGGTAGATTTGGAATCATGCCGCGCGCTAAGTGTCTGCAAAGCCTCGCTGCCCTCTCCTTGCTTACGTTGATTCCACATGTCGGAGGTCGTGATACCGGAGTTGAGGCGGACTTGAGTCCGGCAGCCACAAATGGCCCACAATTTCCACAGTTTTTAAGGAACCCGAACATGGAGTTCGGAGCAGATCTCTAATCCGTTTTCCGTCAATGCACAGTAATCTGGGCCTCAGTGACTTATTCTGAGTATTTCGGAGGAACATGTCTATCTGGTGCTAAATTTAAACAAATGCTGACGATGCGACGCTCAACTTACACGGTGATAGACCCAGTGAATTCCTAAGTCCGGAATCCACCAGATCTTGTGAATGGAATTTCTGCACAGGGTCATTGGTATTTGCAATCTATAAATGCAGCATATCCATTCAAATGTCAACGCCGACTTGACACGCTATCTATGCCACAAATCAATAAATCCCTGTACACTATCGACAAGATGGCACCTCCCTCGCAGTCGAGACCAAAGGTTGTCTTTGGCGCAATGACTTTTGGTCAAAAAGGTGTGTAGGTACTGACCTTTACCAGGACTGGCGACATCTGCTTACTTGTCATGAATCGACCCAGGCGCCGAACAGGCCCGAGTACATGACCTGGATGTTGCAGCGAAGATACTGGACGTCTTCCAAGGCCGCGGACACTCAGAGGTGGACACGGCTCGTACCTATGCGGGTGGCAGCTCTGAGGCATACCTGGCACAGCTGAGTTGGCAGTCTCGCGGTATTGCTGTTGCTACGAAATTGCCTCCTACCGGCGTGCATATACCACCATTCCTGGATACAAGAGGCAAGACCCTGCGCGAGATGATGGCTGAAAGCATGAGCGCTCTGAAGACAGATAAGGTGGATCTTTTGTATCTCCACGGACCAGACCGCAACAAACCTTACGAACAAACACTCCGTGAAGTCAACGATCTCTACAACGAGGGCCTTTTCACCCGGTTCGGCATCAGCAACTTCGCAGCATGGGATGTGGCACAGATGAGCGAGACAATCCATCGTAATGGGTGGAAAAAGATCGACGTGTACCAAGGAGTCTACAACGCGCTGCACCGAGCTGTGGAGCCAGAGCTCTTCCCGGCACTGAGGCACTATGGCATAGCGTTTTATGCCTATAACCCTCTAGCTGGAGGGTTTCTGACGGACCGATATCAGCGAGAGACGGACGCCCACGGGGGTGATCGATTTGACCCTCACCGAGCACAAGGTGCAATGTACAGAAAGAAGTACTGGAACGATGCGCATTTCGATGCTCTGGACAAGGTTCGCCCGCTCGCCAAGAGTCTAGGGCTCACAACAGCACAGGCAGCTCTCAGATGGGTTAATCACCACAGTAAATTGGCCGGGGAGTCCGGTGATGCTATCATTACCTCGGCGAGCACGGTCGAACAGCTCGAGGAGAACCTCGCTGCTCTGGAGATGGGTCCGCTCCCTGATGAGCTTGTACAAGCTTTCGAGGAAAGCTACAAGGTGGTGAAAGCCGACGTCTCGCCATATTTCTTCTAAGGTTCGAAAAGGGAAATCGTTGCATTTGTCAATATAATGGCGCGGGCAGAAGTGGGATTCAGCTTGGGAGAAGTCGTGTTAATTTCATCTCATCTCACCATAGAATAAATAGCAAGAAGTTAGACATCTCCCTTCTCTGCCTCGTTTGACAATTCGGATGAGTTACGGAGCTGGCAGAGACAACGTTCCCACCTAGGTACTCATCCGGATTTGGAAGTGACGAAAACAGGAGGTCCCTGGTTGATGAACCTGGTGAGCTGCTTTATATTCAAGGGCCGTCAAATTTGGTTTGCTGATGATATGACCGAGAGCTGCTGTAGCTACTCAGAAAATGACGACTTGGACCGACTGCTGATAGGCTGTCCTAATATAATGCGATCTACTGGAAAAGAATATGACCTATTCAGTCCATCTTTTCAACCTGACTCACCTGGATGGCTAGAAATCCTGTCGAGCCATAGTGTTGGATTACTTGCATCGCTAGTGTCGCTTCCAAATCCTATTTGGTATGTGACCAATGCGAGTGTGCTGCAGACTTCAGCTTGCTACCCAGATATCGGCCCGTGCAGCTCAATCTTTTCCAAGGAACTGGTTAGCTTGCAGTCAAGAGCAGCACACCAACGCGGATACCATACAGATCCCCATTACAAATAGCGCACGTCATTTCAAAATATTCGATGAATCTCCTCACTCGAGAACAGCATATATCGCAGCCATTAATGCGCTGTCGTTGGGCGAAGGATCCCGCTTCGAACTCTAGTGTCTTGGGAAGTCTTGACCTCGACTAAGCATTGTGGGGATATCTTGGCCACGGGAGCTATTGGTAGCAGATAAGCCGTTGCGCCACGCCCGCGAGCCCAACAGGAGCTTGTTGGCGGCACACCAACACCAACTACCGTCAGCTTGGCTTTCCCCGGAGACTGGTTCAACTGGGACAGCTCATTCCTGCCAAGGGGCGGGGAGGATTCGGCCGCTAGGTCTAGTACGGCGCTGTGGCTTGCTGTAGTGAGCCCTTGTCTAAGACGTATTGAGTGATTGTGCCTGTTGTGCGACCCGCGGCAGGGAAGTCTAGAATCTGACCTGCATTCCAACGGCAGCGACCTGACCGATAAGCTGCGCTTTGTATGGCCACGATGCGAAGCGCCCGGTGCCAAGTGGCGCTGAAAAAGGAGCTACGGCAAGACGGGGAAGGGGCGCGAAGGATTACTGGATGTCCTCGCCGAGAAGGTTAGATGGAAAACTCATAAATACATGACCAGGAGCTTACTCACATGCCTGCGATAAGATTCCAACCGGTTATTTAAATCTTGTCACTCCGCTGTTCAGCTCGGGCGCGTCCCTCCTTGCTTCTCTGTGTCTTGTTCCCTCCACATATTTAGTCCACTTGGAACCGAGGAAGGATCTCCCCTATCGGCATCCCGAGAAGTATTAAACGAGCAATTATGGTGCCCTCAATAAAGGAGAAGGCTCTCGAGCCTACGAGTATTTCGGCCACTGCTTCCGTTGTCGAAATCAACGAGGCCGTGGCATTCGACCACAGAGCCACGAAAAAGCTCCTGCGAAAGTTGGACTGGCACATCATTCCGTTCATGTCGCTCATTTACTTGTTAGTAATACTTTGGAACACTGTATTTCGTCGTTGCTTGAACCCGATGCCTAACAAAAAGAGATAAAGACTCTGTTTCTTGGATCGCACCAACATTGGAAATGCCCGTCTTGACCACCTCGAGCAAGACCTCAATCTGAAAGGGTTGCAATACAATGACTGCCTTGCCATTCTCTTCCCGTTTTACATGTAAGTTAAACAGCAACTTCCAACTTGAGTGACTCAACGCATCTGTACTCACGGCCGACATTTTCCCAGTGCCGCCGAGATCCCATCCAACATGATGATGAAACGCACCCGCCCCTCCATATGGCTCACCTTCATCATGGTCGGGTGGTCGGCCAGCATGATCGGCCAGGGCTTCGTCAAGAACTACTCGGGCCTGATGGCCACGCGGGTCTTCCTCGGCGCCTTCGAGGGCGGCCTGTTCCCGGGAGTCAACTACTACATCACGCAGTGGTACTGCCGGCACGAGTGCGGCTTCCGCATGGCCCTCTTCTTCTCCGCCGCCACGCTGGCCGGTGCCTTTGGCGGCATCCTGGCCAGGGGCATCGCCGAGATGAGCGGCATCGGGGGGCTGTCTGCCTGGTCGTGGATCTTCATCCTGGAGGGCCTGCTGAGCATCTTGGTCTCGTTCACTGCGTACTGGGCTATCAACGACTATCCCTCCACTGCCACGTTCCTGAGCGAAAGCGAGCGGACAGAAGTGGTAAGACGACTGCGCGTCGACGATGGTTACCTCTCTGAGGTATTCCATATGAAGTATGTGTGGCAGGCCATCGGCGACTGGAAGATCTACATGCACTGCGGCATCTTCCTCGCCGGCTTCTGCCCCATCTACTCCATCGCCCTCTTCTCGCCGACCATCATCAAGGGCATGGGATACACCGCCAACAACGCACAGCTCATGAGCGTGCCACCGTATGTCTGCGCCTGTGCTTTCACAATCGGAGCCAGCTACGCGGCAGACCGCGTCAAGCAGCGCGGCATCTTCCTGCTCGGGTTCCAGCTCACCGGCATTGCTGGCTTCGCGCTTCTGGCGGGCACAAGCAACCACTCGGCCCAATATGGCGGACTGGTTCTGGCTGCCATTGGAGTTTATCCCACGGTCCCCCTCGCCATGGCGTGGAACAGCGGCAACATTGGTGGATCCCTGAAGCGAGGCACAGGCATCGCCATGCAGGTGATGGGAGGCAACTGTGGCGGTATCATAGCGTCATATGTGTACCTGAGCAGGGATGGGCCTCGATACATCACGGGACACAGCATTTTGATCGGCATCATCTGGTAAGCATCTGCCCTCGGCGTGATCACGGCCCTGGTGTGTCTAACTACATTACTGACCATATACGTGTCCAGCCTTGCATTTCTGCTGACCCTAACCATGACCATCTATTATCGAATTGAGAATGCTCGCCGGGATCGAGTTTCGGGCGAGGTAGCGGGTCAGGAGTTGACGGAGGAGCAGAAGACACTTGAACAGGAGCTGGCTGACAACGCGCCGTTTTTCCGATACACTGTTTAGACTGTTGCTATGAGGCAAAGACACCATAAGTCAAAGAACTCTGATACAAGACCACAGAATGGTACTGCGGTCCAAGACGTTGGGTTATTGGTCACTGAGGGTCAAAAGAATAGATCTTTGTATCGTGTCAACCACATTCATTCTATACTCGTGGGACTGTACGGTTTGCTTTGTTCAGGTCCCTCAGTCGCTGATGGATGTCTTGATAAATGTATCTGTTGCGATACTCATTTGATCTACATAGGTTGCGTGTATTTGATTACATATAGTAAATAGTGAATGACACTCAGATTCAGACAATTAGATAGAGGCAAGCCCCAGTTCCTTAATAAAGATATCCGCCGCCCTCTCGCCAACCGCTAGAGCGGTATTGTTAGTGTTGGCCGCCACGTTCCGCGGGACGATGCTGAGATCAGCAATCTTCAAACCCTCGACCCCATAGACACTAAGGCTGCCATTTACGACGCCGTTCTGGTCGCGGGGAAGCATCTTGCAAGTACCCAGAGCGTGCCAGGTTGTACCGATATTATTGCGCAGCCACTTCTCAAGCACGGCATCGTCGTCCGAAGAATACTCAATATCAGGCACGTCGGCTGGAAGGGGTCCATCCAGCTCGACATTTGCGGCCTTTGACCCGGGCGCAAAGGGCGGGTGGCTGTGGGCCATCTCGCCGCGATAGGATGGCATGCGCCGGATAACCTCGCGCTGCTTTTTGTATGACCAGATGTGCTTCTTGAGATCGATATCTCCTGCATCAGTAAAGAATCCGTGTTCAAAGTCGACGGCGTCGTCTAGGTTTGGGCCCGTGATGTGTATATGGCCTCGCGAAAATGGGTACACAGTGAAAGCTGTGACTGCGAGGGATGGATCGCCAGTGGCAAGGCGAGGGTCCCCAGGGAATCTGCAGTATAGTCAGTGTGTCTAGTCCGGAAGATAATGAGGCAAGGCTTTACTTACCCGGCAATAACGCTCATCAGCACCATAGGCTTGTCAGGTGACCCCTTGAATTCCTTATCCCAGGCTTCTTTGAATTCAGGGCCCAGGGCAGCAACCTCAGCCTCAGTAGGCCGAACCTTTATCTGTATATCCTGAGCATTCCATCCCAACATCTTGTTATTGCTCTCGATTAAGTCCTCCGGACTCCCCAAACGGCCAAACACAAGAGCGTCAAGGGTATCTTCAGGCGTCAAAGTGTTCAGGTATGGGTACGCGAGAAGGTGGTGATCCTCATACCCCTCGCCAACTCCGGGCAGCTTAGCAACAATAGAGACACCAGCGGCGTCAAGCACCTTAGGGTTGCCGACGCCGGACCGCTCAAGAAGTGAGGGTGTAGCGCAGGCTCCGATGGAGGACACGACAAGCTTTCTGGCCTTGACGGTGCGATGCTGGCTGGCATCATCGGGGTGAAAGAGCGGATTGGGTCTGTATTCAACTCCAACAGCTCTCTGGTCCTCAAACAGGACGCGGACCACTTGCGACTCAACCAGCACGTGCAGGTTGGTGTGCTTCCCGTCCTCCAGACGGGGATGGATATAACACGAGGCTGCGTCTTGATGCTTGCCGTCCGGCGAAATGAATCGCTGGGCGCGCCAGACCGCATTGACAGAATCAAGATCTTGTAGATCTGGGACCTCGGGCCATCCCTGTTTGGTGGCAGATGCGATGAACTCGTTCTCGATCCGCGGCGAGGTGTACGTTCCACGAGAAACGTGAATCGGGCCCTTGTGGCCGTGTGTGCCGCCGTCTTCGCCGTGGTAGGTCTCAAGCTGCAAATCAAGGCCGTTAGACGGGTTGAACCAAGTTAGAGGAGAGCTGTATAATTTACCTTCTGCAGGTACGGCAACATATCGTCCGCGGACCATCCTGGTGTTTTCCAGGAGTCGAAGTCAGACCGCTGGGCACGGCTGTACATCATGAAATTGGTAGAAGAGCCACCACCAAGGACGCCGCCAGCCGGTAGCACAAGTTCCCTATCACCTACGGCTGGTGATTTTTTGGTCATATAAAACAGGCTTGTCTTGGACTTAGGAGCGAGGCTGGCTGTGAAAAAGGCCGGATACTCAATGGTGGGGGATTTGTTGTTGGGACCACCCTCTATGAGCAACACCGAAAGCTTGGGGTCCGCATCGGCGAGCCTGGCCGCGACGACACATGCGGTTGTGCCACCTGATGAAGCTTGTCAGTGGCATTGGGGAACGACCTCGGATGTCGAGGTCTCCAGGCTGGAAAAGTAGAAAAGAGTACGAACCTCCAGCGATGATTACATCGACCTCGCCAATGTCCTCGGGGAGCTTGTTGTAGAGACCCATTGTGACTGTGTTGATCTCTCGATGGACTCTGCCAGATGATGGGTGCAAATAGTACCTAGGTAGTGAGAGTTCGGACAAGACTTGAGTGGTTTGACGGAGCACTAAGGATCAAGCAGCTTTGCAGCTAGCCCAAAGGTGCTGATATTAGGACCGAGCGAAAGTGCACCTGCGGAACTTGAGAAACATAAGGTCAGAATGCAGATAAGGCCGAACAGAAGAGCTAAGGCTCGTCAGGTAGTGCATGTGACTGCACTCTATGTGAGATAACTTATTCAGTCGATCGATGTATATCACGCTGTCGCAGGAGTTGTGGGTAGAAATGTCAGATGTTCTTCATGCAGTTGTCTTTGGGGGGGGGGCACTGATAATACCCTTCATGTCAACAGTAATTGCCTCTACTTCCCCACACATGATGACTACGATGTATGTGAGCAATCATCTGCATGTGTGTACCTAATTAACCCTGTTCACCCTGATCAATACCTTCTTCCCTTGGGTTTTGAAAACAGCCACAATTCTCAACTCAGAAACCCGTAATGGCCAAGTTCTGGGCACCGAGCTGGTTCCTAAACGAATGAGACCCTGGGAATACTGCAGCTGGGCGGCGAGGTGCGCATAATTCTGGGCAATTCTGGCCTAGTGGGTTATCATTGGCGGATATGCTCGCAAGGAACGGGGCTGGGGCTGTACCAACAGGGCAGTTCCAGTGTGAATACATCCTGTTGGACCCACCCTGCGCAGACTATAAATGGGGCTGAGCAAATGTATCTGCGTGTGTTGGTGCTATCTCTGTTGAATGACCGCATCATGCACCCTGTGATCAACCAACAGACTCATATTCAGCTCGCGGAAGTAGCTCGAAAGATTTGCTGCCGCAAAGGATGCAGCTATCTCCACATTTCTGACCGGTCAGCGGCTATCAGCAATAGTTGCCATGTATCAACATCGGGAGCACGGGGGAAAGGCTCCCGTCGCTGAGAGAGGACGAGCGTTCAGACGTTCTAATGTCAAGGGGCTGGTGTATGTTGGCCACTTAGCATTCATAGAGCGACAAATCGTGCGGTCGACATGATTTTGTGACAACTCCATTCTCATTATTCACCGTGCATTCTTATTGGTTTCATCCCACTCACATGATAGTAGGACTTGCTCTGCTTGGTTTTGTAGCTGGTTGCACGATAATATACGTTGTCGATCCTTATTGAACGAGGTGATCGGCCCTGGTACTCTTGACGTAGTGACAAGGTGTGTCCATATTGTGGATGCCGCAGCTCTTTTCTATTGACGCTAGCTGATCCGTGAACGGCGTCAGCGCCGGCGTTTTAAATGTGGCTGGGTGAGTGCATGACACCAAAAATCATGAATGGAAATAAAACGACTCGAGTGACTTGAACATCATTCAAGTTGTCCACAAGCATCCTGCGCATGGGCACATTAGTGAGTGTAATACCCGTCAATATGAGTCTCCTCTCCACGTCCATCTACCGCATATTGATCATGCTGCGTTGTGACTCGAAGCATCTCGCGTTGGCTGTCCAAGGATGAATTGACCTGCAAGTAAGGGTCCCAGCCGATAGGACTGGCATTGGCCGTGCCCCGAGATTGCTCCATCGGGCGGTGGTGACTCTCATACTCGGTCATTGACACCGGCATGACACCATTCTTGCTTTCTAAAGAGCCGCGACTTCCTCTTCGTGGAATAAGGGCTGATAGGACCTTGCTTGCGAGCGGAGAAAAATATGTATCCATCGCATATCGGCCGAGCGGAAGCATCGCGGGTAGGCAGATGCCGAGGAGGGAGAACGTTGGCTCCGCCGCCACCCAATACATGAATTTGATTCCTGCATCTGCGTGTATTTTAGTCATTCAAGTCTGGCAAAATTCTACGCCCGATCTTGACTCACAAGAGAAATCTGTATTTAATCCCTGTTCAGATCGAAGCGTGGTGATTAGGCGCCCCAAGGACATGACTATGACACTTCCAAGTAAATCGCGTCAGCCGTTTTCTGAGCCTCGTGTCCCTGAGCAAGGAAAATGATCTCACCAGTATCCAAGCGTAAAAACAATTGTGAGGCCAACTTTCCGGCTACGATCCATTTGGAGGCCCCAGAGTTTTGGGAGGGGAAGGATGAGGACGATTAGGTCAATGGCGACGCTTGGGACGGCGCTGCCAATGTAAAGGCTGCTTGTAGATCCACACTGGCCAGGCATCGAAGGAGTCCAGCTCTTGTTGATTGGATCGCAGAGAAAGACTGTACCAAAAACAATCCCAATAAGCCAAGCCAGGTTGATGGAATGAGCCACCCAAAGCCCAAGATTGAACCAGGTCCCACTATTGTTCTTCGGGAATATGCGTCTCAGAAATAGTAGAACAGATAACTTTGTCAGGAAAAGTCCGGCATCATAGATGAAGTAGACAATCCACGAAATGCGGGCAATATAAAGCAATGTGGGCGTTTCTAAGACAGCGGCATGTCGACCGAATCCTCTGCCAATCCCAATTAGGATTATCGCGTGTTGAGTTAAGATGAATGGCTGGTAAGTTGTCAGATGATGCAGACCATGCTTTCCGAGGATATTAAAGACAAGGACCCAAGGACAATATTGATAGCTGGAGATCACGAAACGTACCACAGCCGCCAGCGCAGCCCAATCGTCAAGCCAGAAACGAGTATGATGCTGTCCCGCATGCGTAGGAGACAAGGCGCGAGACATGAAGCGAAGGAGAATGGAGAGGACGGTAACTATCGTCATCACGATAACAAAAGCCTGCAAGCCAGGACCACGGTCAGCTTTCCTGTAGGCCTCTGGTAAGTCCAAGGCCGTTGCAGACATAGTGAAGTCTGTGGTTAAGATAGGGCAAAGGTGAAGCGCGCATAAAAAGCGGCACGGTAACTGGGGACTAGGTATATACCAAGGAAAGAAACGGTGTCATGGTGCGGGATAGGCTGTAATTAGCATTTGCAGTTGAACATCTGTTACATCCCGGGTCCTTTGCGGGTCCGATCCGGCTCTTTCACAGATCATCATGCAGGCGATCTCAGTACAAGCCTCCACCACCAAGAGCCTTCGGTCTGCCGTTGAAAACCCAGAGGTGTATCTGTCAATGTGCACAATCACATTTATAAATAGGTAGTCATGCACACAGTCGGCGGCTAGGACTCTCGCAAGTCCACTTTTGGTACAACAGCCTGAACAGTCAGGTCAATCTGTGTCCCACTCAAACAGATCTCCACATTGAATGCCTAGTGTAGAGGCTTTTAGCCGAAGCCCATGCGGGGAGGCGGGCTGGGTTGCGGCGGCGTTTAGTACGTTGCAATCCGGGCGCATCCTTTCCGCAATAGAACGTACTAAGAACCAACACGCCTTCAATTACGTAGGAAAGTAATGGGCCATGTCAACACAATCCACTTTAATCAAACCCGGCCAAAGTCTTATCAGGCTTGGGCTTCATTCCACTGCGCAAACCAACATCCAACCTGGCAATCCCGCGCTTGCCTATGTACAAGGACCAGTCACTGGGGATCGATATCGTGCACGATGTGAGGCTGCAATGCAACGAGCGACCAACAGGTACACTGGCCTCTGGGCCTTACTCCACATACAACATGCGCGGCTTCAGGCCGTAGTGTGACACGATTATTGCTGAGCACGAAACGCCGCGCTCACGCCAAGTCAGTATTCTCCTAATTTACAACGAATGTAACATACATGCAACAATATCCCTCCCGACCCTGAACCGGAGTGTGAAAGTTGATGCGGGAGATGTGTAATGGTTCCTTTCCCTTCCGCGGCCCAGTCTCCAACTCATTATTGGCACCCTCGTTAGTATTAAGGTTGCTGACTGACTGTGAAGTTGCTGTTTACGCCGATGAAGCGTTGTGGCACGGCCTGAGGAGCACCAGCAGTGTTGTTGTTACTTCCAATTTGAGCTGCGTAGTGGCTCGCATGGTAATAGCTTTGAGGGTAATAGATTTGGGGATAATAACTTTGAGGATAACTGATTTGAGGGTAGTGGTTTTGAGGGTAAGAGCTTTGAGGGTAAGAGCTTTGAGGGTAGCGGTTTTGCGGCTGCGTCGGTGGCGGCGACTCGCTGTGAGTATATGCAAAGCTGGGAGCGTTGTAATTCAAGTTGCTTTCAAAACCCCTTTCGGGAGAATGAAGTTTTGCCGTCGAATGTAGTGCTTGCCCCAATCCCGTAGTTTGAGAGGCTGATGGCGTGTCGACTGAGACTTCACTGGCCTGGCTCTTGGATGCCTCACGAGAACTCCTGTATCTCAATCGGGCTCGCTTTATCGAGCTCGCCATAGGCAACAGGTATTTGGCCTTGATGTGGCGGCCAAGATTTAACATGGGGGGAAGGCATACACCCAGCAGCACGCATGGGCCCTCCGCGGTAACCCAGTACACGTTTGCCACGCCCTCATCTGGGTATTAGGGGAATTAGAACTAGCCGCACGAGGTTGAGAGGTACCGATGTGACCTACAAGTAAAGTCGTTGTTGATTTCGTCGACGCCCTTCAGTACTGTGATCATACGGCCAACAGAGATGACAACAGCACTAATAGTAGCAAACGTGAGGAGTCAGTGCAATCCCCAGCACATTTCCATCTTTGTTTCAGGGGAGACTCACAGGTAACCGATTATGAATACAACTGTGAGTCCAATTTTCCGAGACTTGCTCGTTTTGATTGTCCAGATCCTCGGTAGAGGTAGGACGAGAATGAGCAGATCAATGAACACGCTAGGAACCACGCTCGCGATCCAGATGGAGCTCGTTGGACCGCATTTCCCGGGTAGAGTCCCCGTCACATCCCAGTTCTTCGCGACGGGGTCGCAATTCAACGCCGTCCCGAAGCTCATGCCCACAAGCCACGCGACATTTAGAAAGTGAGTGGCGGCGACTCCGACATTGAACCAAGTCGGATTCGTGGTGCGAGGGAAAACCCGACTCAGGAACAACAATGCGGAAGCTTTGGCAAGGGTGAGACCGATATAAACAATGAAGTATGTCGCAAATAAGAGCTTCAGGAAGGGCACGAGATTTTGACTGGGCATCATCCACACGTGGTGACCAAAGCCCAAATGCAGCATCACGAACGACACGACGAACTGACCGGTAATAACACACTAAGAACAATGTTAGGAGCTTTTAATAAGGAGAGTTTGTACGGGAAATTGTGACGGATACAAGACGGACGGGGGAGGGACATACCGCTGAGGCCAAGGCGGCCCAATCATCCCACATGAAGCGCGGCTGATGCCTTGACGGCGTCCCTAGACTACGCGACCAAAAACGCAGGCAGATTGCTATCATGACCATCACGGTGATGAAGATAAGGAATGCCCTGAGTGCAGGGCTGCGGTCCGGATCCGGATCCGAGGAGGTGGCAGATCTGGCCGCAGAGGACATTTTGCGTGTGGACTTGAGCGACAATATGCGTCGTGGGAGTCAGACGTAAGTCGTCGAGTCCACGCGTTCGTGACCAAAGGACGGAACGAGAAAACTGAAGTCGAGACTGTCCAACCTGTGGCTCCGGTCGGGGATTGCCTCTGAAGCTATTATATGAGAATTGAACTACTAGTGCCAAGTGCCCTTTATCGTCCTCTTATACTACATCCCCAGTGCCCGGTCTTTAATGCAGCCAAGTACAAAAATAGAAGCGGTGCCAGTTCATGAACATGTTTAGCCCGGTGTGAGCTCCATTTTGAAAGTCACTTCCTAAAAGATTTATCGGGGCGCGCAGCGTGACATGCACAGTCACCAACAGCTGCATGCCAAGCAACCTTGCAAGTCGTTCACTGAAGGACTTATGGAGCACACCGTCCAGCCAGTGCAACATCGCCTCTGCTGCGGTATCGGCACCAAATAAGCGAGGTCAGGGCCATAGGCCAATTGTGAGCGCTATATTCGATTCGAACCCAGAAAAAGTCCGAGTGATTTCGATCCGCAGGCCGTCTGACAGTGGAATTTGTACAAGCAGATATCCGACTTACAGCGCGCGATGTCACACATTGCAGCCATACTATGTGCTTCAAGTTCTGTGCACCAATATGTGTTGCTGGAAACACCACCTAACACAGGTCAATTTTTAGCAGGTACAGCCTGAATTTTAGGCTTATATGCGACAAAGTGGTGATCAAAATGGACAAGGCGCGCAGCAGCAGGAAAGATGGTGTCGAGAGCGTTGGCGATGAGGCTGTTGCATCAGCCAACACAGTGCCCGGATGGTGACTGTCTCCATCAAACAATTATACACACGTGTACCGCTGAGTACCCAAGTCAAGACAAAACCCGCAAAGATTGGACAAATCGACAAGGACAGACCAAAGGGCTTGCTTAACTAGTCGATCTTGTACAGGACTTCGGCAACATTGAACCACCCTTCATACTCCACTGTATTCATCGTCTCATCCAGATCAAAGTGGTAGTGACCGCCTCTCTGATGTTCATCAGCATCGTCGGCCCCAAAGCAGTGGGTATGCTCTTTCCTGAGTCCGAGGTCTTTGTCGTCGCCGGAGTGCAGGACGGTCAAGCAGACCATCGGCGTGTCCATATCGAAGAAGTGCAGCCATTGGTCGACCTCGTCCCGGCTCTTGAACGGTTTGTCAGGAAAGTCCGGCATCACGTGCATCTTCAACTTGCCCGAGCGAGCCACGAACACGCCACCCAAGCTGATCAGCCGGTCGCCGTAGACATCTGCAAGGCCCTTCTGGATAGCCTCCGTGAAGTTAAGTTTTCCCCTCCTGCCTTTCACCTTGATGTGCAGCAACGGTCCCGTTTCCCCGTCGCAACCAAACAGGTTACACATCATCGCGCAACCTGTCGAGGTGCTGATCCCCTCGCATAGAGCGCTGCCATCTTCCACAACCTTGGCGTAGCGGGTGCAGTTTCTCAGCTCCCTGTCCGGGGCAGGACCGAAGGCAATGTTTGGCATCAGCTCTATGTTGCGTCCCAGGTCGAAGAACGGCCCGGCGCCTGCTCCAATAAGGACACCATCCTTCATGTCCATGAGCTCGGAAATGCCGAGCAGGTCGTACCGCTTGTCCAGCCTAGGTGAGGGAAAGAGATTGGCCTGGCCGCCTATGTCTGCGACGCGTGGGTTTCCGGACAGACCCGGGCCGGCGAGGTGGAACGGGGGTTGGCGAAGGTCGGGCGGGATGGAAATCGAAGCATCTGACGTGCTGAAGTTCGACTGAAGTTCTTTATGCACCGCAGTAGCCACCTCATCGAGAGGGGGAGGATGCAGAAGCACTCTTCGAACTGGCAAGTGGCTTTGGGACACCATCCTGACGGTACAACAGGGTGAACCGATCTAACTGCTTGTATCAATTTAAAAACAAATCGTGATTCGTAGGCTTGTAAGCCCTTTCTGAAAGGCGATGCGTCGAACGTCTCACTATAATGGGAGCTCTGGCTCGAGGGTGGCTCGAGGGTGACAGATGTAGAGGGTGTATGTGGAGGCACGAGCCTTTCCGAGAGCCGGAGATGATGCGGAGGTTCTAGGATCCGGGGCTCCGAAACTAAATATTTTGACCGGCCCCGAGGGAACAGGCCGTGCCAAGAGGCAAGTAAGCACGCACGATTTCTGATGAAGCCACCTTAGCATATGCCTTTGAAGTCGACTTGAGCTGAAAGGTGATGCTGGTGATGCCACAGATGTCCACCCGCGTGCCGCTTGAGACGGCTTGTCCTCCAGTACTTGGGGCACGTGAGCCTACTTTGACTGGCCTTTGCCCGCTCTTGACCCTGGTCTGCCCTCCCCATTCCAGGGATATTCTCGAGGGTCAACCCCAAAATCGCTTTCAAGTCCGCTATGCCACTCCAAGAGACCTGCAGGCTTTTGGATCTTTACTTTTTCACTCGCGGCCCACACGTCGATCATCTCCTCGAACTTTTGAGGCTCACTTTGCCTCCGCAATTTTACACCCCTGGGGGTCGCCCGGTCCAGACAGGGGTGATACATTGTCCAGGCCTGACTAAAGTCGATGAGCTTGCCACCGAGGTAGTTACCCTGATGCATATCCCGGACCAAGATACTCAGCGTATGGAGCTCCTTAAGATCGGCGTATATCTGGGGGATCTGCGGCGCGGTCCAGGGCTCCGTGGACGGGACAAGCTCCTTGACGATTGCGCGCGCGCGGGCGTGCCGGTGGGCCTCAAACCTCGTGGAGATGCCGCTGTAGTCTAGCGGCTTCGGGCTTTTCTCCCAGTTGACGTACTCCTCGCCGAGGGCCACGGTAACCTGCCGCTCCTGCGCTTCAGTTAATAGGACATAGCCATATGCGCGGACGGCGAGATCCTCGCGACCCTCCTGCTTTAGATGTCCATAAACTCGGCACTCGCAGTGAAATGGGTCCAGGTAGTTGATATAGTCTTGTGGTGTGAGCGGCGGGCGGTGTTTGGCGTCCATTTTTAAAGGGATAATGGAAGACCCAGCCGTTAGTTGGAGGTACTCCCAATTCTGGAATGGAAACTGGAGATAGCACGCAAATGTTCAAATCAGCTACCGCGCCGGGCGTTTGAAAAAACGTCTGGCTGTACTCACGATCTTGAGCGCATAGTCTCCGCCATCGATGCTCACTCGAAGACCTTGGAGTCTTGGTCCTGACTACTGCCGAGGAAGCGTTCAACTCTGATGTCGGCGGATGCAGTACCTCGAAAAGGCTCCAGCTTCGGTCCATCCATGTCGGGAAGTGGCACTGGGGCTGTTTCTTGAAACACGACGCGGCAACGAAGCTCTGCCGCAACGTTATATCTGGCCGAGAGATATCGGAGGTTGATTGGAAGAAGATGGGCGCGAAAACTACGGTCGCCAATTTGGACGGCACCCCCAACGCCCCGGGGGATAGCAAGTCGAGCAGCTTCACTCAGGCAGCCGGTGTCGCCAATATCACCCAGGCCATGAAGAAGACCAGCATAAACCCTTCCAGCAGCCAGGGAAATACCACCACGGCTAAGAAGACCTCACCAACTCCCACCAGGCCCTCGTCCAGCTCCGGTGTTCAGAAGGCAGCTTCCCCCGCGCCCAAATATGTTATTGAGGGGACCAAGACTCCCTCGTATGAGCTGAAATCGAAGGATGGTGTTGTTTATTTCCAGAAGGATTCGAAAACGACTGTTGAAGTGAAAACGGACGCGGAAAATGGCCGGTATTACTTCACTGTCCCCGATCCCAAGAATAAAAAGAAGGTTTAAACTGTGTACCTCAAACAGGTTTAAACATGATGTTGTGGCAATCCTGTGGATTTGCTAGATGGTTATCACGTTGCTGTGGTATATTTTTGTCTTTACATTACTTTTCTTAGATGAGCATTGTTCGCTGGCGACCTTTTCCACAACCGTTTGCGTTTCTTGTCATTTGTGCTTTCAACCTCGTCCTCCGAGTCAGCTTCTATATTTTCCAATACACACTCTCATCTTTGGCGCATCAAATTTGCGTCAAACATTATCTATACAGAAAACATGCTAAATTACACTTCTCACTTCCTCTATCATAAATACAATCACATAACATTTTATAATACACAGAAGGTTAATTTATGTTGATTAAATAATCTTATATTAACATCATTTCAGCATCATCTCGCAATGCTGATATAATGTTTTCTAACACCCTCCTCCCCCCTGGTAGGTATTTGTGGGGTATAATGACACGGTAATTACTTAAAGATATTCCCAATCTTGAAATGAAACCTTGGAAGTTAGGGATAGCGCGTAAATATTTAAATGAGTTATCATACTTTGTGCTAGAGACAGTTTATTCGCTCCACTTGCGCGCTGGAAACCTGAAAAACGTCCAGTGGTACTCACCATCCTGAAGGCATAGTGCCATTAATGGACACTTTAAAGGGAGCCACTTTTAGTCACCTTTAATTCGCTGTTCATTTTTGATCTTAGTAAGCACTAATTCACCTTGGCGAGACAATGATTTCGACAACCGTCCAAGTCTACGCATGTCCAGTGGTGTGTACCAACTGTGGCCCGCGGGCAAGCTGTTGCGGTCTCTCACAGAAGTATTCTTGTAGCTGTCCGGTCCGCAGGGAAGCAATGCACAATGTCGCCGCCCTCGATAGACCAGCATCCGGCCGCACCGGGACTGCAGTTGCGCCGGAGGATGACGCGTCTCCAGTCTTCCGGTGTCCGCGCGATGAACCGCACAACGTCCAAGATCGTGCGGCCCCCTGTCCTGCGGAAGGACTTCTCGTTTCGCCACAGCCGTCGCACCGAGGAGCCATTCACCTACTCTGGTCTCGACAAACAGCCCCTTATCCGCCTCCTCAAGCTGGACAAAAGGTCGGTGACCGATTCCAGGCCCCTCGGCTACGCCCTGACGACGGTCAGGCTCTCCGAGGCCCCTCCGTTTTACGCCCTCAGCTACTGCTGGGGCTCGGCCACGCGGGACAAGGACATCGTCTGCAACGGCAAGCTGCTCAACGTCACGGCGCACCTGAAGCGCGGGATTCTGGAGCTGCAAGCGATCCCCATGCTGGCGGGCTGTTGGGTCTGGATTGACCAGATTTCCATCAACCAAGATGATCAGGTGGAGAGGTCGCACCAGGTCAGCTTTATGAGGGACATTTACACGCGGTCTATCAGGACGGTTGTCTGGCTGGGCCCGAGCGACGGTCCTTGCGAGGGCGGGTACGGTCTTTCTCAAAGTCTGTTCGATCTTTGTCAAAGACGGGAATACTCGGTCTCCTTTACGAGTTGGGAGATGAGATTTCCCATTCGCAAGCTGTATGAAGAGCTCGATGCCTGCCCGCAACTCGATGTACCACGGTCGAACTCACCTGCGTGGGTGGAGCTTCACCGAATGCTCAGTAAACCCTGGTTCAGCAGGATATGGGTTATCCAGGAGATTGCCCTGTCCAGAGAACCCCCGATCTTGGTGTATGGCGGTAAAGTGCGGGACTTCAAGCCGCTTTTGTTGGCTGGGCGGTGGATAGGCGGCTCCAAGATCGCTTCTTCGCTTGAAAGTCGAGTACCGAAGCCGTTGACGAACTTCTGCATCCAAGACCTCTACCTGATCACCAACCCTGGTCGAAGATGGTCCTTGGAAGGGTTGGTTCTCCACACGCTCGATCACGAGGCAACTGACCATCGCGACCACATATTCGCCCTCCTGGGCATCGCTGAGGAGATTTGCGGCTCGTCAGCCTGGCCACCCGAACTCATCATCGACTACAACTCTCCTCCATGGAAGGTCTTCCAGCGGGCTACCATGTTTATGATACAAGAGAGTTGGGGACTTAACTCCCTTCTCCTTGTTGGATCGACAGCCGGCGTCAGGGACGATTTGCATCCGTCTTGGGTACCTGACTACGGAGCAAAGCCCTCGCTGCCTTGTCCAACGTCGATCTCGCTGCTAGGGAGAAGCGAAGTCGAAGTGGTGCGGTGGCGAGCGTCAGGTAAACTGCGCGCCGTGGCACAACATAACCCTGAAGATGGCACCTTGTCGCTCGACGGTTTCGAAGTCGATCAGATACTATGGACATCTGATGACATCGTAGATCAGAGGGACAAATCACTCCTTTTCCGCTGGCTTGAAGGAGCGGCGGGGGCCGTCTTGTGGTCTTTTGACTCATTCCATACTTCTGTGGATGAGCATAAACTACTGACTGGATTCTTTGGTGCTTTCGTAGCCATCATCTGCGCTGTTTACGATGATGGTAGCTATCGAGCAAGCCTTGGAGACTTTCTTGAGCACATTGATGCACAAGAAGCGGCCCAGCAACCGAGGGAGGGCTATTTCCGGACGATGCGGACTCACATTCTAGGTTCCGTCCTTCGGGAAACGGTACCACCCGCCAACCCTTGCCAGGTCTCGCAGGTACTAGAATTCTTCCGCACGCGTTTCTGGCACATTTTTCTTACCAAGGGTGGAAGCTTTGGTATCGCTAGGCGATCCGGACAACCTGGTGATATTGTTGCTGTACTTCGAGGAGGTGCCATGCCGTTCATTCTACGGCCGGTGGGGGAGCGCTTTGAGATGGTGGGGGCGTGCGTGATCCTTAAGTGGATGAATGGACTTGCGGTCGACTTGTGGGAGGAGGAAAAAATAAAAGAGAGAAAATTTACACTTGTCTAAATAAATCTTATGACGACCAAGTCTTAGGGTTGAGTGTTAGCATGAGTGGCTGCATCAAGTCACCTTCCAATATCGCCAAAAAGCTACCCCTAACGTAGCGATTTTCCAACTTTGCGAGGAATGACATGAGCCAATGCTGTGCTGAAGTCACCCTGGCTCCCTAGGCTCATTCTCAGCGTCCGCTGAGCGGTCAATCCATATCAGTGCTCATTTCTTATCATCACGTAATCTGAATCATAGTTCTTCCTTCCCTGAATGTGTCCTGCATCCAAGCCGCACATAGGTTTTATATGATGGCCGTTCCTGCTCCTGCAGCAAACCCGATAATTCACTTCCCTCCCCCAACCCTCACCAAGCAAAGAACCAACTCCAACACTGATACATCACATTATATCAATCAACATGCCGCTTTGCGAGACCGACCCTGATTTCGAGAGTGAGCTCTTCGAAAAGGTCAAGGCAAACGTCGAGGCCGCCCGCAATGCAAAGTTCGCGGTTTCCCAATATGATCTCCCGCTGCCGCTCCTCCTCCTCGACGATTCTGCGGAGAAACCACTGCCGTGCCATGAACCTGCCGAGGAGACCACCGCCATCAGCGCCCACATGTCGGTACGCATCCGTGCCTTTTACAAGCAGATTGCCGCCGCCTATAACGGCATCAAAGATCCGCCAGCCAGCATCGGCATCAAGCTCGAAATCCAGCCACAGAACTTTGACCCAGAGGAGCCAGAATGCCACCATCGGAGGCATCACTCGCGCCGCCTGCAGCTGCACGATCCCGAGACACTGCCAGATCTGCCCTCTGTGAGCCGCCTGGCCATCAAGTCAAGGGCGTACGGCTCCGGCGCCGAAAACGCGACAGACATACGCCCCCTGTCCCCCCTCGTGCCGCTGCAGTGCCTCGTCCACCTGCCGGCTGTTGAAGAGTGGAATGCCCCCAGGTTGTGGGAGCGGCCCTTGCCCGCCTCCATGCCGAGTAGGGTGATGCGCGAGCACTACCCCTGGCCGTGGGAGGGCCCGCTGCGAGACGCCCGCCACGAGTTCGGCGACGCCATCATGGACCAGGAGAAGCACCTCTGCGGGAAAAGGATCCCCGCCAGTCTGACCAGGGCCGCACTGCACCTCTGGCCGTTCTTCTCGCTCCCCAAGCATGACCAGTCCGTGGCCCGGCCGAACCTGATCCATCCGGCGGATAAAGACCCGGTGTCTGTCGGCCTGTGCAAGCTCGGTGCGCAGCTAGGCCTGTTCGACGTGCGTGCCGTGGTCACTTCAGACCTGTTCCCCAGTCCCGAGGCAGCAACCGACCAGCAGTGGTCGCAGATGCGGCGATTCCGGCTCGAGTTCCATTCCCTCCGTCCAGACGGGCGGTGGTACTTCGTCGGCCCCGGTGGCGAGGACCCGCACGACTCTGAACAAGGAGGGTACAAGATCTCAGACAAAGAACACTACCCCCGCGAAACCGACACGGACGAGGACATGGACCTCGACACCGAGTACGGCGACAACCCGGACGACGAGTACGATCACCATCTAGACATGTTCCGCACCGAGCCATGCAGGGAGCGGATCGAGCCCCTGCTTGCAGCGTTTGCAAAGTCTTTGACTCGCGACAACATGCCGAGCCTCGAGGACGCTGAGATTTTCACGCACCTGTGCTGGGATCCTTCAAACGACAGAGAAGTGGAGAAATATGGTCTGCCGATGAGAAAGGGCCACAGATGGGGTGTTAAGTTCATTGCTGGGCGTGGTGGTGAGAAAGAGAAGAAGGACGGCGATGCTGCTGCTACAGCACCAACACCACCCGTGGTGCAGTGGCAGGTTGCCGACTGGAGACCCAGTGAGGAAGTCATGAGTCTGTTCGAAGGCCTAGGACGTCAGGAGTGGCTCGATCTCGAGTGGGACAAGTATAGATCTACCGCGAGACACGACTTGCTGGGAAATAGCGAGTCTTCACCCATATAGTCAGGTGGGCAACTAGAGAGCTTCACCTCTCCTATGTCCCTCCGGTGACACATACCTGCGTTACACTATGTAAAAGTCTGCTACTGTTTCCTTCCAATTCTCGATAACAAAAGGCTCGCCCTTCATAAAGCCAGGAATATACCCCATCCCAAGGAACTCAAAAATACTATTACGAGGCCTGAGAAAGCATATAAAAAGAGCCCCAAAAAGAATAACAGGGATATCACCTACTTGCGCTCGCTTCGGCGCCATACACGGATGATAGTAACCATCAGAGTCCTCAACCGCCCAAAGGGACCTGTTCCTAAACTCTTCGCTGTTTTCCAGCAATCGGTGCGCTGCGCTTTCAGGTTCGCGTGATAGTGTCTCAGCGGAAAGGTAGAAGCAGTCGTCAAAGCTTGCGTCCTCGTACCAGACCTTTTCATCTCCTGACTTGGCGCGCTCTAAGAGGCTGATCATATCTTGGATGCCCTGGGCGGCCTCAGACTTAGGCACTTGTCGGGTTGATGACTGGGCGTCCCCCGACTCGTTGGTCTTGACGGTCTCAAGCCCAAGTAGGATCGTTTCGTAGAGTGAGGCAAGGGCCTGTTCAGAATCCCCGAACTGTCCACGAGCCTGAAGAAATGGTGTCAAGAATTTCTCAAGCTGGTCGGCCTTGAAGGAATCCCCTAGCCATTCATCGGGAAATGTTCCGAGACAACGTCCAAGCTTTAAGCTGAGACGGAGGCCTTTCGCAACTAGTACGCCGTTCTCGACAGACCCGGTGGATTCAAACAAGACCTGCGCTGCCAATTTCCTCGCTACTTCATTTCCATATGTCTGTGACGCGTTTATTTCCGACCAAGGGCGAGCTTTATACCTAATTTCTGCATAGGTCGGCACCCAGGAAGGAATATCGGTATGCGATGATGGTTCGATGGAGACCTGCGTCAAATTGTCCAACGAGAATTGGGGCGCCTCCCGAATTTGGCGCCGTGTCAATGCAACGGCAACATCTGTAAACACCTGCGCCGTCGACTTCTTGTAATCCGGCCTCAGGAACCCCAACTCCCGCGCGTCTGTTGCGAGCCCGAGGACCGAGTATACTCTATCGCGCGGGTCCCAACACTGCCACACCGCGCCAAGGTTGCTCATCAGGCTGTGCAACACGAGTTTCCACTCCGTCCTACTCTCCCGGTTCCACCAAGCTCCACGCAACAGGAACAGTTTCATGACTGCATTGAATTTCTGGATAAAGGGGACTAGGCCGATGCCGGAGAGAAGGCAGACCAGGAAAATAGGATCCCAGGCTATCGTCTTAGTTCCTCGTAGGAAGACCGTGTTGTTGTTGAGGATATTTTCCTGTACAAGCCAGACCCTCGTGACCCACGTTCCTGACACGATTTTCTCGAGCCGTACAAATTTCTCCCCACCGTCGCCCTCCCAGATCTCTTCCGGGAAGAAGAGTTCCTCTGCAATGTCATCAAGGTACATATGGGTGTACTTTGATGTGAACGTATGCCAATTCTCAAGTTTGATCTGCGCTAGCTCCGACGTGGCAAACAGCGGGAGAAAGTAATCATGTATCCTCTCACACAACTCGAGTGCCTCAAGATCGCCCTCCTCGCTACGGCCAAGATATGTAACAACCCGCTTTGCACATCTGTAGACCTGGTCCATCTGCGCAACCTGGTGACTCTTCTCTTCATCGTCTATCTGATTGATACAGATCTGGTCAACCCAAAACGTCTTGGGCTGCACATCGGCACAGTGGCGAAGGTCCTGCAGCGCGCTGTGTAGGCTTGTTGTGAGCGAAATCGTTCCGCTGTCGGGTACGACGTCCATGGCGAAAGGCTGCGCGCTGTCGCCCCAGACATAGCTGAGTGCTGTGTATATGGTGTCGGGGTCGTCGAGTTTGACTGTGCGCAGGCTGCATCTGAGGGGCTCAGCAGGAGAAATGACAAGGTCGAGGACACGAATGTAACCCGGCCCGATGGGGGTGTACTCAAACTTGCGAAGGGGTGGTCTTTGAAGATCGGTGGCCATTGTCAGCTCCGGCTTTCTGATCCCTCTCGCCTGTTGTAGTGGCTGCTGAATCCGCTCGAGAGGGGTAATTCGGAAATTTTCAAGTCGTAACAGAAACAGGACCAACAGGCTACCTGCAGAACAGGATAGGTCGGTTTATTCACACAGCTTATCTTATCAGCCTAACACACCTATAGAAAAAGACTGCGGAGATCCGCACCGGTTTAAACGGAGGATACACTGGTGTAAAGCTATATTGCTTTAAGTACCTTTACTTATCTAACTATTAAATGAATAAATAAAAATAAAACGTTTTTAATATAAAAAGTATGTTAAATAAAATAGTTATATTTTTTTGAAATAATTGTCTTAACTTTTAAAATATAAAAGGACTGGATGTATATTGCTTAAGAGGTATATGTATATAGATTAAAAAAAACGAGACCACCCACTTAAAAAGAAGGGCAGAGCAGACCCAAAAAACTCGCCACCCACACTTGCGTTGAGCACACCACAATGGTTTCACAAAAGAGGCCACGAGGCGTCGTACGCACCCACGTCATCCCCTTTAAAGACCACGCCGGCCAGCCATCCCTCACCGTCTTCAAGAGCTCGAGCCCGCTGCCATTCCTCTACAGCTTCTCATTCTACTTTACGCACCCGGAGGCCTCCCCCGACACCAGCCGTGCCGCAGAGCTCTACGAGACGCTCACCAGGGGCTCCATCTACGACTCCAACGACGTCGAGTTCCGCCTGGACTTGTACTTCCTCCCCAACGCCAGCCAGGATGACTGCATAGCCCACTACCGCGCCGAGAAGGACGCCCGCGGCACCTACCAGGCCCAGGTCGACGCCGCAGCCAGCGGCGACGCGCAGCCGCCCTCGGCCGGCGATGATGGTGACGGCCGCCTGCCGGGCCTGGTCGCCTCGTACGCCCACGACAAGTCGCGGTTCCCGTACCACGGGCTCCTGCTCATCTTGGACGCGGCCGACTGGCGCGAGGGCGACCAGCTGCTCGCGCACGTCGAGTTCGACCCGCTCTCGCGCGAGGACTACGAGAGGTACTGCAAGGACCCCGGGGACCCGCGCGAGCCCGACGTGCTGCCCGGGACGCAGGTGCGCCCCGAGGCCCTGACCGAGGACAGCCCCGGCTGCGGCAGGGAGCTGCCCCGGCCCCACTTTGGCGTGCGTGCGCTCGAGAAGACGCTGTGGGAGAGGGTGCCCATGCAGGAGGCCCGGCAGGGGGCCTGGCAGGAGGCGCGACACCGGGGCTGGACCACGTGGTAGTGATGTGATGGGCATTATTTTCGTTGCCGGCAGTGGGGTCGCGCGGATTTCATCACTATGCAGAGCAAAGGGGAGTAGATGGCTGGGCATGACAAATAAAATTCGACGGCGGTGTTGCCCCAGTATCCTCCAGCAAGGCTTCAAGAGGGCACGGCACCTGTTGATCCAAAAGTATCCATCTATCTACGATGTACTCGAGTTCTAGAATGGCCCGGCGGCGCCATATCCGGGCCCTGTCAGCCACAGATTCTCAAAATTACTCTGGGCCCAGAGCCCCGTCGTCCCGTGTCCGGCACCGCTGCGCGGGAACCTGAGCGTCGCAGGCGAGATCTGCCCTGGTCGTTGAGCACGTTGGCGAGCCACGCGCGGCCGTGGTTATCGCTGCAGTACGACGCCGTATACGCCAACACCGTAACATCGCAATAAGATACTATAATGTAAGCAGCCGGAAAATTATATTTTTCTTTTTTCAATATTAGGTGTTTAAGCATTTATCATTATATAAAGGGATTGGATGCATATTGCTTAAGAGGCATACGTGTATAGATTAAAGACGAGACCACCTATACTATGTCGAAATTCGATGCTGCTCAGCTGTTCTCGGTCAAAGGGCTAGTGGCCGTGGTCACAGGCACCGCCTCCGGTTTGGGCGAAGCTATGGCTCATGCTCTGGACGTGAACGGGGCAGCCAAAGTCTTTATTCTCGGCCGCCGCGAGTCTAAGCTCAAGGAGGTCGCATCAAAAGCGGTGCGTACTGGTTTCTGGTTCACCCCTCTCAGTTGGTTCCTGTCCCTGGGAAAGGAACGCAGGGAGAGTTCGAGGCCCATCTTTGAAAGGAGTGAATAGAGGAAACTTACAGACATATAAGGAAAACTGGTCACTCATCCCGGTCAGGTGTGATGTGAGCTCGAAAGATTCGTTGCAGGCTGCAGTATCGACAACTTGAATCGGAAAACAAACGGAGTTTGTCAATCTTCTTGTCGCCAACGCGGCTTACCTTCTAAAGTTGGCGAGGTTACGAACATGGGCCCCAGGCCAGCAGAGCAGACTCGTGGTGAACTACAAAGGGAACTGTGGAACAAGCAAAACTACGAAGACGCAAGCCAGGTTGTCAGTACCAACGTAGCCGGGTCGTATTTCACTTTCCTCGCCTTCTTGGGGGTGCTGGGAGCCGGCAATACACACCCCGACAGCGTGGGAAATAGTGGACTGCTACAAAGTCAGTTCATTAGTACTACGAGTTTGGGTGGCCTCCGCCGAGCTGAAAGTCCCAGTTATGTTTACAACGCTAGCAAGGCTGTCTTGAACCACTTGACCAAGAGTTTGTCGTCGGAATATGCCAGACATGGCATCCGGGCCAATGCTATTGCCCCTGGCTTTTTTGTCACGGAGATGACGGAGGTATGTTACCATCTGATCAAGACTTCCGATCGTTGAGGAGAAGCTTACGTCAGAGTAGGACTATACTCCAGATGAAGATGTCAGCGCCGTTGGCGCGAGGCCGTGGCAAGAGACTCCCGCTACACGATGGGGCACAGAAGAGGTACGCCGACATCTGAATCTCAGTTGATCCAAGTCTAATGCTTACGTCAGGATATGGCCGGTGCTGTGCTTTACTTGGCATCCAGAGCAGGTTCCTTTGTGAATGGATGTATCTTGCTGCCCGACGGTGGGGCCCTCTCTCAGACCCCGGGCTCCTACTAGACGTAGAGCGTACATCGAAATAGACACTTCAAAAAGCAGAGGTGCTGTTTATTGGGTGACTATTTGTGAAACATAAGGGATCAAGCATTGAGTATATGGGACTGGCACTGGTCATGATGATTTACTGGTAGACTGGTCCGGGCATTGGGGGCCTCGTCTAGAGCAGCAGCTACTAAAAGCCGAACACTACAACTAGAACTCAACCCAATCAAGAATTCAAGTCAATCAAACCTCGTTAACTCGTAGTGCAACAAAATGATGTGCTTGTGCATTGGGTTCAAACGTCCCAGTATGTCTTGGTATTCGTCAACTGCTGCGCTGCTCTTGATAATGATCAGCACTCTTGTCATACCCTGGCATTGACGGTCGAGATAACATACGCTGCCATTGCTTTCGAAGCCGACGGGCCTGTGATTGGGTGTGATAACAAGGCTTGCAATATATATGTCTCGGCATATTCTGGTCGTTCAAACATACTGATACGCAAGTGTGTCAATCATTGTTGTCGTCTCGATTTACGAGTTTTACCATTCAAAATAGCCATCGCCATAGGATGCACTTCTACTCGTCTCTTCTGTACTAAAAGACTGACTGTACTATTTTCGCGTTGCCATACTAGTAACCACCTGCACCTGATCTCTACACTTAGCTGGCAATGTCCTATATGTGCTTAAGTCTTGGGATCAAGTTCATCCTCATTCGCCCACCACCCGTGAATGTTGTCCGCACTCGGAACTACAGGTATAGACAGAAGACACATAGAAATCATGGACTAATGATGCGTGGGCTGCAAATCCTGGCACGTAATTGGTGATCTCGCAGTACTAAGGCTTAGCAATACTAATGTCAGTTACTCTATACCAGTCCCGTATTTCAACTGAAACTCCTGAAAAACAGATCGTCAAGCAGCATATCATCAACTCCATCTCCTCCTAGGCTTGACTGACCCTCAACCCAAGCTGCAGTAACCTCTTCTAAAGTGAGCCCTGAGACAACGTCGCCATCATAAAGATCAATTTCGCTGATTTGGCCGACATCAAGCCCTTCGTGACCAGAAATTCCGAATTCCATCTCTTGGTGAAACCAAGAATCATCCTCTTGAAAAGCCAATTGGCTCTCGATAAAAGGCTGCTCAATTGTCACATCAGAATTTGAAGTGGTTTCATATGCCCGCAAACAGTCTGGGATGTCTTTAAACGTCCTTTCCCAGGCAGAAATCTCATCCACCATGTCAAAGAGTTCTGAGTCCCCGATGGAGCTTTCCCAATCGTCTGAGAGCAATTCAAGTTTCTCCTCATCTTCTAGGCTCCACGGGGGCAGTAGCTTTTCCCGTAGAATCCCAGCAACAACGTGCTGTGCATTCTTCTCTGCGTATAAAACGGCTTCAATGAGCTGCTCGCGGTGCCGATAGTCCGTCAACTCGGGTTCGCTAAGTAGCAACTCGACTGCATCCTTGCGACCGTGTTCCGCTGCACCTTGGAGTGCTGTGCGACCGTGTATGGCTGCACCCGCCGCGTAAGGATCGGCGCCCCGGCTGAGCAGGTATTCCATCATCGGTATAGATCCCTGAATGGACGCGATTTGCAGCGCCGTTGCTCCTGATTTCACAGCAGCTGGCGCATTAACGTCTGCACCAGCACTGATCAGGAGAGTGACCAACTCCATATTCTCCTTCTCGACCGCGTGCTGAAGAGCTGTCCTTGGCAGAACCGTGGGCCCCGCACTCGGGTCGCAGAAAGGCCGACACGGGACCACGTCGATTGCATCTATCAGCGTTCCTGCATCAACTAGAAATCTGACCATACTGACGTCGTTCGTATACGTAGCTATCTGTAACGCCGTAGGACACCAGTCCGGTCGATCGTTGTGCCTCAGAATATTTGGCCAGCACTTGAGCTGTTTCAGCCGCAGAAGTATTGACAGGTGTCCTAGGCGGGATGCTACCAAGACTGTCCAGCCATCAGGTTGATAGTTTAGTTCAAGAAGCAGATCGACTATTTTTTCCGCGGTAGTTGTTGGCAGTACCATGACAGCGGCCGTCAATGGTGAACACTTCGTGTTTGGGTCGTCCATTCGGCAGTATCTGATCCAGACTCCCAGACGGTCCCAGTTCCGTTCAGCGGGTTTCTTGCTGTAGTCGCATACCAAAGTCTCTTTGATAATGAATGAGGGAATAAGGCCACTACGTTGCAAATTGTCTTGGCTTGGTTCAATGAGTGTTCGCAGTATGTCGGCACGACCAGCCCGCGCTGCAATTGCAACAGCTGTATTCTCCCAGTCATCATGTCGATTGACTTGGGTCCGTCGAGAGACAAATGCTTTTAGATCTTCCATAGTGAGGAGGTCGTCATATCGGTCTCCCCTCACCATAGAATAGTCGAAGAAATAAGCCGTGTCGTTCTCCGACGCAAAGCGAGCAATCATGTAGCACAGTCCCTCGGAATCATATACATCTGCGCAGCCATTGAGGATCTGGCGAATTATAGTCGGGCATGCAAAAGCGAGAATGAGCCGAAACATTGGCATGTGAGTGATTGGACGCTCAGAGAATCTGGAAGCGTGGAACAGCTTCATTTGGATGCTGCTGGAGAGTCGACAGGCTTTGATTCTTTCGGACCCCCAACCTTCAAACATGTATAGAAAGTCCGTCGGCTGTGATTTGAGCCCAGATGCGAACAATCCCAGGATCATATATTCTTGTTCCTCTTGGATTGCTCTTTGAAGGACAGTGAGCCCGCTGGAGTGTAGGGCAACTGCCTGCCTGGGTGCCTTGGCCAGCAATTCACCAATGAATTGCTTGAATTGTTCTCGCGTTTCTTTCGTCAGATCTAGAGCAAAACTTGTAGGAATCCTGTTGGGTTTGGCGAATAGGATCTCTTCTCCGGTGAGTTCACAGTCTGCTGAAAGGATTTGAATTGCCGTTTTCCAATGCGAGCTCTTAATGGCGCATTCCAGGGCGGTCTCGGGACGCGAGTGACCGTGTACAACGATCCGACGATTGATGTTAGCACCATGTTGGAGGAGCAAATCCAACGCTTGCGCGACCGCAGGCCCCTCACAGGCGCGGGCTAATATGTGGAGCAGTGACAGGCCCTTGCTGTTGATGTCCATGTTCTCCATATCATATGGAGATGCCCCCAATCTGAACAAGAGAGGCAAAACAGTCAAGCTGTTATCTTGTTTGGATGAGCGAGCGATCGCTTCGCAGGCAGATGAAATTGGTGACCCGAGCTTCGGAATGAAGCCGTTGACTGGCGCCCCATGCTGGTGCAGAAGAGAAATTACTTCCCCATCACCAGCTGCAGTGGCAGCTATCATTGCTTCAAGATCTGCATTCGCACCGCGTTCCATTAAGCAGCGAATGAGTGAGAGCTTTTCAGCGGACTGTCTCTGATCTGAACATGCTACCACGAGCGGAGTGACCAGGCCACATTCTCTCAAATTGTACCCAAGTAGTCGTCCCAAGTCGGATACTGCGATGGTAAAGTCGATGATTCGTCCAGGTTGACTGCGGATCACGTCCTCCGCTACGGCGTGACAGTTCGCATAGATAATCCATACCAGAGCGCTGTTCGAAACATGTGGGTCTCCTTTGAGCAAAGAGAGAATTAATTTCTCAGGACCTGGCCTCATCGCACCGAAAAGCTTACAAATCGCAACCAAGGGTACGGAAAGAACGTCACGTCCCACAGAACGGTCGTAATATCGTATGAGCTCTGTTGGATCTGGTCCGATATCTAGGGACAGGTCCAACATGCTGTGATTGTGTGCGTATATTGATTCTTTGAGTATTCCTTCCGCGACGGCCTGGACGATCTTTGAGTCTGTCATGGCCAGCGCATCTCTGAGGCGAGGAAGGACAGTATCCCACGCGGGCGCGTCCATTATCGAGGCTAAGGCTTCGCGACCGGTAAGACCTAGAGATTTCTTGGGCAACCCGTATAGTAGGCCAACGAGAATTTGGACAACTGCTGTAAGGATGCGTGATCCGCCGGATGATTTATGGATCTCGTGTCGGTGAACAGGAACGCCATCGTGAGGATCTGTTGAGGTGGCCCAAGCTCGAGCCGTTAAGGACTTCTCACGGTCGGCGGCAAACGTCCACATCTGTTGGCCTCGATCGGTTCGTGACACGGGTAATTCACGTCCAAACGATTTGAACGCATCACGGAACCCCTCGTCTTTCTCATATGTTGGAAGAAAGAATCGTGCTAAGCTAATGAGTGAATTTCCAAGTAATTTACGGGTTTCCAAAGGTATTCCACGTACCTACGAACTGGGAAACTGATTGCTCGACCTCCGTCCACGGGGGATTCCATGGCCAAGTAAAATAGTGCGCGAGGCTCTCCCACGTCGTCGGTGCCACCGCGCCCCTGGAAGGCGGGAGCTGAAGAGACCGGCGACTTGGAGGGGGCGTACGGATTTCAATGACATGATGGCTGAGCTCATGTGGTATTTGTGGTGAAGCTGTGAGTTCAGTAAACACAGCGTCACTCCTGAGTCTTTGGGTGAAAGACTTACGTAGTCGGTGAGCAAGTGTGGGTCTATCATATCTGCTGATGGCTTTGACAACTTTTCTCTCGTTGAAAATAAAGCCATTCACCAGCACTTGACTAGTGGTCTTCCCCGCCATCCGACGCTTATTGATGCGATGGCTGACAACCTTCCATTCCTGTTCATGGAGACTGTTGCGGTATTTCCAGTTCTTGAGTTGTGTTTCTAATTGGGATTTGCTATTTCAAGGTCAGTTAATTATGAGTAACTGCAAAGCTTGGCTTGTTACCTTATAGATACCCTAAACGGGTCTTCCGCTAGTCTTTGTCTTATCTGCTGTTGAGTCTTGCCATTCTTTAGATCCTGGATAATAAGGGATCTCAGCTGGTCCCAGTCTATCGCATTGCTTGACGAAGCCATGTTTTGTATTCAGGTGTGGTTCAGATGATTAGCGGGGCACAGGTTTTGGAGAGTTGAGTGAAGTTTAATGAGACAGGCTCAGCGGAGGCATTGAGGCGATGGAGCAGTGAAGTGGAAGGCAACGAGGATTGCAGTAGAAGTGGGGTATCTAGCCTTAAAAGCTTCGTTCTCCTGGAAGGTGCTCTCGGGCATTTGATTGGAGGTTGCCAAAATCCGATTTACCTGTCATCTTAGGCACTCCTGCCCGGCTGCTGGTGTTGTGCCACACGAGACAGCAGCTCTCTCATTGGATCTCACCAATTTCAGACCACCTCTTCTGCAGGCCTGGACAGCCACACATGCGCATTTCCAATACTGGAATAGCGGCTGGACGAGAGGTTGTTACGCAGCATCAAATGTGAGCTGCGTTGTGGTGTCTGATTGACGGGTTCCATTTTCTCATGCTGACTGGGAAACAATGGCATACGATTGGTGTTCGCCATTTTCCGACCGTTCCATCCTCTGAGGCTCAGTTCCATTTTCTCAGCTTTAATTGTATTTAGGCCCTGTTCAACCTATATTAAAAAGTTGTACGCCGGGCTCCAACTCTTCAACTTGCCAAAGACTCCCTACAAAACTTAATTTGTGAAGAACTCATCCATTTTATATACGACCTATCCACGGTCGCTGATCCGGTTAAAATTGTGAACCCGATCTCCTCTCTCACAAATGTCGATTTCTCTTGAGGCAATCTTTGGCGCCATCGCCATCTTGGTCGCTCTCCCTTCGGCCATTGTGATTGTCATGAGATTCATTGCACATCGACGGCGGCAACATATTCTGCCTGTGGTTCAAGCTCGTCCGGGTCAGTTCGTTGGGGTAAACGCTTGCCCACAGGATCCATGCCTAATCTTTTCAAAATGCAGGCCACCACGCCAATCTCCTACAGCTTCCACCTGCCTTCCGTGTCATCGCCCAGATGGAAATGTTGTTCCAGCCCAGCCGATGATCTCATGAGACTCAAACAAGGAACACCTGTGCAGTCACTCTAGCCATCGATGAGTTCTTCTAAGTCGCAGAGGATTATATAAAAGAGTATGGGCGCGGTCAATGTTCCAAGACGGTGATTGGAATCTTTCTCACCCCTTGGACGACTCCGGACTTCAAGGGCTCACGCCTTACTCGGTGGATGACTTGGATCGACGGTATTTCATATCACCGAGGAAGACGAAGGGACTGTCTGTTCAAGATGTATGGTATACCACTCTTGGTTATTCAGTTCAAGAGGAGATAGATAGGGGATCTAATGGAATATCATGACGTCGACCCGTGCTTTCCGCTCTTGAGCGAAATTATTTGTCAGTGGTCCAATATATGCCAGCATCTGTCGTTTATGTAGCTGGCCTGGGCGCCTATAGAGTCACCGCAACTGTACTCAAAGGACGTCCGTCACCACTTACGCCGCATGCTGGTGAGATTCACCTATGATATCAGCTTGATTCAACGGTTTAGCTCATTTTCTGTCTCCTCAACGACGGAGATTCACTGTAGCGAGCCACCACACCGAATTACTCAGAGTCATCCATTGGTTCCTCATCCATTGGCTCCCCATCCTTAGACACAAATCTGACATCCACCCGCGCACTAACGGTGATTGTGCTCGGTTCCAACGCAGGGCCCTCAATCGTCACTCCCTGGTCCGTCTGCGCGGTAGCACGTGAGGTCCAGGCCTGCGCGGGAGCCTGGGCCAGCGGGCCCGCCCGCCGCGCCGTCTGCTTCATGGGCCCCGAGTGAGCGACGTTGGCAGGGCCGTCCTCGACCTTGACGGCGACCACCTCCCGCCCGACGACGCCCGCATAGTCCTCGGCCTTCTGCACGGCGTCCTTCATGGCTTTCACGCGGGCCTCGCGGCAGATGGTTGCGTGGGTGGCGTCCGTCAGGCGCCACTCGGTCTGCGTGATGCTCACGTTCTCCATGGCCGACAGCTCGTTGGCGAGCCGCGCGAGGAGCTCCATGTCGCGGAAGATCACCTCGGCCGTCGTGGTGGCGGTGTATTCCTTGGGCGCGGTCTTGATCTCCCTGCCGTTCTTGGCCCTGGGGATGAAGGTCGAGGTCTCCGGGGCGGACGCGGAGAAGGCGGTGATGCCTGCGGAGGGGTGAGGATACAGCCCGTCCTCGGTCTTTTGGGCGAAGCGGCGGAAAGTGTTGATCATGGTCTCGGTGGTGCTGCTGACATTGGAGGATGCGTCAGCCTGAGAAGTGGTAGTAGACGAGACTTCGATGTGGAGTACTCCACGTTCTGCTCTGCGGAACACCGATGCAGAACCGTTGACATGAATTTTGAGTTGAGGGATCATTGCGAGGAAGTACTAGTCTGAGACAGGCAAACATCAATACGGAAGAGAAGAACGCAATGATGAGGTAAAGAAGAAGTACCAAGGTAACGTCGTGTATTTAAGGATTCTGGCTTGCACTGTGCCGTACGCCAAACTCTTGGCTTGAAAGAGTTAGGCTGCAGAATTAGCGCTGAGTTCTGCCTGATTCCCTGATGCGATACCACTCAATTGTGAATACACCAACATACCTGTTCCTGGTAGAGGGATCTCGATAGTCATTTTAGTGTCAAAACCGGTATTCAGATAACGCCGCTTGTTATGGAAGAAACAGAACCAACACACACAAGCTCGAAGATGTGTTGGCGTCCCATCATTCTCCAACCAAGCCCCGTGCTTGTAACCAATACGATACTGAGCTGCTCCATTGATACTAGAAAAGAGTCACACAAGTGTCTGTAAACTCGCTGGACTGAGTAATCACATTGCTAGGCTGGGTCATGGTGGGCTGCACGGAGTTAGTAGTAACCTGTGACACCAAGGCTGAGATCCGTTAATCTGTTCAATTAAACCGATCAGTGAGTATGCCAAAAATCGACTGAATGTTATTCAGGTCACCAGAAGCTCGCTCTCACCCGAAGTGGGTGCTCAGGAAAATAAACACACATATGGGTTAGCTGAACACACGGTCCATTTGTGCCGCCTATCGTCCTCGTTCCACGGTATCCGTCTGGGAGATAGAGAGGGCATCAAACAAGGGGGGATGAGTCTTCGTCCATGCTAACGAGCTTTCCGTGAAGCAAGCTCACTCTCGGACGGACTTCGAGATCTAAGCAGTAGATGATAATCCGAGTGGTCGAGTGTGTCTCGCCCCATGTATGTACGTGGGTACTTGTAAGTTATGACAGGGCTTTTGAAGTCGGCCAGGCTGTGATTTATCTTATGATCACGCCCTCCCTGCACACACGGATGCGATCTCGATCAGACGAAACGAATGTAAGTGAAAAATCGGCGTTTGGTAGACATGCATGTCCGAGATCTAGACTAGCAGTTATCTGGGTCGGAAGACTCTAAAAAATTGAAGAATATGTAAAATAGGAATCAAGGCGTGAACCAGCACTTTTACCTAATGTTGATCGATGTTTATAGGGCCGACTGGGACAAGGAGGTTGTCCTCCAGACCCGTGCAGTTGGAGGTCCGTCAAGTGAGGCGGCCGTGCCGCAGTTGGCCAGGCAGCTACAGATACGGAGTACTCCAGGTACGGAGCCTCGTGCGGCTCGGCACCGAGATCGGCACAACGGCAGAATCGCTTATCGATAAGGCGATCTGCGAAGCTGCGTGGGTTGTAGCTCGGCAAAATTAGAGCAAAGACGTCGACTCCAATGCCGTAGTAGACAGCACCCACTCTCGCTCGCTCTTTAGGCCCCTTTGGACTTTCCGTCATGTTGAAAGCATGCGGTCTGGTTCCGGGCGTCTCTTGCCTCCAGATCCACTCAGTACGGGCACTTTGGGCTCCTAGAGTGGTTCGCTCCTTCACTACTAACCTCACTGTCTGCGGGCATCAACGTCCGAAATCCTCCCGCACGCATGGTAGCCGAGACAAGAACCGCAGACTCAACCTGCCGACGATCGAAACGAACGAGCTCCAAATCCACAAATCGCAAGAACGTATCCTACCGAGCACGCAAGCGAGTGAGCGAGAGGTACACACAGAGACAGAGGTGCGCGAGCAGCTGCAGAATCGATGCCCGGAGAGCTGCTGAAAAAATTATATCTGCAGGATGAAAATATCGGGGACACCTCTCTGCCAGTGGCACGGGGCGACGCGAAGAACTTAGCGCCTGACAAATCCTATGGAGACTCAAAGGTCCCACAGGGTGTGCCTGCTTGGGAGAGCGAGCCCGCAAACGACGGCCAAGGCACGCCGGAACAAGTGCCATGGAGAAACAGAATGGGCAACTTCCAACGGGAAATCACTGTGCCGCAGGACTTCCATGCGCAACTCCACGCAAGTCTCCTAAAGAGTATCATGCGGAGTCAACCTGTGCTGCGCGGCATGCCCGTCTATGATGCAACATTCGACGCGGTCCGGTCGGGCAGGAACCTTTTCATCCAGACGGCACTCCCAGTCCGATCGCTGCAATACCTGTTGCCCGTCATCCAAGGCATCCACGATTTCGGCCTCTTGAAGCGCAGGCGCGAGGTCAAGCCCGACGCTCAGCTGCCGCCTCGGCCTTCGTCACTACTAGTCCTTTGCCCCACTCTAGGCGGCGCCCAAGACGTCCAGATGATGGGCACAAGGCTCCAAGGCCGCGATGTTGTGGTGGACATGGTGGCCTTGAGCGTCCCTGCTGCCAAGCACATAAATCCATTGAGGACCCTAGGATTCAACATTCTCATGTCCACGCCGGAATTCATCCTCCAATGGCTTGCACTGCCTCATGCCAAGATACCACTAATTGAAGCCCTGCAGGACGTGCAGACGCTCGTCGTTGACGGCCAAGCATCTTCTCTACGACGCGGGGACTTTATAGAGGTGCTAAAGGAAGTCATGAGTGATCTTCCCTTGAACAAGAATACTCAACGCGTGATCGTGTCTGACGAACATGATCCGCAGCTTGACGAGCGTCTGGCGGGACTGGTCTTGGACGGTGGTTATGAGTTCCTCCAAGAGCCCCGGCTGGAAGAGATCATGGACATGCAACGAGTACAAGAGAAGAAGAGACAACAGATGGAAAAGTCCCAGCGAGCCAATAGACGGCCGCGCAACCAGAAACGGGGCGTAGGAAGAGCCAAGGAGAGGTTCTAGGTTCTTTCTGAACACCGAATGGCAGCACCGACGGGTTCGAACAGGCAATATCGGTGATCTCGCTGTGGAAAGACTGAAACCCACGGCACCGTCCCCGCAACGGCAAGCATCCCGGCCCATGAAGTCCGGCTGACGAGTGCAGACTCCTCAGGAGACCAAGTCCCCCAGTGTAGCTCCCGTAATTCTCGATCTCGCGGAATCGGTCTCGGAGACGGCATCAGCACATGCCAGCACAGCCGGCGAATACCCTGGGGAGCGGTCACTCACTTCTCGCGTTTGCAAATCTACAGTCGTGTCGAACCGAATTCGACTCGGACCAGTGTACAAGCTCGCGGTTCCAAATTTTGAATCGCCGACACTCCAACAGTGCTTCACGGTCATGTGTATTTCGGGGTAGCTCTTTGGGGTTGGCGGCTTAGTGCAAGCCGTGGGGCCCACTCATGCGGATTCGGAAGGGAATACCTTGAATGCCACTTCCAGGGAGGAGATTCAATGGTCATGGCGGTTTTATTCGTGCTCCAGAAAGGTCCCCCGTGGATGATTTTGGTGGCTGTGGGGTCCTCAGATCCATTGTGGGACGGCCAGCGCCCCGGCCTAGGGCGACGACTCGGCTCGACCCATGTGCGACAATGCAATCAGCTGGCGACAAAACACCAAGAAACAAGCTAGAGCTATTGTTTCATTACGGAAACAACATCGAAAGTTGCAATTGGGTTTCCGTCGATTCGGAGCTGCAGATGGCCGCGAGGTTCGGCCGGGCTGACGGGCGAAGGAGCGTGGCAAGGTCCGTTTCTGGGCCGCCGAATCCACCGCCGGGCCGGTGCCCGCAATGGGTATTGGGGAACTAAGCTTTTTGAAGGCCATGAAACGTGGCAACCACGTCAGCCGTTCGATTGGGGCCGAGATCGTTCGACGGCCCGCGGGGGCGGTTGTGTCTGTCGTCTCATCCTCCTCCCGGGAGCTGTTGAGAGACTGGCTCTGGATATGTGCTCGAGACCTTGGGCTTTCCGGTATTAGCACCAGTTCTGTTGCTTCTCTCACGATATTCCGCGGTTGTGTCGCAATGACTGCGTGCGATGTCTGCATACTCCCGTTGCTGTTGCGACGTTCCTAACCGACCGGATGCACCGAAGGACAGCCCATGGCAAGCAGTGTGAGGGAGGCACCACGACTCGGGGCATTGAATGGAATCGTCCATTCACCCACACATATATCTCTCCATACGACCTTAGTCTCTTGGATATCAGTTGAATTTTCCTATCACAATCTCAATAGCCGGCGGGATGGCCAGTTTGGGAGAGCGGAGGGTACGAAAGCCCCCGTGGTCCCAGGTTCAAGTCCCGCCGGCCACCAACAAACCCCTGACGACCTGGCCGTTCAAGTTGGCTGGTCATAGGGGGGTCTTCTGACTTCTGGGTTCAGTTGGACCTGGAAGGGTCTTTTTGTGATCCAGCCTTACCTACCAGTTATTCTACCGGGGAGGCTGTTGTCGTGGACCCGTCTCCTCCACCCGCAACCCATTTCTTTCTTCTGTTCACTATTTTAACTGGTCATTCTACGGTCGGCCTCGCTGTTCGCACCCAGGCCAAAGCAGCAGTCGGCTGAGATGACTTTGCCCTTGGTGAAAACAGTTTCTGTCTAGTATAGTCGTCGCCTTTATAGCTCGTTGCTGCCACGGCTGTATCGACGTGACCCTACTGCTGAAGAACTCTGTTGTGTCTCTCAGGGACATCTTGTGTATGTCCCACGACTTGCTTCCGACTCGGGTTATCGTGCCACCCACCAACGTGTTTGGCCTATCTCCGAGCCTAAAACGCGTGTCGGACCGTCGAGGGTGGCCGACCTGTGTCCGATACTGGCCCCCATGGAAAAGAGGTTGGGTCGACGTGCGACTTGTCTTGGCCAGGGGTGTGGCCACGGCGAGAACCGCAACGCATAGTGGTCACCCTCTTCGATGGCGGCCCTGGGCCTGGGCCATTTCATGTTGACCCCCAGCGCGAACACTCAGATAGACGCAACATCCAGGGAGATATAATCCCATGAATGCCATGATCCTGGCTTATTTGATTTCGTCTACACTGCTCTCTTTTGTGCCAGACATTAATGTACTAATCGTCGCCCTGGTGGCCTACATTCCTTTCAAATCACACTCTTTCATTTCACCGTATAGCCGACAGTTTGACCATTGTCCTATACCTACACAGCAGATATGCGTTCCCACACAATTCTAAGTGGCCTCTCAGCAATGGCGTCCCTAGCCACAGCCGCCGTCCTCCACCCCCGCGCCGGCTCCGACCCAGGCATAGACCTAACTAATGCCTCGGACAAGGAAACAACCTACTTCTTCTGCAACAACGTCTCCAACGGCAATGGGGAAGCCGACCCGGGGATCCCCTGCACGAACCTGGTGACAAAGGTGGCCGTGAAGCCCTCGGAGACGGCATCCGTGTCCCTGGGCGCGGACTTCAAGGGCCGCATCGTGCGCGCGACGGACACGCCCGCCACGTGGGTCGAGGTGCAGATCAAGGCGACCGACGGCAACGCGTGGGGGGACGTCAGCCTGCAGACGGGGTGCGACGGCGCCGCTACGGTGGCGCCGACGGACGGTGGCGGGAGCGCCAAGGTCGGGTTTGAGGACGGGGGTGTCGTCGCTGGGGCGCCTGAGGGGGCGAGGACGACGCGGGAGAGTGATAAGGAGACGGTTATTGCTACGCCGTGGAGCGTGGGCACGATACTTAACCAGGAGGCTGTTGATTACCTCAAGGACAAGGTTGGGGTTAAGAATGCGTATATTGATAATTTGTCCGGGACGGATGTTGCTGTTAGTTCGAATAATCGGTTGGCTGTGGTTATGTATTAGAGGTAGGATGTTTATAAGTGTGTTTCGCTATGTGTATATAGTCGTCCCGGAACTACGTATCCTGACATCGTGTTCGGAACAGGCCTTGAATTTCAACGACCTCGATGTTGTCGTTGATATCGAAATTACCCGACCTTATTGTCGGACATGAATTCTTCAACAAGATGCAACACAATTCTCTGAACATGGCGTTAGCCCCGTTCACATATACCATAATGACTCAGCCAGTAGGAGATTACGTACATAACCCGGCCGAGTTGGGAAACATGAGGTCTTTTTGATACTGGTAGAGTCACTAACACTTGCAATGGATTTCTTGGGAGAAAGTCTCCGGCTTTCTGTAGAGACACTTTGGCTTGGCCGGATCCACCTGGTTGGTCCCTGAACTCCGCTCCATCTTTCGATCTTCTGTCCCGAAGTTGAAAAACGTGGCGCGTGGATTCGCCTTGGATTTTCTTATGAAACTACATGATGACCTGAAGGATGTGATCAATTGCCCCAAATACATGGTAGTGAAGTACTACAAGTTTACTTCTCCATTGAACACGAAATTACCTGTGTATACAGGCATCACCTGTTGCCGAGCTGATCAAACTTTGTTCGCATAGCTTCTTTAGATTGAGAAGGAGCTTTGAGCCAGTGTCAACCTGAGCTTGCACATATTGAACTGACAAATCAAGTAGGATCCGATCGTTCGGTGCACGCGCCGACCTCAGAGTTTCAATGCCCAATCTGCGCGGAGTCACAATTGCAATCTAACTGACCAAACGACATGTGACAATCAATCTATCGTTTCTTCAATGCCGGTATTTACGAACACATAAATCTCTGCCTGTACTGGATGTATCAATGCAACTAGGCAATTGAGACGGACGGTGCATCTGTCCCGGTTTTAGGTGTCGATTTGCTTGCGCCTTCCAAGGTTGGTGTTCGATATTCAAGCCGTGGTTATGATCAGAAAGACTCCCATAGGTTTGCATGAATGGTTTCTCAGACCTCCTTCGACATTAGGCCCAAAAGTCTCTTGTATGTTGTAATCATGAGCGACGAGACCAACTCTTCAACTCTTGGCTTAGCGTTGTCGGGTGTGTGACAATAACTAGGCCCGCCTAGGGCACTGCAGCTAGCTAGAAAATCAAATCGAAGCGGAATGAAACCAAGGGCCGACCGGACTTGTGGTTTTTAGGTTTGTTCCACGACGTCTTTGAAAACAACTAAAGCCGTATTCGTCTGTACTGCATTAGGCTTTGGCGCCATGAGCTGTGAATGGCCGCGCTGCGTTGCCGGCAGACACACTAGACGGCGGGTTGACGCCCACCCACAGTCTCGCCAGACGTATTCGGGTAGTGTGGTGGCAGAGAGGAGGGTTACAGCCAACGTCTTCCCTACGATCCCTGCGCCGATCAATGCAAAGCGTGCCGAGCCTTCGTCAGGGGGCTGTTTGGGCGGCACCTCCGGATGTGATGTGTGGGTCCCGGTCAACATCATATGTTACCGTTCTCAGCACACACAGCAGATGCAACAGGGCCGACGAAGTGCTCATTCCGGGCCCTGGAGTTATCGCTTTGATCTTACCCCGACGGCAAAGGGGAACTCCCAAGCTGTCACACGAAGTCAATTAGGGGAAATCCATGCATGACATCTCGATTTGTCGACAAAGGAATAGAACAGGATCGACGAATGACGTCGTCCGACGTAATTGGGCCCGGGACGAAGTGTTGGCGCGCCCAGGCGTCGCAAAGTGGCAATATCAGCGCTAGCACAGGGGCTCGTGCAGTCAGCAGCATTTGGAAATATGACGGGTCCTGGGAGAAGCAGGGCAAGCTGGGAGTGCCGTGCAGTGCGGAAACGAGGTTTCAATGCTTTGCTTCCAGAGTCGGCGGCGGCGGCGCCTTGATCAGGGAGCCGGGCTTCTCATCGTGTCGGTGCCTGTGCATCCATCAACCCCGAGATCCACATAACGCGGCTATACAACCAACAGCTCCAGCAGTCCAAGTTTAGAAATAGAGCCTGGATCTACACTAAGGCACAGCCACCAACAGTCCAAGTAGACCGCCACTGCAACTGAGGTAACCCGCAACTCACCAGCACGTTTGTTGCTGCTGGAGAACACCGGAAGAGTCTCGATTCGGGGGAACGACGAGAGGGCGAGAACATGGGCATAGAACAACATGACGGCATCCGTCGCACGAGCGGTCGGATTCCCCAAGTGACCTATGCCCTGTCTGGGAACGCGGTAACCCGCATAGCACCCCAGCTCGGGCAATGGCGAGGGTGCTCGGCAGCCCCATATTTGACAGCTCAAACCGAGGCTTGTCTTGGCACCTCCGCAGCTTTTGGAGCTGAGAGCAGCTGCGGGCTCTGGATGCTTGCTGGTTGCCTGGCACCCTGGGTCTGATCCTGAACCACGGACGGCTCGGAAGAATACATACAGCAGCCAACCCAGGGATTCCCACAGCTGACGATGACTAAAAAGGAGCTGCCGGCTGGTCGAGCCCGCCCAAGGCCAGCCAGTGAGCGTTCGTGTGCTGGGCCGGATCGACATGGGCAGTGCCCCTTGCCCCGGACTTGCACTTGCTGGAGGTGGATGACCCCAGGCGAAGCTCGTCTCTCGTCCCGGCTCAGCTTGTGGAAACCAGGAATCCTGCGTTGCGCCTTTTGCATCCTTGTCCCGCACGGCACTTGGCAGTAGGCTCGCCTGATGGCCCAGAGCCCCATGCTTGCCCAGCTGGGCGAGCTTCGTCACCGACCGCGGCCCGTGGTCCATGATGTTGTTTGGTGCCGCTCATCCGATATCCCAGTGCCACCCACCTCTCGCCATTGGAGCTTCGTGTGTTAGGCGGATTTGGTCAACCATGGTGAGACCGCTCCCCGGCATGGTCCCGCAGCCCATGTGCGGCAGTGTCCAAGCTCCCTCCCAACCCGAAGCTCGCTCGCTCTACCTAGGCAAGGCCAGGCCAGGGCGATGGGCATAAAAGGACGGCATCTCCCTCCTTCTCTCAGTCTTGGAAAGCGATTAGATTTAGAGTTTATTTCACACCCGAGAACGCTTAACTGTCTATCTTGTTTCCAAGCTCCACACCCAAACCCACCAAAACAAATCCGTTTCACACACACCAAACAATCCCAAACCCAACCGCAAATATGCGTTTCTCAACACTCATCGTCGCCATTGTCCCCATGGTGCTGGTACGTCGTCCTCCCGTCTCACACACCATTCCTACCACCTAGTGCTAACCTACTTACCATTAGGCCCAAGAGACCACCACCACCGAGTCCAGCATGAGCATGAGCATGCCCACGGGTACTTCTGCCCTGAGCTCGGCCGCCAGCGTCACCTCCTCCATCGGCTCTGAGATCTCGTCCGCCCTGTCGTCCGCCTCGGACCGCGTCTCGTCGGCCCTGTCGTCCATCACCTCCGAGGGCAACAGCCGCGCCTCGTCCATCCAGTCCGAGCTGTCCACCGCCACCGGCTCCGCCGCCAGCTCCCTGTCCTCGGAGCTCGCCAGCCTGAGCAGCTCCGCCGAGTCCGCGGCCTCCACCGCCTCCAAGTCCGCCAGCAGCGCCGCCTCGAGCGCCAGCGCGTCTGCCTCTGGCAACTACGGCCCCGTGCAGACCGCTGCCATTGGCATGGGTGCTCTGTTCGGTGGTGCTGCTGTCCTCGCCAACCTGTAGAATGGGGCTCACTCAGAGTTAACGGGTCGGGAGTTTACTTTTGTCTAATGGAGAAACGGAGAGCACTTTATTGTATTTAATCACTTGATACACCAACACACGGGGTTATAATAAAAGCCAAGCAATCAAACCTAACTATCTCATGCTCATTTACCTTCAACCTGTCCTTGCACCAAGTGCTTACACTGGGTGCAATGTGCCAAAACATGATTCGCCCACGATTTGATCAGGATTCTTCGCACTCCCAATCCGAGGCGAAAGGAACGCTTCAAGAGACAATGGTAAGCCTCGGAAGCCAGCTACAGAGAGTCTGATTGGAGAACCCACCAAGCCAGAACCGAAGCCCACATGTCAGCAACTCCAAAAAGCGTCAATGAACCAGTTGGAGCGTCCTAGCGCTGACCGGGCACAAGATGATGCTTGGCACCACCAGCTTGGTGCGCCCTCAAAAAGCCCAATGTCTCAGCCCCCCCCCCCCATCAACCACCGAACGGTTCCCCGACGTCCCACACGAACACGTCCCTGCCTTTTTTCTCCACCAGCCAGACCCGGCAAGAGATCAGCAAAGCAGCACCACCAGAAAATATGCCACCGACCCGGCTGCAGCAGTGGCTGTCGCCCCGCCCGGCGCAGCGCACGACAACGGCCCACCACGCCTCCGTCACCGCCCCCGAGGACGCGATCCTGTATGGCTTCGTCAAGAACACCGCCGGCCTCAGCGCCGTGCGCGAGACGCATTACCTGAGCAACAAGGGCGTCCGCGAGGGGAAATCTGGCCCGCCGCTGCATATTCATCTGCGCCAGGACGAGCACTTTGAGGTGCAGCAGGGCGTCCTGGGGGTTGTCGTGAACGGGAAGAAACACGCTGTCGCAAAGGACGACGGGCGCATCTCTGTGCCCTCTGGGGCGAGGTAAGTGTGCCTTGCCCGATCATCGACGTTTTGTGGGGCCCAACCGACGGGGCGGGCGTTCATCTCTACCTAATTGAAACACATACGAAAAAAAATCCGATCACATAAGCTGACACGGTCCACTTCCCTTTCACCAACCTCGCAGGCACACATTCTGGGCGCACGAATCCTCAACCGAGGACCTCGTCTTCACCGTCTGGGTGGAGCCGCAGGGGCTCGACCACGGCTTCGACGAGTCGTTTATGCGCAACTTTACCGGTTACCTGAAAGATTGCGAGAAGCACAAGGTCGCGCCGTCGATCTTCCAGATCCTGCTGTTCCTGTACCACAGCGACATCGTGCTGACGCCCCCGTTCTGGGTGCCGGTGTGGTTCCTGGTCCTGCTGCATCACTTTTTCGCTTATTGGGTGGGGGCCGGACTGCTTGGGTTAGTATGGTTGTGTCTTGCTGCGTTTTGACCCCGGCTTTATTGGATTTGTGAGAGTTTGTGGGCTGATTTATTGTGATCTGCAGGTACCAGGCGAGTTACCCCGAATACAGCCTGCTCAACGAGGGTAAAAAGTCGACATGAGTAGGATTGTGACTGGTGTATATTCCTGGCGACGGGGAACATGACGGCAGTCTTGGTGTATTGCGGCTGGGGGTGGGTCACTCGGCCAGGCTGCAATCAATTTCACGGCGTGGCTTTGTAATTTGGCAATTGACATGAAACATCTATTTATTTCACGCGGAGTGCTCCTTTAGCAAGCCACGCTGTGATGCATAATAATTCTGCTGCAAGCTCAATGTGCTGAAGCTTGGCCGAACGGGCTGCCAAAACGGCATCCGTAGACGAGCTGAAGAAAAGGCTGTCAACGTCAACGAAAGCGAGCATTAATACTCCAAGCAAGTCATGATGGGACCAATGCGTAGTTCTTTTGGAGACTAATTACTGTCAAGCTTTATCATCTCCGACTTAGGAGACAGTCAGGCCCGCCGAGGTCCATCGTTCATGGAGGAGCACATACACAAAACCAATGAGACTTAGCCTTGTGGATCATCCACGCCATCAAAGTGATCAATATGGTCTGAAGATAGCCTGCCCAACCGTTTGACTCACTGGTCCTCACTATGGGAGCGGACCAGGACGGACACTCCTGGGCCTGGATATCTGTTGGCCTACCTATCCTGTCATATTAGCCATCTCGAGTATAGTAAATCCGCGGTATGCCAGCTTGTTAGAAATCACGAGTCCAGAAGTAGCAGCCTTGAGGTCCATTCAGAATAAAAGCCACTGCCGCGAATTTCGAAGTAATGTGTAGACGCCCCACTGGTGCAGCATTGCCCACCTTTGTTTCCGATGCGGAATTGTGTTCTCGCCTGAGTTTCTTGACTTCAGTCTCAGACATTATTCAATATGGGATGCTAGAACAAGCTCGTGATTAGGGCATTGCTCCTATGTGCAAGCTGTTGCCGAGGGACAGGAATGCGAGTCGAATTGCCTACAACGCGGACACACGAAGGGGAACAAAAAGGCTACTTCAATGAGCAACTCAAAAGATGCACAATTTCTCACGGGTAGTGGAGGTTGTTGATTTTGGAGCTGTTGCCTGCAACCATGTACTGGTCTGCTGTATGGTCGGCATTGAGCTGACCTTGCACTGTCAGGCCCATACCTGTCCATGCCGCGGCTATGGCATGTAGACTGCAGTCAAGTTAACCAAAACGATTTCTATTCATGGGGCTGGTTCGTTTCGTTGATTATTTGCCAAGCGGATGCAAGAAGGGATGTTTGGAATTATCTTGCTGGACGTTTGAGCGTATTGTCTATGAGGGGTTGAACTTTCGTGCCTGGGCCTCACACGAGCATGAGTAGTCTATTACACCGAAGCGCAGTCTTTAAGTAGTTATCTAGAGTCAAGATGCGTTTTGTCATTTCAGTACTGCACAATCTTGGGAAATGCCCGTAGTCCTGGTTCTCGACGTGCTGTTGCGCTCCTCGCAAGTGCGCTGTCTGTCGGCAGAAAATCCACCGATTACTCACACCGATCAACGATTGACTAGGTCCTCTGTCTGAGCTGCTTGGTAAACTTGAGATAATCAAAAATTGTTGATGGAAGGTGAATTGTCACGAGCGGGAGTCCGGATGAGTGAAGGCGTGATGTTTGCGCCAGCTGGTGCAGGCCGCCGGTCGCAGCTGGCCGACAGCTGGCGGCGGTCATTAAAGTTTCTGACGGGCCTTTTCGGCTACGTGACCTCAATCGGAATCCTCAATCTCACCCTCGCCATCAACGAACAATCCGAGCTCCCCTTCGTTTGGCTTTCCTCTTCGCGTCACTCATTCTACTTCGAGATGTAGCTTTAATGTGTTTTGTCTTGCCCAATTAATCCCCTTTTGCCGAGTATAGGTACTTTGCAGTGGTCGCCCCTCACGCGCGGCGCTTGTCGTTCATGCGACCCCTTTTCTCGGTTCCGACGTTTTTCTTTGGGGGCCGATTGAGCCCCGAAAGCCGAGCCCATGGCCCAGCCGTTCCACGCCGGAGGGGCCGTCCCGGCTTTCAGACTCGCTGAGCCGTCCATGCAGGGCCTGTTGAGCGCTGTCACTGCGTACTGGCCGTCGCTCTCTCATCTGGATATCACTCGTCTTGGATCACTCATAGCTATCGCCGGCGTCATCCCTGCAGCATGGCGACTGCTTCACGGCGCCTGGCGCGAGACATACAGCTGGATCAAACAATTCTTTGTCGCCACTGTCACCATTCCTGGCCGAGACCCGTTGAACAAGAACGTTGTCAGCTGGGTATTGGCTCATGTCATCCAGCCCCGGAATAATACGCGTTTCTTCACCGCCCGGACCGAAGTCAGAGACAGGCTGGGCCGCGGAGATACACCGGACTCCGCATCGCTCAAGAAAACACAGAGACAGGTCCAGTACCTGCCCCACTTCGAGACAGTATGGTTCTGGCACGATGGCCGGGTTTTCATCATCCACCGCTCCCTCGAGAGCTTCAACGCCTCCATGTGCGACCCGGGGTACGACGGCATCGGGGGCGAGGACCTCACCATCAGTTGCCTCGGGCGGTCGGCTGAACCCATCCGCTCTCTGGTCCAGACGTGCCGGGACTTTGCCGACCAACAGACGCAGTACTACGTGATGATCTACTCACGAGACCGCTACGGCATCTCGTGGCAGCCCAAGTCAAGAAAGCCCATCCGCCTGCTGGAGACAGTCCACTTCGACGAGGACGCCAAGAAAAGCCTGCTTTCCGACATCAGGAAGTACCTCGACCCGGAGACCCAGAGGCGCTACCAGAGCAGGAGCATGCCCTACCGGAGAGGCTACCTGTTCTACGGCCCCCCGGGGACGGGCAAGTCGTCGCTGTCCACCGCGCTGGCGGGCGAGTTCGGCCTCGACCTCTACGAGGTCAAGATCCCCAGCGTCGCCTCCGACGCGGACCTGGAGCAGATGTTCCAGGAGATACCGCCGCAGTGCATCGTGCTGCTCGAGGACATCGACGCGGTGTGGGCCGGCGACCGCGACCTGCCCGACAGGGAGGACCGGACGATCGGGTCGAGCGGCAGCCACAGCCCCCGGTCGAATTGCACGCTCTCTGGGCTGCTCAATGTGCTGGACGGGGTTGGGTCGCAGGAGGGGCGCATCGTCATCATGACCACCAACAAGCCGGAGCTGCTTGACCCGGCTTTGGTGCGGCCGGGGAGGGTCGACTTGAAGGTTCATCTGGGGAATATCAGCCGCAAGTCGGCGGGGGAGATGTTCATGCGGATGTTTGCTTCTGACGCAGAGGCTGCATCATCGGATGTGGACCTGGAAGCCCTCCGGCAGTTGGCGGCCGAGTTCTCGAAGCATATCCCCGAGGGCGCCTTCACGCCGTCTCAGCTCCAAGGATTCTTTCAAATCCATTTGGATAACGCGATCGAGGCTGTTTCTAGTGTATCAACATGGGTGGCCAAGGAACTTTCGAAGACTGCGATCGACGACGACATTGAGATTGTCGCAGAAGGAAAGGCCTGAGAGTTCCGAGGTTGAGATGTGGGATACAGCATCCAATGCTTCCCCCGCTTGATTTGTATGATATTGTAAGATATGTCGCATTAGATACAATGGCGTTACTGGGGTCTGCATATCATGGGATTGGGAAGAGTCGTGAGCATTTAATACAACAGATTCTCGGGAGTAGACGGACATGGTCGCCGTGCATGACTATATTGTGCCTCTCGCGTGACTGAACTCAAAAGGCGTGCGCGCCGTCTTTCGTTAGATACTATTGTTGGACGCACTTGAGTAGTTGAGAAGCAGCTGGCGTTGAGCGGTTCGATAACTTCGGGGCAGGCTGATGTCTCATCCTCCGACTTAGTCAAGGACTACAGACTCAATTGACGCCCTATACCTACCGAGTTGCAATCATGAGCCCGGTTTACCTTGGGGCGTAATGATTTGTGGAAAAGTTGTTGGAAGGACCCATGATCGTAAAAAGTTTTCGAATCCATTTGTGAAAAGAACGAGACTGGTGCATGACCACACCTTAACCGGATCATATGCAGATTGACATACGCGGAGGTCGCTTTGACTCCCCGACGACACTCGTTATATTGGCAATGATCCAAGCAGCCGGTCGATCATTCTACCGGAGAGTGCCGCGGCCTCTTTTCGGGCCATGGCTGCAAGGTCCGCTCGGGATTGTTGCAGATGCACTCACCCAATAAGGAATGTGATCTGTGTCAGCAGCTGTCGTTATGCGTGAAATATGCTAAGCACGCACACAATGTGGGCGCGACGTAATTTCCGGGCAGCAGCAGGACGCGCAAGCGGGCGATCGCGTGCTAGTCATTTTTGGCTGGTTTTGCCTGACACCCGAAGTGGAGATCAACGGAATGCTACAGCGATCCCGCTCTTTAAGGTTCAGGGATCAAAGCATAATGGCAGAGGCATGCGAGGGCTGAATATAAACCACCAAGCGGACTTACGTACGTCCTCAGTATAAAAGCACCGTGAACTGCTGCCGAATTGGAATGAATCGATACCGAAGTCGACAAGCACCTCGCCAAGCACATTCATTTCAATAGTCTTCGCACTCGAACGGAGCGCTGTCACAGCCCTAGCCGACTTACACCGTCACTCGCTACATCAACCGCCCATCAACAACACCGAGGGCCACAAAAATGCAGATCGCACTTCCTTCACTCGCACTCCTGCTCTCCAGCCTCGCCGCCGCGCAGAACTCGAGCAGCTCTGCGCCAACCCTCTCGGCCTACGAACAGATCCGCAACACACTCGCCACCGAGGCCTTCCTGCTCGACACGCGGGACCTGACGAGCCTCGGGCAGGTGTACACGGACGATGCAACGATCCAGTTCGGCTCGGAAGAGCCCCACAGCGGCATCGCGGACATTATCGCTTTTGAGCAGGTCGCTCTGAACAACACCTTCACGCTGGTGCACACCTATGTCAACAGCCTCATCAGTTTCAGCGAGGACGGGTCGGCGAATTCTACCAGCTAGTAAGTCTGGAATCGCACAATGTGGCTGCTGCCTGCAATGGCTTCAACCGTCATCGAAGGGATAGAATACTAACCCGGTCACTTAATCTTGCAGCGCGACGTGGAATAAGCTTGGCAACGTCAACGATGGATACTTCCAGCAGACGTGGGCGAAGTACTTTGATACTCTGGTCGAGGCGGATGGGACGTGGAAGTTCCAGACAAGGACGGTCCAGATCCTCTTTGGGCCGCTGTCGTCGAACCTCACGGATGGTGGTCTGTAAATTCGGATGTTTTCGGAAGCGAATGCGTCTTCTCTTTCTTGGATATACAACTTGAGAAGCGCGTTGGACAGAGTCTTTAGCATCAATCAGCGTCGTATCTTGAATACTACTGCACTATTTAGCAAGGATTTTTTTCCACACCTTTTCACTTCCTCGACGCTCATTGCTAGCAGTCAACTGAACGTGAGATTAAGTCCATCCTCTTTGTCCACAAAGTGAATAAGCCCAGCGTCGTTCGTTGATGATTTCCCGCGGCTGTGAAACCCAGCATCGAGTCCATAGGCGACACCAACCACCAATTGAAGCGTATATTGTGTCTGAACTTTTCGGAGAGGTTGGTTGTCCTGCAAGTGGAGGGTCAACGGGGAGGGTTAAGCAGATGGCGTTGGCCAATGTGCATATTCGAGCCAGGGAACTGTTCAAATGGCATTGGAACATGTAGGATTTGGGTAGTGAGTTTCGGCTACTCATTTGTCTCGATTGTGCAGTTGAACATAAGAGGACTATAATTCTTCGGCGTTACAGGATCTCCAAGCAGATCTCGTTCATTGTACAATGTAAAGATCATCCTGAAGTCCTCCAGCATTTACATCACCCATCGAACCTCGCACCAGCCAGAAAATCATGCGCAGTCCTGAAAGTCTCCTGCGCGGACACAAACAAATTGATCGCGTGGCCCGTCCTAGCTACCCTCTTCCAGCTGAACTCGGCATTGGGGAAGATCTCCGCCGTCTCCGGGAGCAGGTCGCCGCACGCGGCCACGGCTATCAGGGGGGTGCCCTGACCGCAGAACGGCTGGTCCTGCTCACCCGTGATGACCAGGACGCGCCTGGTGTAGGCGGGCGCCTTGGTCATGAGGACGTAGGTGCCCATGTACTCGCCCGCGGCGACGACGTCCTCGCGCTCCCACCATATCTGGGCGAGGTCCTGCTCGAAGTCGACCTGTTCGTGGGAGCCGAAGAAGGAGTTGGTGCGGGTTGACTCGTTGGGTGAAGTTAACTACAAGATGACTTAGAACATTTATCACAATATGACGGAAGTAGAAGCGATGTATGTTAGAGGTAGGGAGTAGATGGAAATGAGAAAGAGGAAGGGAAAGTCAGTGCTTACATAGAGCGGGAAAGTAGGGTCAGGAAATCTCTCTGGAAAGAGCATGTTTGCTGGTTGGGGATTTTGAAGAGCGATCCCGTAGTACGATGGGAGGATGCGCTTGGTATAACCCGTGAAGACGCTCGAGTTGAATAGATCAGGATACATCTGGGCGATGTAAACGCCAAGCACTGATCCATAGGAGTTGCTGATATACAGCATTTCGTCGTACTGTGGGATCTGACTTGTGCTTCCAGACCTGATCTGGTTGGCGAGATCCACGTAAAGTGATGCTCTGGGAATAGTTAGTACGGAAGTTTATGCAACCAGAAATGGAACAAGGTGGGAAGTTGGGGGGGAGATCGTAACGATGATATTACAGCGTGGCTATCCTGTAGTGCTTCTGGAAGCAGGGCAGAAAACTCACTCGTAAGGGCCTTGATTATAAACCACAGGATCCGGGTGAGAGGACTTGCCATGCCCTAGGCGGTCCAGTTGCAATATAGGGTCTGTTGTAATTGCACGAAGTTAGAACTCTAGAGCTGGTCCATACTATAGAACCTGAAGCCATTACTTACAACCTAGGCCATTTGCAAAATGTCTCCAGGAGTATAGCTCGGGTTTGTAACTATCATATCCCAGGGTAGTACCTTTCAACAAAGTTAGGTTCGACACACACTTCCGAATGCGAAACGAGTCTCACCTCCCATTGCTGACCAGTAGTCTCTATTCGTGTTGAACTACAGAGGAAAATGGATGCACCCACATCTCCGCAGTGTGGTTAGGCCCTCATATGGTGACTTCCTGATTCCAACAATTCGCGGTGATAGAATGAAACATGAGCTGCAGCCTTATGCTGTTTTCGTTTTTGACTGTCGGCTCGCAGTAGTATCCGGCAATGGTCTCGGTTCCATTCACTGGGGTGATGGTATACCACCCGCTCACTACATCGTATATAGCAGTCTGAATGAAAGCTGGAGTAGACTGGTTGTAATGACTGAGATCATAATCTGAGGGTTATTCAGTATGGCGATAGGCACAGAAGTACGATAGAAGTAGACCTGGACAAACACATACTTTCGGCCGCGCCCGACACAGTGAATGTGACCTCGTGGCAGCTAGAGTACGTCAGTCTGTGGTATTGTGATCATGACAGAAGATCAGATGAACACAACGCCTTGGCCAGTAAGACAATATGTTTGTGCGCATTCAAGAGTGTCTGGGACTTACCTGGTACCTTGAGTCGAGGCGAGGGTTGCCAGCGTCAAAGCAGTAGTGGCGGACAAGCCTAAGGAGGTTGATCGAAGCTTCAGAAATCCCATTTTGAGTCTTTAAGAGCCAGTTGCAGGTTGAGAGGCGGTCTGATTTGCTTTGCCTTCAGGAGCTTCAAGCCAGAGTATGCCAAGGAAATAAATACTACTCGCCAAACCCGCAGATAAACATTGGAACGAACTGCCGCATGATAATGGACGATCAAAGTACATGCCTACGCTATCGAACTTTATTCTCTTGTCTGCTGCACCCAGCGGTGAAGCCTGACTCAAGGTGTCGAGTGTATAAACCAGGGCACGGCGGGAAATGCGCACATGCTATTCGCTTGTCATTTCAAGCTGCGTCTAATTGGCGTCTAATAAGATACGTTGAGAATACTGCCTGAATCCCTAGTGCTCTGCACTGATATCTGTCAGGGCGTTCTGCAACAAGCCTTGGGATCTACGAACCGGCAGCTAGGTAGCACCCGCACCCTACGCCACAAAGGGGAGATCACCCGCAGGATATCTCGGAACCACGCCCATAGAGGCGGATCGGTCAGAATGTCTCCCCGACGCTAAAGGCCAGTGATGTTGGAATCCTTTCGCAATCTTGCTTGCAATTGTGCCACGGCTCAATAGGGGAAGTTGTACTTCCTCGCTGCCACCCTCTCTACCAACGACGGCCAGAGGTTGTACAAAGGCTGCGCAAAGAAATACGGGATCCACGGCATCATGACGTTGCCCCTGACACCTCTGTCAACCGTGTCGATACACTTGGCCGCGACGTAGTTGATCTTGAGCCCGTGCTTGTTCGGGTCCGCCTCACGGACGGGGCCGGAGTCGACGGCTGATGCGCGGAAGTCGCCCTCGATGGTACCTGGTAGGATGAAGGCGAACGCGACGTCGCGATGCTCTATGGCCAGTGCTTGATAGAGGAGCAGCGACGAGGCCTTGGTTGCGGCGTAGAGGGCACGTGTCGGTGCCGGCACCAGGGCGGCCAAGGAGGAGACGAGCAGGATGGCCGGTGCAGTAGATGTACGTGTCAGCATCGGAATCTGGCGAGATATCAGTCTAATTGCCTGCTTACAGTCATGAGGGAAGGCCAAGAGGCGATGAAAAGACTCACAAATGTCAGAGCAGCAACCATGGGCCCAAAGAGATTGCCCTGGACAGCCCTCCCAGCCACATCAACAGCATCCTGGATGCCCTTCCCGCCAGCATCCTCCTTCCCCTCAACCCCGGTAAGCGCCATCACAGGCTGCAGCGCCGACACCCCAGCACACACGTGGATCGTGTCGAGGCCGCCCCACTCGCGGGCGATCGTCTCGCGGAGCCTAACCATATCCTCCACGACACTCAGGTCGGCAGCGACGCCGATGCATCCCGCGCCGCAGTCGGCGGCCAGCGCGGTGATCTTGTCCGCCCGCCGCGCAACGACGCACACCCTCGCGCCGCGGCGGGCGTACTGCCTCGCGACGGCGTGGCCGACGCCGCTGGACGCGCCGAGGACCAGGACGCGTTCTGCTGCCGAGGCTAGTTTTGTGCGGCGGGCGGTGATGCGGCGCAGAAGGTGGATCGTTGGGATGGCGAGGGCCAGCAGCGCCCCGAGGAGGCGCAGGCGTTGCGAGACCATGGTTGTGGATGTGAGTGTTTGGATGAAGCTTGGTGGATCGGGTCGATGCTGAAGAATCGATCGATCGGGTGGTGTTTTGAGATCCCGAGGGACGGGGACGGCTGTGACGGGGCATGTGAATCTAGGTTTATGCACCGGGGTTCGTGAGAGCGACACCCCCCTCCCAAAACCCCATACTGCGATGCCGTCCCCTAACCCTGTCAAAAACTGGAGCTGCCTCTCTTTTGGGGTCGAGGTGCAGTCCATTCAAGTTCCCTCTGTTAATTATTTGATCAGGTATAGATCTCGCTACCAACAATTCCAGCGTGAGATCTCAAGTCAGATACCTTAATACCTAGGCAAGCATGTACGGGAGGTGGTTAACGGGATGTGGCCTGCTGCAACCGAGAACCATAAACGCTCCTCTTGCTGCACGTGCATAGTTTTGCCCCGACCATTTTGATAAGGTGAACTGTCAAGATATTACAGTTTGTTTCAATATCCTGAGTGATGGATTGAATTTGGGATACTCATCTCCATGACGAATGGGGAGTTGGGCACCGCCTCACAAAATAGCGTTCTGACAGCCTCAACCATGCCTTGGCTCCCTGACGATCTCTCGGCCGGGGTCGTTGCGTGCATGTTATTTCATACGCTGTAGATCTCCGGACAGGTAGAAAAGGACTAGTGATGGCGCGCGGCATGTCCCCCCTCGATCGAGGGAATTATGTATGGTGCCCGTTCCCGGCTTTGCCATACGAAGCCTAATCTTCCGAGAGACCGCGGGCACGGACGAAATAGATGAACAGGCCCACCGTCGGCTCTGACTCTGACTGGGAACCGGGCTCCAAGGGGGGGTTAGTGGCCCTACGGCCCCATGTGCCCGGGTCGTATTTTACTCGCAGGCCACGAGCGATGGTAGGGTGCCAAGGTTGAATAGAGTTCTGGGCCACTTCTTCCTCTTCCCCCCATCCAGTCGTGAAACTTCTTAGAGTTGCAATGCTGACCGGGCTCCTGGACTTGCGTCACGGCAAGTCTAGTAGCTACCAAATATGGTCGCAACATTCATTCGTTGCCCTGTCACACGTCCATTTCCGTCTGTATTTCTAACCATCACTATATGAGATCAGACATATACGTCCGCGGCTGAATGTAGGTGCCAACGCATCCACGACCGGGGGCGGCGGGGCGGCGATGACGAGCATGCCTCAAACAACCTTGACGGCAAATAATTGTCTCTTATTACCCCCTGTTTCGTTCCGTTTTGTCAGTGCAGTCTACCTTTTCGAGCCCAGCAGAATAAGGTTGCCCCCACGTTCAACCTTGACTGGGACATAAAACCTAGTTCGGCGAAAGACCAAGCTTGCTGAGGTCTTTGACTCGAGCTCACCTTAAACCCCCCTAAGCATCACGCCGTGAGGAACCATTTGAGAGACGGCAATCCTCTGTCCACTTGACTCCACATCAATGCAGGTACGAATCCGGCACTGTTCGCCGGCCGCAGCAGGGGGCCAGCCTGCTCCAATGACTTGATTCTTGTTTGCTCCGTTCCCTCGACATGCATCTCATCTGAGCGCAGGACTGCACCTCCACATCTTCGGTGAGACGGAGATTCCGCACGCACGGGAGGTCCTCCCCCGGTGGGATCTCGAATGATGACCTCGCCCAATTCTGTCCCATTCAAGCCCATCTCAACGCAACACAGGGGGACACAAATGCTGCGCTCCCAAATCCAACAAAACAACACACCGCCGTTAAGCGAGTGCATAACGTTGGCTTACTGCATCGTCACGCTGCAAACCTTGGAATCAACTCCGAATACGAAACCGCATGAGGACTGTGCAATGCGACCCAGTGAAGAGTAAAGCGATTTGAATTATTTTGGCACTTCTTCCGCTTGAGCTCTGGGGACACCAACAAAAGAATAATACACAAGCCGCCCGTCAACAATGACATATCATTCTGAAGGAGAGGGGAGACGACCGCGGTGGAAGTTTTGGCGAAGCAAGAGCGGCGAGCCCTCTCACCCCAGCTCAGCGACGAAACAGAGCAGCAGCCGAAGCGACGAGAGTTACAGAGACGGGCCATCTAAAAGGCTAGACGACCAAACCTTCGAGAACGCCAGCCTGCCGGGGCAGCTTATCACCAATAGCTCAGACGCCTCAAGCGAGCTCAAGGAGTCTATCGCCTCCCCAAGCCTCAACCCGCGGTCACTGAGCAACTCATCAATAGCACCAGTCGAGCACACCAAGTCGACATCAACATCAACATCCAGCCCGGTCGTCACGCGGGAGACGCACACCGACCCAGTGACAGGCGAGCTGACTATCACAATGACCACCACAATAGTCACCACAACAACGACAAAGCGCATCATCAAGATCCCCCCAGCGACCCAGGACGAGGTCGACCTCGACGAGGAGCGGCGCCTCGCCGCAGAGTACCTCGCGTCCAACGGCCTGAACAGCCCGCGGGACCACCCCGGGCTGCATCCCGCACCCAGGCGGAGCGAGAGTCATTCTAACTTGATCGGCCGCTCTGCCGAGCAGCCGTTTGGGGCGAGGCCAAAGGTCGCTGATAGGTCGTACTCGATGGGGTCGCGGACGGGGCCGCCGCCGAGTTTCAGCAGCAACGCGCGGAACTTCTCGCGGCCGGGGCCGAAGCAGGCGGGTGAGGAGGCGCAGGCCCGGTTGAGTCTGGATGCGAGGCGGGGGTTGAAGCGAGGGGAGTCGATGAGGTCGAAGGCGAGTACTCTATTCATTCTTCATCTCAGGCAGACGTTGTGCTGATGAATGACATTCTAGTCCCTAATCTTAAGGAAGCCGGACCCAAAGCCCGCCGCGCTCAACCAACACCCGATGCCAGATCTGGAGCACCAGCAGAATTACTCTCACTCAATAGACACCATAGCCCTCCATAACACGCGCACGCGGCCCCACACGAGAGACGGGGGCGAGAAATGGACCGGGAGCCAGCGCCACCTGACTTTCCACAAGCCGCGGAGCCTGTACCCGACACCGCCCCCAATCGACGAGACGGAGCTGAGTCCCAGGCGAGGCAGTTGGGGCACGTTCGGCGGGCAGGGGGGGATGAAGCAGCAGCAGCGGCAGCAGGTGACGAACAACTTCATCCTGGGGATACCGAGCACTGGGGGTCAGCTGGGGAACATGTTTTGACCATCGGAAGATAAAAGAGGTGATGATAATATTAGAGGTGGATTTTTCTGCGCTCATTGAGCGAATGTGGTAATCTGAGTACATCCCCTTGGTTGAACATGCGCCTTAATGCAGATTCGAGAGGAAAATGTAATTCTTACCCTTCCATACACCTCGTGTGTTCGGAGACTGTCATCATAGTGAAGCTGTGTAATCTGACAGATCACGCCCTGCGTCAAAATCTGCCTGCAGCTTCTAGTTACATCGGGCTCGACTGTCATTGGCGGGTTATACGACACTCAAGGCTACTCAATGTACTCAATGTAGTTTTCAACAAAAAGATGTTTGACCAGAAGAGGGGGGCCACGGTGAGTGCAGCATCGTTGCATGGAGGCCTCTGATTCCAAAAGGCTTGGACTCAACGTTTTGCATCAGACTCTAACAATACCACGACGGGTGACCGAATTACACAATATTAAAAATGAATTCACTTAATATGACGTTACATACACCGGCAACTTATTGTCTCCATTCTGCTCAATACTTAGTAACTTGTAGGACCTCTAGGAATGGTGTTGCCAGCGGTTAGATGCCACTAACATCATTTTTTTCAGGAACAGCAGTTCCCAGTGACAGTCCTTCAACAGTCTTTATTAATATTACGCATAGCAGCTGCCCACCATCATTACCTTGCTTCAATACTTGATAGCAGCTTCACATGTCAGCTGTTAGAAGCCGCTCATATCATCTAGCGGAGGGGCGGCCGCAATCATCACTTTTTGTAGACTTATATCACCACACATGGCAGCTGCCTTTTATATAGATTTTGCTTCAATGGTTGAAGATATTTTAAACAATGTATCGTCAGCCACTAGAAGCCACCGTCATCAATAGTCTTAGCTGACTGCCACGGGTCATTCTAGGGGGTCTTGGCGACAAGTTTTGACTGTGCGAGGAGACCAAAAGTAAAAGGTTGAATTCCACATTTGCTGCAGCGACGTTGAGAAAAGGGCCGACATAATATATCCGGGGACTTGGACTTATCCAATGATGGCATGTCCTTGAACTTAGTGATTCGGCGCTTACTATAACACATTCAGCTGCAATATATGAATATCAGCAGCGGTCTGACCGCAGGTAGTAACTACACTACTCCAAGCCCAATACACTTAATAAGCCTAGAAGGTATTCAGATCATTGTAGTCCAATGGGGCGTGGATTAGATGTATGGCCCCTCGCTCTCAGACTCAACAGTGACTTTAAAAGCCGGCCTCGTTCCACTGTTCAAAGATTCTTTCGTTCCTTAACAATTCCCAAGCCCAAGCCCTGGCAGATATTCTCAACAAAGTTTATCGAAACCGCCGTCATGAAGCTGTCACAGTCGATTCAGATCTGCGCCTTGCTGGCTGGAATCGCTTCTGCCTTCCCCAGCCCTTCTGCACTCACCGAAACTATCATGCTCTCCAACGGCACCGTGACAGTGGCTGTCGAGGTCGAGTCCAGCGAGGGCCTGGATGAGCGTGCCATTCTCGGTCGCTCTTCGGTCGACTGCAAAGGCAGCAGCCGTTGCACCAACAGTCAGGGATTCAAGGACCAATGTCGGGCCGCTTATTCCAAAATTGAAGATACCACCTACACCACCGGGGGAGCGTAAGTCAAACAAAAGAACCGTCAGTATCGACGTCAATCACGAAAAGTGAGCCTAATGTCGTCATGTTTGCAGGAAGAGCGGTGTATGCTCTGGCAATTGTGGGATCTTTGTCCAGAACGGCGGCTGCTCCAGGTCAGGGGCGGATCTTCGTAATGGCTACAATGCTGTTCGGAATGGTGGTTGCCAGGCATGCGGGTCATACCACGGTAGGGCTAGAGTGCTGATGCCCATTAATTGAACAGGTGCTGACATGAGAATAGACGGCGGCGGCTGCTTGATCACTATCAACTTTGTCACCGGCTGCTGAAATGCAGCCCAAGCAAAAGATCACTGGTAAACTATGTCCGCGGAGAGCAGATATCAAATAAAGAAGCAGAAATAACAGGCTGCCTGTTTCAAGGGACGGTGATCGGAAAAGGAGAGGGAAAACCAAATGGATCGGGGTCACTAGCACCTGGGCAGTAGGTAAAATATGGAAAGCCTTCAGATTGACCAGCTCGAGCCACGAGGCTTCGCAACTACATCGCGCCGTTGCATGCTCGCAGACGGCTTGCATTAGTCCAGTGTAATTACAGAAATTTATCAAAGTGAATGGTAAATAAATGCTGACAGACTGCATGCACATACGATTCTTGATGGACAGGATCAGCCATTGGTCCCCCATCGCTAGGCCGAGCTTTCATTCAGCGACTGAAGTATGTCTAGCCCCCACTCCAGACCCCGCGCCCTAGCAAGCCAGGCGCATGTAATCAGGTAAGTAAGCATGGGTGACCTATTGGCAACCGACACGTCAAGTGTCATTGAGGCTATGTAGTGGCGCTGCTAAAAGACAGAACAAGCGTTTTTACACTTTCGAGAATTTTCCCGACTCCCTGGGACCAAGGGAGGGGTCTTCTACGCGTTCATAAGCCGAATACTTGGAATCCTAAACCAGAGACGACGTGCCTGTGATCTTAGGTGACAGGTTTACGTGCAGACAATATCTTTGCAAAGACCATGGATCCCGTGACCGCCCTCAATGTCGCGGCAGCTGTCGTGCAGTTTGTGAGCTTCTCAGCCGATCTATTGTCGACTTCCAAGGAGCTGTTCAACTCACCACGGGGATTGACAAAGAAGAACTCCAATACTGAAGAAATCTACACAACTTTGAAGGATTTGAGCGATAGACTGATCACTTTGACGGATGGAGACGACGAAGATAATAGAGCCAGCGACAAGAGCAGTTTCGGTGATGATGTGCCAGAGGCGAGGCGCTCTTCCCGTGATAACCGGGCTCACGCCCGATCTGAGTTCGAACAATTGTCACTGAAGTGTGGCGACGACTGCAAGGAGTTACTCAACCTACTGGAAGGGGTGATGAGGCGAAGTGGGAAGAATCGGCCATGGCAAACAGCCAAAGCAGCCGTCAGGAGTCTTCTGAGTCAAAAAAAGATTGCAGAGCTTGAGTCAAACATTAGAAGGACCCGGGACATCATGTCTCTACATCTTCAATCCCTCATGAGGTATTTGAAAATTGCAGAGACACGTCTCCAGCATAATTACTGACAACACATCATCAGCTCGGAACTCACGGATCTCAAGGTCTCCATGAAAAAGATCTCCACAAATAGTCGGTCCCTCTCGATGCAACAGGCAGACAGGCTTGAAGCAATAGATCAAGGAATACGGAACCTGAAACTCTCTTTGCAAGACCAGCAGGCAGACAGCGAAGAACCACGAAGAGTCCCTTCAACGACACACATCGAGAGACTCACCACAAACATGAAGACCACGATGACAGAGAAAGCAGATGCACTGGCGGAACAATACATTGTGTCGAGCCTGCACTACTCTTCGCGCACTACACGCTATCAAGACATACATGCTGCATCCCGTAACACATTCGAGTGGATTTACGAATCTACCTTTGTCGACTGGCTTCAGAATGGAGAAGGGGTCTTCTGGATAACAGGAAAAGCGGGATCAGGTAAGTCCACGTTGATGAAGTACATCGCACATCATGAGACGACTCGGAGGTGTCTCGACAAGTGGGCAGATCCGAAGCCAGCTATCATTGCAAGCCACTACTTCTACGCTCCTGGATCTGCGATGCAAAAGTCCCTGCAAGGCCTCCTACAGGCGCTACTTCTGGACTTGTTCAGGCAGTGCCCTTCAATCATTCCCTCCGTTGTACCCGAACGATGGCGGAAGGCATCATCAGAATCGACTCCCGAGCAATGGCAAAGACAAACTCCCGGGCAGAATCATGAGGCATGGACAATGCATGAACTTTCCGAGGCTTTAGTTCGGGTCGGATATCTCGATGACAGCCCTGTTAGGTTCTGCCTGTTCATCGATGGCCTGGACGAGTACAGCGGAGATTATCTCGACCTATGCGACATGCTGGGAAGACTCTGGCAAAGTCAATCCCTCAAATTCTGCGTATCAAGCAGGCCTTTGAACGAGTTCGAGTCGGCTTTTGGTTCTGATTTTGACAAGACGCTTGTGATACACGAGAAAACCAAACAAGACATTATGATCTCCGTTCAAATTGAATTGGAATATTCGTCAGAATGGAGGGAGTGGGCAAGAGAAGACGAATGGTCCAGCGAGTTACCCAAGAGAATCGCGGAAAGAGCCGAAGGAGTGTTTTTGTGGGCTTATCTCGTGACCAAGTCTCTGAGAGCGGGCCTGTCACACGGAGACAACCCAGAAGAGCTGATGGATAGGTTGCAGAGTATCCCTTCGGATTTAGGCAAGCTGTTTAAACTCATGTTGGACAGCGTGGACCCGAGATATCACGGGCAAATGGCTCAGATGCTTCAAATTGCATGCGCAGCTGCTGAACCGTTGCGCTGGGAAATTTACTTTCATATCGACGAAAGTAACCATCGGACTTTGATGGGCAAGAACACCGAGACCGTCATGTCTTCAGACCAATTACCACGTCGCAGGCATCAGACTCGAAAACGAATCAACGGACGCTGCAGGGGTTTATTGGAGCTAAGCAAATCCCTTGTCAACAACACGCCGCAACGGGTCCAATTCCTCCATCGCACAGTCCGAGACTTCCTGCTCACAGATGAGATGACAAACTATATCTCAGCAAAGCTCACGTCGGAGTTTGAGGCTAGCCTCGCAATCACCCGTGCTTTTGCTGCGTGGCTCAAGACATGTCCCTTCAAACTCGGTGTGGAATCTGGCGAGGGCCAAAAGCTCAAGAGCCTTCTCGAGGCAATGTTTGTCTACGCTGATCAAGCCTCGGAGGGCCATGTCACGGAGACGGCAGTGATTCTGGACGATTTGGAGAGCGCAATCGTTGCAATGAGTAAGAAACCAGGATGGTGGGACGGGCAGATGAGGCAGGACCCTCTCCGAGTCTTCCGAACGTGCGTTGTTCAGGAAGACGTCGCGAATTATTTGCGGCATAAAGTGCAGCAAGACATCCGATATCTTTCGGCATTGCGACGTCCGAGTCTCTATGTCGCTGTCCGTTGCTGGCCAACCCCAACAAGAACATTACGGGTCCTTTTAGAGAGCGGCGAAGATCCTAACAAGCCTTCTCAGTTGATCCCTGGTCGTACTCCGTGGTGCGAATTTGTCCGATGCTGCTGCGGATTCAGCATGAGAAACGTTGAGGGGTTCCAGTCTGCCTTGAAGCAACACATTTTCCAACTTTTCCTCGAGCATGGAGCCGATCCCAACGACAATGGATTTGAACAACTTGGAGGACGGTTGTCGGCATTTTCTATGTTCGTGCTCGCAGCATTCCATCGCATGACGCCTTCATGGGAAAAGCAGAGCTCGCAGCTCTACGATCGAACGCTCCGCGACTTCTTGGAAGCTGGCGCCAGTCCAGGGGACTACATCAATGTTGAACCACTCCTGCTCCGCCTCAGGGCCTGCAGTGCGTTTCAGGATGATATGTCGCTCTGCGATGATATTGAGAGAGCACAGACGATCAAGGCCCAGCTTTCTCGCCAGCAAGAAAAGGCTGTGGACACGGGCCGGGCAGAGTTTGGCGCAGGCATCGCCTCTGTGCTTGGCATGATCTTGAGGTTCGAGGAGGGGGCAGACTGTGCCCATGGGAAGAGAAAGGCACCATCCGAGTATGATATGCAGGAGGGAGAGGTATCGAAGCGAGCTAGACTTTCGGATTCTCTGATTTGCGACCCACATGTATAGACAAATGCAAAAGAGTAGGAGCAGAGCCTTGCCTTCTAAAGTCAGCAAGGAAAAACGCAACCATGCAACCACGCAACCACTTATTTTATTACCGCTCTCCGGTATCACGGCAGTCTTGTCCACTCAGAACGACAACCGAAGTCCTAAGCGATCAAGATAATGCTGGATAGAGCAAGTCAAATCCCCTCTAAAACTCTTGGGAGAATGGAATCCGTCGTGTTCCACAGCATAGCACAGTCGTTGTTCATCCAGAAGGCTCCTGTGTACCACCTCGACCGAAGACCCTGCAAGGCATTCGCGCGGGACACAATCCCACCGTGCAGTTGATCAGCGGTCCACTGCCGATACAATGCTCCATGATCATGAAATTCCCTAAAGTCCACCTGTCCGACATCCCCGGCGGGGATTGTTCCGGCATCCATGAGGTTCTGCAACGAGCTGCGCACAAGGCCTTGTGCTTCCTCGAACTCGGTATCTCTTGGCACGATAAGTACAGTTCGGTAGATAGGCCCCGTTGACGAGTTTCCCAGAAAGTCGAAGCTCGACAGCGCAGGTACGGGAGGAATATCAAGGTAGTTCGAAGCCATTGCCCCAGGTGACGTGTACTGAACCCCCCGTGCAGGCAACGATGGATGCGATACAACGCCAGTGTAGCCGCGGTTGCCTGAGGTCGACGAGAAAACATACGCCTCCTCATCGTCTAAATCGAATATCCTTTGGTCCAGCGTTTCGGGTCCAATCGTAATAAGGAGTCGCTTGGCGTTAATTTCGGTCGTGCTCCCGTCCTTTCCCCTCACAACAATCTGCACCCAATCATCCGATCTTTTGGCAGAGACCACCTGGCTCTCATACATGACATCGCCACCTAGCAGCTGTGCAGCCTTTTCAAACACCTCCGAGTTGTCGCCTGAGACAGGCTGTAGGCCGAGATCGGTGGTGGCGCCGGTGAACGCGTACGCTTTCCACACGTCGATCATGAGTGCATTCTCAAGGTCGACGACAACAGTGTAATATATCGACGGACTCAGTGCTTCTAGATCATATTTTCGCGCGAAGTCGTTCCAAGTCAACAGGAGATCTTCCGGGATCTCGCCGCCAGTGGGGAAGTTCGAACGGGTTGGCAGCAGCAGATCCTGGTACTTGAGCCACTGCTCACGCCATCTTGTTATTGCATCGGTGACTTCTGCGGTACTGGGAGGCGTGTAATCGACCGCCTTGCCAGTCATAAAGTCTGCATACAATGGCTGTGACTGGCCAAATACGGGGGACTGCACCGGGATGTTGAAACGGCCGAAGAAGTCTCTGGAGGCCGTCAGGTTTGTGAAAACCTCGACGCCATAGTCGAATGGCTTTTTCGTCGTCGGGTCATGATATGTTTGCGTATGACCACCCTGGAAGAAATTAGCCACCTGGTGACCAGCGGAGGGGGGGGGGGGTGGCTGGAAACAGATCATCTTACCAAGCGGTTCTGTTTCTCCACGACCACAATCTTCTTGCCAAAGTCCTCCCGTAACCGGACGGCTGCGTAGGCCCCAGAGCCCCCGCCACCTATGATGGCGATATCTGTGTCAATGGCAGCGTTCGCGCCAAGGACTGCATCTGCGGCGGCCGCGACAGCGAATACGAAGAATTTGACTAGAGTCATCCTGTTCCGAGACATCAGTAAACTTCTGGTTGAACACAGGCTCCTAGCCGCTCGAGATTTGGGATACTTGTATAAATACGACGATCTGACTACTCTACCAACATTGAACGCAATCAAAACGAAAAATCGCCGAGAGGCGCCCTCTTCTTAGCCAAAAGCATAAAGTCGCGGTGGAGCACTCCGGTGCTGCCGGAGATGAGCACGGTAATTACACACGGGACATTGTTTTTGCATGTTATCCCTTGAATTCCCAATAAGATATGTGTTTTTCCGAATTGAATTACTAGCTGCTGAGTCTACTTACAGCCAATAGACAGACAGACAATTGGTCAGTTTACTCCGCCCCCCCCCCCCCCCCCCGGGCGCAGTAGCACAGAATGTTACAACACGGCCCTACGTTCATATCTGCTTAAGTGTATGATTCAAGCCTACTCCATATCCAAATAGTGTATATCTTACAGATCTTGAACTATGAGTTGTGCCATCAAAATTCTTTTCTTGTAATATACAGATTGCTTGCTGTTTTGCCTTTAATTACTTAGGTATTAATGCTTAGCCCTGAAGACATGTAGTTTCGCAGCTTGGATGTTATAATTACCGAGATTGGTTACATTCAATGATCCGCGAATGCTGACAAGCATGCATGCGCATTCGAATCTCGAGGGGTGCCAAAGGCCGGCCATGGATTTGCAAGCGCCGGGCCAAGCTTTCGCCCGGCAACCGAAATATGACTGATCAAATTGGGGGTGTATCTCCTGCAGATGCTTTGCGGCTTGCATGGGGTCGTGCCGTCGAATGAGATGCCCTGTCGATGGCGCAGCCACACTAGGCACACAGCGAGGCAAACTTCAGGATTATGCGCAACACTTGACTTCTCGATACCTTCCGGCGCAAGACATTACTGCCTGTTAAAACTCCCGCCTCATGAGGAACACGCTACAAGGCTTTGTTGAGAACAATGTGCTATCAAGTTCTCGAGCTCTACAGCGCGTGTCGGTGTATTTACTATCAACATGCTGTTGATCGTTGTCCAAAATATGGAGAGCCAGGGCACGGCATCACCAGCCGGACCATTCTGGTCGGGTACGCTTGCATCAACCACGCCGGCGACGGTGCACAGAATCGCTCGAAGAAGCCATCTGGCGTGCGTGGCTCAGCTTCCAAAGACAAAGCAGCACCATCAAAAGGGCCAGCACGAGCGCCGAAGATAAAGCCGACAGCCATCCAGCATGAAGCAAGAGAAACGAAAAAGAATGGGAGAGACTCAAGACAAACTTCTGGAAGTCTGAGCTCCTCATCCACTGTCATACAGACATCCGAGCTTTGCGCCACCGAGAACACAGCACGAATATTTCAGGCAAATGTAGCACCAAACCCCAGCACTAATCCGTCCATTGCATCCGGCGTTCCGGGTGAGGGAAAGCGGCAGGTCAGCAGCACAGAGTTTAAGGGCCAGGATGTAGGGGCCTCCAGTCAACTCGGCTTAAAGAGCGGTACCCGTCAAGCCGAAGATTTCGAAGACTATGTCTTCGGAGACGACTATGAATCAGACTCTGACAGATCCATTTCTGACAAGTCTGTCGTATCGCAAACCGAGTCTATCGTCTCAGTGGCGTCATCGAATACCACTGTCGATAACGATGCGACCGAGGCCATCTTTCGGCGGCTGCTGCTATTCCGAGACCTCCAATATCTCTGGCCGCAGCTAATGTATCGCTGCGGGTCTCGCAACATGAGCGTTACTACAATTGAGAGAATGTTAAGGCGCTTCTCCGAAGACCTATCACGCTTCACTGCAACTATGCATGAACCAGACAGCGGTATCTGCCTCGCTGCATCTCAGTTCGTCCGAAAAGCGCGGTTCAACATCGCCCATAGGATCTGGGAGGCTCACCGCGAAGGACCAGACGAGCACGGAGAAACAGGCAATGACAACCTAGACCGAAAGGATCCAGACCAAGTCGAGGACGACGACAAAGACTTCGTTTACGATGTTGCGGAGCGGTTTATTTTCGACACAACACCTATACTCGCTTTCGAAGCTAATGTCAAAACGTTTGTCGGATTCTCACAGGACAGTGACGATGGGATTGTGAGCAGAATGTACCGATCTGCGGACGTTTGGTTTTCAAACTTGGGGTCTGTCATCCACGAGCCACCTGTCAGGCCAGGGATGCAGAGAGTTCGATGGACATGCGTAAGTCCAAATTCCAACTTTGTCTAAACTCTTCTCAACCGCGTTCATTCGAATTCCAAGCCTTTCGCGTCCACTTGTCTTTGCTTTGCGTCAAGCTTATCGTAGATCGTCTCAGAAATGCGGGATGAAGCTTCACGATGACTACGTTGAGCTCCAAACAGGCGCAGTCCTGGGGCTTGAGCAGCTTTTGGGGAAGTACTTTTCGTCCACAAGCGAGCCTGACGAGGGTGCCGGCGCCGACCCAAGCTCAGATGGCCCGAGTCAGGAGGGGATCGATACCTGGAGTTTAAAATTCCGCTCGAAATTCCGGCTCTCTAAAGGCAAGGCCTCAACTCTCCCTCGTCACCACGCATCGAAGCGATCTGCAGAAGAATTAGGGACCTGCCCAGTGATGCCAGAAACTCCACACATGCACCACAATTTTGTGCTGCTGTGTGTTCCATTTGTACGGCTGGCGTCGAAATTATGGCAGGCAGAGATTTGCAGGATCAATTCAGACCGGGACTTCTTCCGCGTCTTGCGCCATTACTACAGCAACCGGGGGAGAAGGCCTTGGGCTCGGCTGCGCAAAGTTAAGGCCGTTCACTTTGTCAAGGTGCGTATGAAATTTCCATGACCCAGGCTTCCTACTGCGTCGTATTGCTGCCGCCGAGGTGCATGGGACGTCGTTTTGACTGGCACATTCTGATACTTGAAGCAGTTCGAGATGTACCACAGCCAGCTTGTGGACATTCAGAAATGCCCTGATATCCCGAGTGAAGCCCAAGCATACGATAGCTACTCCTTCGAGCCCCAACCCGCCGAGACCAACCCTCCCATCGGACCCAACCTCCTTACCCACTTGCTTGAGCATCCAGAGGACGCAGAGGTTCTCCCAGTGCTGTACCGGAAGATTCCAAAGAAACTTCGAGCAAAGTTGCAAGCCTGTCCCAAAAAGGGAAGCGCAGTCGGATGGGGAATTGAGTTTGTTGAAGGACTAAATTGGTTCACTGTGTTTCTCTATGGCTGCCTGGGTTTCATGGCTGCCTTGGTATCAGCAATAATATGGTCAGTTGTGCGAAGTGATGTTCAAGGTGGCTTTGCTATTGCTGGCTTTATGCTTGCATTCTTGGGATTCTGCTTGGGTATCGCGAGGACTGAGATCCAAACGGCATGAGAAGAACACGAATCGTACCGAAGGAAATTGTTCCGTACATCTTCAACAAAGCAAATTGGCTCTACCACCATCACCTGAATCAGCGACACTAGCATCAATAAACCCCTGGCTTCCGGATGAAAGTTTCTGAAGGAGAACGGCGCAGGTTTGATGCCCATTCTCTTGTGCCAGCGCAATCGCACCGTGAATCTGGCCAGCAGTAAACTTCGCGTGCGGGGCATTCCACAACACTGGTATCATATTGAGCCGACCGTACTCTGCGGCATACTCGATTGCAGAGAGGCCTAAGAAGCGCGCGCCTGGGGCGTTTACGTCCGCACCCGAATCTAGCAACTTCTTCGCAATCCTCGTCGAGCCGGCTTTGGCGGCAAGCTGTAGTGCGGTCGCACCCCCACGAGCCGCTGGGGCAGCGTTGACATTGACATTGCGTTCGAGGAGGAGGTCGACAATGGTATGACTTGCGACCTCACACGCCTTTTGCAAAGGCGTGCGTTTCAGACCAAACGTTGCTTCCTTTCCGACTTCAGCGTTCTTCGAGATGAGAAGCTTCACCAGAGGCAAGCTCTTTGTCTCTATCGCATCTAGGAATGCGGTCTGACGCATAGTGTGGGGCTGTAGTAAATTCCCACAGCTCTTAACCATTTCGACTCTCTCGCTCGTTGGCACATTGGCACCGCCTGCTGCATCCAAGAGTCTAGAGATCACTCCAAGATCACCACCACGGTATTCTCTGATGGCCAGCCCAAGCGCGGTGACGGTGGCATCTGTATAATTGTCCTTGACGGTCAAGCTATTGACGTCGAAGCCTGCACTCAGGCACAATTCAAAGAGCTCGTCATCGTGTGTTTGAAGGCCGCGGCGCAATGGCCCACCACCAAAGCCTTTGCGGCCTTTCGGATATTGCTTGCGAAACTTGTTGAGGATTATGTCCAGAAGTCTCCGATTCCGATTGTAGGCACATAGAATAGCTTCCTCATCTGCTGGATCTGCACCGTGATCAAGCAAATAAGTAGCTGTTTCCACATCTCGAACCCGCACAGCAGCAGCAAGGGGCGATAAGCAACAACGACGAGAAGTGTTCAGATGAGCACCTAGATGTATCAGAAGATGGATCAATGATTTGTTGCCTGACTCTATGGCAATAGACAACAGCGGTTCACCACGAGACGGGTTGATATCCGCCCCCATGAACATGAGCGCTTCCATGATCTGCTGGTCTCCCCATCTGGTTGCCGCTTCTAGAATAGTGTCAGCATGGTAGGGTGCATCGGCTCTGACATGTCGCCCGTATGTCACTTCCGCGCCTTGCTCCAAGACAGCCATGGTGATAGATTTGTTCTTGATTCGTAACGCCTCAAGAAGAGGGGGTGCACTGTGTTGATAGGGGTCATCGTGTCGACGTGGATTCAAGTCGGCACCAGCCTCTAGTAATCTCAAGGCAATTCCTTCTTGACCTGCCCTTATAGCGGCGCACAATGGACCGGTGAGAACTTGAGGTTCTAGTGTCGGGACCATATGCAGCACCCGGTCAAAGCACATCCAGTTACCGGCTTCGGCTATGGCGTTCAGTGCTGCCTCCAGGTGGTCCTGTTCTCCAATACGGTCCCAAGCACCTAATGTCTCAAACAGATCCATGAGTTCCGCATCGTCACGCCGGATTGCTTCCGCTAAAGGCGTAGTATCGAACCTCTCCTGGAAATCCGTGTAGCATTTTGAACCATCTGCACGTGCGCCACGCTCAATAAGCGATTTCACCAAGCTGTGGCTTCCAGACCGTGACGCAGCTGCGAGCGCCGAGTCCAACCCGGACTGGCATGCTTGCGGAAGCAGCAAATTCACAAGCTCGTGGTTTTTCCGCCTTGCTGCATCGCACAATGCCAACTCGAAACCAAATGTATCAGACAATATGCCCGCATCGTCATGTGTGTCTCGGCATGCTTGGACGAGCTGTTGGGCGACCCTATAGCCTTCGTCGTTCCTGAGGTATCGGGCTGCTTCTACGAGCATCATGCCAAAACAAAACTGGTGCTCTGATGAAGGGAGCCCTGATATGAGCTTCTCTATCAGTCTCGCGTCTCCCCAACGAACTGAAGCCTGTGCAAGCCTGGTGCTTACAGTTGCACCTCTCTCGAGGAGCAAATCCACAATTTTGAGATCAATAGGGTTATATTCACCCGATATCCCTATTGCATATTCAAGAGCTCCACGCTCTTCTATGGTAAACTCTTTCTCGTAAGTTTTGTTTACATCAGCACCAAAGCGCAACAGAAGTCCAACAATATCGATGTTGCGGAGACTTGCTGCCTTTTCGATAGGTGCCATGCGATACTTGCGCTTCGGCTTCGTCGGACTGTAGCTGTTATCTGTACATACGATATCATCTGGCTTGACAAGTTTCAAGGCCAGGACATCATGTACGATCTTCGCATCACAGGCTTCTATCGCAGCCTCGAGCAGCTTTTCCGCCAAAGCATACGCGAAGATTGTCGAAGCTTCGTTCGTGAGATAGCTCAAGATATTGGAACGTACGGATTCGTGCTGCTTTATGACCTCGATGACTGTTTTCATGGGAATGGCGTCAATCCCCGTGAAATTGTTGGCAATAGAGAACAGGAACAGTTGGACGAATCGGGGTGTGAATATTCCCGGCCCGCCAATGATACTCAATGCGCCGCAGGAGTCTCTCTCCTCAATCCCGATCGACACGATGGATTGTAGGTTGTCTAGAAGCTCTTTGGCTGTTGGCAACGGTCCATGCGATGAATATCGCTTTTGAAGGGAAATAGTAGAAGCGGCATCTTCGACAAGCAGGCGAGCGATTTCCAATAAACTGAGCTCATGGGTGTGACGCCGAGGCGTGATGCTCGTCAGACTCGCGTATCCGTGTTCATCTGACAGGAGATTACTCTGGTGCTCGGAACCTGTTAGGCAATGTAAGTAATTGAAGAGTTGTTTGCTGGTCCTTGCAATCTGAAGCCCTCTGCACCTCAACACGACAAAGACAACATACCTTGAGACTGTGAAATCCATGGAACGGTCGCCGGGGAAAGACGCACTGAAATGTTGGAAATGTCCAAGAAATTGGAATCATCGAACGAGGACGGACCTCCATATTCCGTTTCAAACTCTTGATGATCAAAGTTTAGTTGGAAGGAAGGAGAGTGAATCAACGAGGTTAGGTCGTCCAGTACTTCAACTGGAGGAGGAGGGAATGATTCCATGTTGACCGAAGAAACTTCAAGCTGGGGTTGGTCTGCGATATTTGTACTCGCAGGCTGAGGGCCAAAAAGGCTTGAACCCACGCCGGCGTCGGGAATGGTAGCACTCGGTCCGGACACGGCGTCGGTGCCAGGGGAGATATTGTCAAGCCGCATGCTACTTCTTCCATCCGGTTCCGCAAAGGATAGTGTTTGTGTTGTGAACTGAGGAGTGTTACTATGTTGCTTGCTACCACCTGAAGAGTCTTGTGGCAGGCGCAGCTTGGCAGTGACTCCATCAGGAAGTTGCTTGAGCAGCCGATCTATATCAGGAATTGTCAGTCATAAGAAGCGTCAGGTCCGAAACTCGAATCACATACCAGCATCTTCGAGACTCAAGGCTAGAGAGTGGCCATATTTCGCATTTCTCCGTTTCCTGCGTAAACTCTCGTCCGTGATAAACCTCCCACTGAGGTAAACGTCCCACACACGGCCGAATGCCTTCTGGGAGTCCAGAGCACGGAGCACTGTTCCCCACTCACGCGGTGAGAGATTCTTGCGTTGTCCTATTTTTCCAAAGTATGCCTCCAGTTGGTTTTGCCTAGTTTTTGTAAGCAGGGGCAGCGTAAAGAGAAAGTTCTTGAAGACATACGTAGCCCTTACGCCCTTTTGGTTTTCCAACTCAGTCTGAATCTTGGCAAGCGTCATACAAGGATCTTGACGAAGGCCAACCAGCCACTGTTCGTGTTCCTTCAGCCGTGACTGGATGAAGGACTTCGTCGGCATTCTGAATCAAGTCTTGACTGCAGAGATCGGATATGTGGCAAGTCAAAAGTGGCTAGAACTTTGTCGACTGGAGCATGATGGTCATTGAGCCAAAGCACTTTTGGAATGAAGAACGAATAGTAATGCTTATGTAGACACCTTGAGGTCTTGTACTCATCATCTCCGCTGCATAAGATCATGTGCCAAAAGAGATTCGCGATGAGAGTGGTCGCATGAGGGATGACGAGCTACTCAGGAGGGAACTGCGACGACTCTGGTTTAAATCTTGCGTCACTGTTGTCAGACTTTTTCAACGAAACCATGGTGGCCAGGCTTTTGCCTCATTGTCGCCAAGGCAGATGTGGAAGACAGATTTTCAAAATATCCCTGCCTCCCGATTCCGACTCTGGTGACACAAGACAGATTTTGTTCTCGCTTAACAGCAAATCAGAAGCTTTGTCACTGGCGGTGTATATGCAGGCCCGCCTTCAATCTCATTGGAAGCTCGAATTTGAGTCAACGGATAGGAGGGGCATGTTTCGTGAGTTTTGGGGTAAAATCTGAAGTCAGCCACCCCTGCTACGAGGTCCTGTCCATGTCTGAACTCGTCTTCCCGCTATTCATAATGATGCTGTATAGAAGAGTAGAGATCAGTTAATACGTGAATATGATCTCAAATTATTGAAGCTATCCTGTCATGAGGAGCTGAATGCACGATGTTGACTGCATTGGTGACAGGGCTCCGGCGGTTTCCGATGATCCCTCCATGCATGCATGTAGCTTACTGCCCGGCCGGAAGTGCCATCCGAGTCAGGGTCTGTAATGTGACTATCCACATGTCCCATTGGTCACGGAATGCCTGGATAGCGGATGCCTTGTTGCCCAGCGTTCATGCTGCATGGACAGTTGGCTGGCAGCGACACCAGTGCTAAAATGCGCTCAAAAAAAGAGATGACATAAAAGTACTCTCCGCCAGACCCGCGCAGTAGTCCTCCGCCCCAGGGACCTAGGGTACACCCTTCGCTAGAACAGCTATTTTCCCACCGTGGCTGCCGATCTCCGTCCCGCTTACATTTTGCGGCCGCATTACGCTTCCGAGATGTCCAGAACGATCCAGATCTTCGTCTCGGAGAGGTACACCTTCGCCCTCCGCAGTGGAGGACATGGCACCAGCCTCGGAGCCATCAATACCGAAGGGGGGAGTCACTCTCAATATGGGGCTGCTCGACTGAACGATAATCGTGGATAGTAGTCAGAGTGCTGATGATGGAGAGGAACTTGCCGCGTTGGTCGATATTCGGCCCGGTGCACGTTGGAGGGACATATACGCTGCCCTGGATAGGCACAGCCTGATGGTGGCGGACGGGCGTGGGCTTGGTGGGTGTCGGGGGCGCCTATTCCTTGGAGGAGACATTTGGTTTCTTTCAGGCGCTCGCAGATTCGCATGTGACAACATGGCAACCTTCGAGGTAGTGCTGGCCGATGGTCGCATCTTCCAGGCATCAAAGACCATGGACGCCGATCTGGTCTAGGCTCTGAACCGTGGCAGTTCTAGGCTTGCTGTGGTAGAGGTGAGGTGCAATGGAAACTTGCAAGTGATAATGTCTTTGTTTGCTCTGGCTATTCACCTGGGGCAAACGCGAGGAGAAGAGAGTAGAAGGGTGATGAAGTCCAAGAGTACTCTACATTGCTCGAAGCTATCTGGGTCACTGAGTCTTGTGTATGGCATGATTCAATTCATACCAATGTCTTCCCTGCATACCTGCGTGGAGTCTTCCAGAGTTTGCATAAGTTATGTGCTCTCTAAACACCTCAGGTACCGGGCTTCACCTTTTCCAGGCCCCTGCCCACGTTGCAAGACCAATCCATGAACCATCTGGGGTATGCCCAAGTTCCCCAACGCACCGCAGTCGCAAACGTCCCAGCCCAGAGAGGATCTTTGGTCCCAGTGAGGATGCCCTTGACTAGCTTCGGAGCAAGCTCCTCGACAGGCATGCATGAATTCTTGTGTTCGGCTCGTTGCTTGTTCGCCATCTCTTCAATACCGGGGTACCGGTAGAACGAAGTCTCAGGCAATTGGAGTTGACCGCCGGGCTTGTCGAATATCGTTGTACTGGCAGACCCAACCATGACCGTGACAACACGTACACCCAGCGGTTCCATCTCGATTCGCAGCGTATCCGACATCTGGGCGATTGCGGCCTTGGAGCTGGAATATATACCTGGTCACAACGTCAGAACAATACTTTCTTTTGTGATTGCGAGGGGTTCCATTTGGGGAGTGACATACCGGCCCAGCACATCGGGATCTTGCCGCCGATGGAGCTCAAATTGGCAATAATTCCCTTTGACTTGACGACGAGAGGTGCAAAAGCCTGAGTGACGGCAAGAGGGCCCCAGACATTCACGTCATACACCTGCTTTGCCCATTCCATGTCCACGTCCAGGAGTGGACGGACACCCTCGACCCCGGCACAGTTGATCTGGTGATCATTAGAAGTATGCTGGAGGCCTAACAGTGGAAGGCAGTCTCAATGTTGGAGATCCAAGCTGTGCATGTGGTATAGAAGTACTTACAAGGACATCCAGCTTCCCATCAGCACGCTCCGAAACCAGCTCCTTGCACTTCAAGATGGTCTCAGACACAGTCACATCAAGCTCTACGAGGTCCACGTTGCTGAGCTCCGCAAGGTCTTTGGCTTTGGAGCGACTGCGCACCCCCGCAAAGACGTGGAAATCATGCTCAAGGAAGACCTTCGTCAGCGCCCAGCCGATACTTCCGGTGCTGCAGCCTGTAATCAAGACCGTCTTCTTCTGGATCGTTGCGGGCGCCATGGTTTCTATTGATGGAAGTCTCGGATGGGCGCAAGTAATGAGGTGAGGAGTCTGGAATGTGCTCGGGTGGGAAGTGAACGAGCGAGCTCATGCCACCTGTGGACCCTGCAGCCTTGCGGCGCAGTCCGGACCGCTCACCTCAATTTTACTCAAAGAGGGTATCGGGCCGTAAACCGTAGTACCCAGTGTTTCTGTAGCGCCAACAGCTACGAACCGTAGTACCCAATGTTTCTGTGGACGTTGGCGCTAGAGAATCACCAACAGCCTCGGCACCATTTATCTGACAGCCCAGACCAAGTCGCATTTCAGCAGGCTGCTGTCCGTCGGCTCAGCTCTCTTTCCGTTGTTTGACGACTCTCTTCCAAGACTGATACTCCTATCAGCTGAAGTTTCATTGCAGAGAACGGCGAGGATACTCGTGCAGACGCCAGTGCCCGACATCCTTTATCTTGTAAACAGGGTAACCTCGTCCCAGCTCTATTTCTCGATATTACACCTCCAGGTAAGAGAGAGTTCAGATTGTATATGCGTGGTGGCTTTCTTCTCCCCCGTTAAAACCCTTGCAGCACTTAAGGTAACTCCTGGACATTGCTTTGCACTGCAGTGTTGGATATCACCAATTTCCAATTCAAAACATGTGTTTATTCAAGGCGTGTACAGACAGATCACGGAGACCCTAAAGATCGGTGATGTCTTCATCTTAGTAATCCGCTGTCTAGCCGGTTTTGCTATATTTTGGGGTTTGCGCACAGAACCCTTGGGGATGTAATGGCTCGGTCCTGCCAGCAGCTGCATTTCGTTGCGCTGACCCCTAGATGTTTCATTATGCCGCACAAGCTCATGTCACATCCACAAGTGAAACTGTCGAGTCTCAATATGCAACCTAAATGCCAAGCATCCAATTTCCTGATTGGACAGCACAGACAAAACCCTAGTAACGACCCGGTTCAGGACTACCGCCGCTATCGTCACGGCGGCGGTACAGTGGAAATTTAAGAGGGCAGCGGGACCCGTCTTGGCCGCTCCCGGGCCCTACTCGAGATGAACATTGGAACAATCCGTTCTTCAACGATTCTACACTTGGCGCCCCGTCCTATGGTCCATCACCGCTCTGCGACATGCTTGCATTACCGACAGCGTGGGTCTGGCTGCTCTTGGCTTGGTTCGCAGCCAGCGACACTAGGCTCCTTGAACATATTTCTGCAGCGAGGAAACCAGGTGAAAAGAAGCAAAAGACCCCGGATGGCCACAGACCAAGAGGAAAGGCTCCATTCAGCATATATGCGCGCATCGCTGCCTATGTCTCCATAGCCGTACTCTTTTGGTCGCTGTCCTTGTCACCACCCGACCAGCAAACACCGCAATCGGACAAGGCGGAGCAAGCGTTCTCGTTCAGCATACAATCAAACAGCATTCCATCCAAACAAGAGACTGCCACTCCCTCTCAGAATGAGTCAGCAGCTGAGGTCCACGATGAAGCAGTCCATAACGGGACGCTTGGGTTCCAGGAAATATTTGTCATCAATTTGCCAGAGCGGACAGACAAGCGCGATGCTCTGTCGCTGGTCTCTGCCTTGACGGACATTAAGCTGACATGGACGAGTGCAATTCGCGGATCTAACGTGCCGGACAAAGCCTTGCCATTGGGCGTAGACAGGAAAGGTTGGCGAGATGGTGGAATCGGGTCCTGGCGTAGCCAAATGAACGTGATACGGACGTAGGTATCAGTACCCACAATGCTGTGACAAGGCTTACTGACCACACCGGGTGTAAAGTATGGTCGAGCAGAACGTAGCAAGCGCCCTCATCTTGGAGGATGATGCCGACTGGGATGTCCGTTTGAAGGAGCAACTCGAGTCAATCTCTGAAGGGACACGACTGTTGCTTGAAAGAGCCCACACGGAAGACGCCTTCGCGTCCAAAATCAGCCCCAAAACCAGGAAGTGTGACAACATCAACTCGCCTTACGGAGATGGCTGGGACATTCTGTGGCTGGGACACTGCGGCGAGACCTTCCCAGAGCGGATCCCGGGCCACCACGAAATTTACGACCTCTCGTCAGCACGATACACATACTACGCGCTACAGGATGACGAGACCCTTCCGAGCGACCCAAAGGACATCACGGAGACCTGGATCGGTCTCGAGCACACGAGTGACCAGTACCGCGGCACGCGCTGGGTACACTTCAGCGGCGGTCCGACTTGTAGTCAGGCATACGCGCTTTCGCAATCCGGCGCGAGGAAAATATTGCATGCACTGAGTGTCGGTGGGACTCTGATTGAGCAGCTGGACAACGCTATGAGTCATCTATGTCGGGACCACACCCCATGGGACAGCCCTGATGATGTCCACGGCCCGCCTGGTTATCCGGGTGCCAATATGCGGTGCCTGAGTGTCAATCCTCCCTTGTTTTCCCAACACAAGCCACGTGGACGGAAGGCGGCCGGCTCTGATATTGAGACCTTGGAAGATGGTGAGGGGATTAGGGAAGTGGGAGAGTCGCCGAATCTGGTGTGGAGTGCCAGATTGAATGTGCAAAATTTGATGAACGGAAAGCCAATGGAGGATCAATTCGCCAGGCCCAGGGAAGAGATGGCTTAAGCGAAATTGAGCCATGAGAAATTTGGGAACAGCTGAACATAAGGAATTGATGGATGAAGCTACAGCGATCATTTGCTATGGATAAATTGCATGTATTTCATTTCAATGGCTGGGTGAAGGGGGTATCAATGCACTTGAAACGGTCTTATTACGTGTCTAGGAGCCCAATGGCAAAGCAGGCATCTCCGGGAAAACATCCCGGGATCATGCACGAGGTCCACGTGGAACATTGAGAGCCCATACCAATGATGCTTAATGGTATGTCTTTGCCTGACCGCTGTTGTCGTTTCTGATCTGGTATTGCAGAGGACATTTGGCCACACCACTCCCCCGGGGCACTCTATCTTCAAACCCAGTCTTCTGCACAAGCATCAAGCGAACTTCATAACGTCCATATGTTGCTGTGAAGAGTGAGAGATTCTCGTTACACTGGAAATAGTTTTGCAAAAGTCAGCAGAAACATAATAACTACATGAGCATAGATAGTGGGAGAAAAAGACCGACCTAGTAGTAGGTGCTTTGTCGTTTGCGACAAAATCGCCATAGGCAGAATGCCAAAACTGAAAGCAAAAGCGTGGCCCCAACAGCGGCGCCGACGATAATGCCGATCTTTGCACCTTGTGAGAACTTTTCCCACTGCGTCTTGGCCGTGTCGATGATTTGAGTACCATTGGCGTGACAATCGCCGCCATGGCAGCCCATACCGCCGTCCCTCGCAACGAGGTCTTCGTAGAACGCTACCGGCATGTAATTGATCATTATGGCGGCACTGGGGTCACTTCACGTCGAACTTCAAACTGGCCATGGGTTAGTGTTATGTTAATAACCGAATATGACATGAGAGGTCTACACGTACCAAGTCTGATATTCGCGAGGCGCCCTGGGAGCCACGGAGAACGGCCAGCTCCGTCGTTCTGATGGGAAAGGATAGCCAATGGAAAAGCCGCAAGGATTATTTTGGAAGGACGCAAGGTTGAAATATTGTCATCACACTATTTCAGCACACGCGGAAGAGAAGAGACACCGGTTTTCCCTCTGTCTGGTATCATACACTACATTTGTTCAATATAACCAACGATGGTGCGTCGCACAAGGCAAACACGGTGGCTCGACTTGATTGACCATGTGATGTCGGGGACCACCCAAGGCTTAATCAGCCTTGTCTCGGCTGTCACCTCGTCTTGTGCAATGGCTGTGCAAAAGTCTGTCATATGGTTTGATTAACGTGGTAGTGGCATGTCTGACCGGGCTCGCCATCCAGTAGGGCGGATGTAACTCCCGTCATTTCAAGTATTTCGTACGACAAACGTGCAATCACTTGCCCACGAATGAAGAGAGAGAAGCAAACAATCTCCAAGACCAAATCTGTGTCCGAAAGCGGGCAGGTATCATTTTGACCCGGATTTCGTACGCATATTTTGGCAAGGCTTCTTGGGCCGCGAAGGGTTGGGCCGACCTGGCCGCGCTCAGTGCGAATTGGAATGACCAGCCCAGCCGCAGTGGCTCGTAATGAAGCAGGACTGCTGGAGATACATTTATTGTCATTAGAACAGGGCTGCAAACTTTCATCTACCAGATGCAGAGGACAGGTTCTCTCCACTTCCCCTAACCACGCGTTCACGGTCGGCTCATCGTGAACTGCATCTAAATCCCATCCCACAGATGATCCCGAGAGCAGCCATCCTCATACCCTGTGATCTCCGTGTGAAGCCATGACATAGATGAGTCTGATCCTCCGCCCCTCATTTGGGATTCGGTCGCGAGATAGCAACATTGACATTCCCTGCTTCACGCTCCTTGCGATGTGCCCTTTTGCGATAGCACCAGAAACAGAGACCCCAAAGGCCCAAGATAGAAGCCGCCGTAACTGCCAAGATAATAACGATGATAGTGTGAACATAGCCATTAATTCCTCCCGGAATGTTCTGGCTCGTCGGTGTGGAACTGTTGGTTGCATTCGTGTTGTTCGCTTCCAGCACCGACATCAGCGGTACTAAGTTGTCAGCCATCGTGAAGGTTTCGGTCTTGTCCTATGGCTACTGATATTCATGAGAAATGCGGCTCTGTATCAATTTCCGCTGGGAGATCACATACCTGATGGCCTACAACTCAAATATTGTCCAGAAATAGGACTTGTTCTGAAATGGTGTCTGAGATCGTAAGCTCTGTATTCCATCCAACCATCTCCGTCTTCAGATTGAAGGAAACAGAAGCGTTCTTTGGTAGATCTCGGTTTCGATGATGAATGAAACGTGGTTATATCAATACTCCGAAAGTCAATTTTCCCTCAATATCTTGCGAGGTCGAGGACCTTTTGGTAAATCGAAGGACCGCACAAGTGGAAAAAAGGTGATATTTGCCAACACCGAGGCTGAGACGATTTCGAAGAGACAAACTGTTTGCTGAGTACAACATGCAGTGACACAAGCACAGTGATCATGTTGAACCGGCTCCTCGGGGCCACGTCGGCCACTGCAGCCTGCCGCGGGTATTAGTCACGAGGGAATTTCCTTTGCTGCCATGAGACAAACATTTACCTGGGGCCATCATATTTCTCAACTTGTGTTCGAAACGTGCACAAATCCTGCTGTAAGGAGGAAAATGGAGAAATGACATACTTGGTAACCACGAAAGCTCACCTACTCGGATTAAGGGAATCAGACGTAGCATACCACGCGAACATTGCAGCGCATACGATGCCACGTTGATGTATCTACTCACACGACCAGGCTGAATCTGCTTCCGCCCCTATATTCCTTCACTGTCCAACACGCACCGGATGTCACTCGCAGCGCCGTACACCACAGTTGTGAGGGGAAAGCTCCTGGTGTAGCTGTCTCACATGACGGCAGGGGGGCTGGGCTCATGACTCTCCAAATCAAATGTTGCGTGTGAGGTAGGACACCAGTGGCGTGACATGGACCACCACGAATGTGCGTGGTGCTCGGATACGGTTATTGGCCGTGACACGCGTCCTAGAGGAAGACTGACTACTCAAGGGGGATTTTCAGAAAGTTGGAACAACCAAACGACTTCCAGAGGGATAGCACATGGGGAGGGATTATTCAGATTATTTACCGCGGTAAGCAAATGCTCCAAAGCGGCGGCTTCTCCGTGCTAGCTGGACCCTGTCCAAGCAAAATCTGCGTTCCGAGTGACATTCCCTCTATTCCCATTGCCAACACAGTCGGGCTGTAGTCTCGAAATGAGTTCATGCTTCAAGCCAATCTACCAAGGTAAGTTCAACTAAACACAGGTACTCAGGTCGGGGACATATCACGAACGTATTTTGCTCGATCGGTCTTATATTCTTGATCCAATAGACTCGCTATGGTCTAGGGCGCCTCAAAAACAGAGTGCGAAATCACGATGCCTGACGCATGAGATCTATGGCAAGCACGGTATCTACTACAGTTCTCCTGGATTTCCGTCGTCTCTGTTGTCCCTACCGATATCAACGTCTTCCAGACCAGTGCATAAGTCCACTTCGTCGCACTCTGGCTCAGAGCTTGTCACGATTTCCCCATGACGGAAACCACAAGCAACACCATTAAAACACTCGCCCTGTTTCCAATAAATACAAATCGGACGTTCGAGGACCCCACCGTTGCCATCGTGGGCGAACTTGCATGCATCGCCGTTAAAGCACTTCCCCTGTGCCCAGTACTTGCAGGCCGGGGCCTTGCCCCCCGATTCTTCATCAGTGCTGGAGCAGTAACGGGGAGGGATCCCAGCTCCGAACATCTTGATTCGATGCTGGTAGAGACATTTCTCTGGGCTGTGGTGACAGTTCCCCTTCAGCCAGCCGTGGCAGTCATACGGCTGCAAAAAGCGGGAAACCTGGTTCCATCTCCGACTGGCATAATATTCGTCCTGCATCTGATCCAAGATGACTTTGCACTTCGTGACCACAATTTTCTGGTCGAAGCAGGGCCGTACGTTGCCACCCAGAAAACGGTAATCGATCTTGATGCCTTCCGGCCCCACAAGATACTCGATCTTTTGGTGAAGCGTGAAGGTCTCTTTAAGAAGAGTATAGTACAACCTAGGTACTCCAGACTGAGTGACGTAGTACTCGAGGTCCCCATTTCTCACGGCCTGTCTGATGAGGCGTAGGCCGTTGATATTGTCGCTGTAAATACCAATACGGACGCAGAGACCTCCTGGTCTATCTTGGAGAGTGCGATGGATCGTCTTCAGCGCGTGTTCAAGGGCAATTATGACAGAATTTAAGCCTGGATCTGGTGTGTGATCACCGGCCTGCTTTGTGCGCGAGCCGACAAATTCCGGTGCGAGCTTTTCGCGTGCGTTGCCAATTGCCATGTAGGCGGCTGAGGCAAGTATCATGTCAAACTCATTCATGCCGCGCTTTGAAGTCCGGAAAATTTCTCGAGTCCCGCGATGGACTTGATAACGTAGCCGCATGGGCGCGTTTGATGATTTAGTATCGTCCATTGCGGCTGTCTTGACACTTCGATATGAGAAGGGATGAAATTTGTTAATCAGGACGCGTGTCGTCAAACTACCACGCGACTAAAACACGCGTTAAAGATGTAGTCTATCTCAAATGAGTAAGGAATAACAACCCTCCCTGTCGAGTCCCCAAATTTTAGCGGTGTTTATGAAAGTAATGCGTAGAGAAGGCGTCTAGCACTTGTTCGCCTGAAAAATAAATCTACATTTTTACTACTTCAGAACTTTATAAGCATAGCTAGGAATGAGACGTATGCGGGGTGCCCACGCCGTGGGTGCGTTGCACAGAATAGAAGGTGCCGGATAAATTAGCCTTATCGATAGCGCTGCCGGTCCGTCGCCAGCCGGCGACAACGACCAGCATTGCAGATCGCGCTTCTCGGCCTTCTTCTGCGCCTCGCTCATCTTGACATTATGAATCTGGATGGGTTCCTGGGTCCAGCGCTATCTTGATTTATTGGCCAATATCTAGGCTGGGAGATCTCGTTCTACCTTTTCGTGGATAATCATGCAGTCTCAGCAAAGTCGGTCGAGAGCATGTTTGACTTCCCACACAATCAACATTTTTCCCCGAACGAAATTCAGGCAGATTGACCTCTTACCATTAAAGATGATCCATTTTGCCAACCATATCACCTGATTGGGATTGAAGCTCTTATCTGGTACCTCATGGCTATCACAGAAGTATCGGAATCTGTAATTCCACCCTTGAGTGCGGATGGGTCTGCGCCATGGCTTCCGTTGTTGGTTCCATAAACCACCCGAATGGGTCACCCTGGTGTCCCTTCTTCTGCTAGCTCATAACAACTGATAGCCTCATCACAGCCCAAGCCCTTCAAGCCAGTCGTCCCCCCAGTCGTACGTTCCATCCAGGTTGCCTTCCTAATCTCTCTATCAGACAAGGTAGCGATGGGGCCGTTGTGACATATTTCACTTACGAAGATTTCGCCAATGAGGTCCCGCAAGGTCTCCCTGGGAAGTTCCGACTGCGGGACAGATTCACCGTTGGTGGGAGTGCTAGAGTCCGCCTGTAGTAGACTTAAGGACTCCTCCAACGTTTTCCTCGCCGTATCAAGGACAGCACCCGCCGGATCTTTCCTTGCTCTTAGTGCTTCGACCTGCGCAAGAGCGCATGAGAATACCACGTAACTCTTGACGTTGGTCTCCCCCACCTCAAGTCTGCGCCGGCAAGTCTCCACGAGCTGCCCGAGGACGTGATATAATGCATTCTGGTCCAGCACCATAGAAGACTCGGCATCATCATCGGACAGCATGGCAGTGACCTCTGCAAATAGCGTAAAACCTGCTTGAAGGATTGTACTCTTGAAGAGACCGCGACTAAATATCTGGAAACTCTTGTAATCATCTAAGTCACCTTCGTTCTGGTATGATAAGATGAGGAAAGAGGATTCAAGACAGATTTTGCGTGAGTAGTAGTATGTCAAGTCCGATCTGGCCTGGAGCGCGAAAGGAACGTGTAATGACAAAATGAAGCGCCGACATAGGTGGTCTAGCATCTTGACTTGGAAAGCGGAGGCGTCGCAAGTGGAATTTCTAGCGAGAAACGCTTGGAATTTGGCCGAAACAGAGCGGCATGAGCTGGAGAGACCCTTGTACATCTCTAGAGCGGTGAGGAAGGATTGGTGGGAATGGAGGCTGTTCAATCCTTCGACTATCTTCAGCCTGAGAGGGAGATGGCCCACAAGAGCAAGCTGACCGGAAGTTTGTGTATACACATCCATAGGCTTGGCGGGCGGAAGCGCCCCGAGTGATTCATCGATTTGATCGTCGTCTAGGTTTGACGGCATGCCACAATCGTAATCGTGTGCTGATATCATGGGAGGCATACCGCTGTCGAGGGCAGACTGCACCGTGAGCTCCAAGACTGTCGCCCACAAGCGTCTCCTTATCTCAGCCTCCAGGACAGGGATCTGTGGGAACAAACTCGGCTCTCTATGGAGCCCGATCATCATGGCTGCCCGAAGAAGCGCGCCAGCTGAGATCCACGTCAGATCTGCACCCGTGGCGTTGACTTGGACCGACAGCAGTAGAAGGCAGTGAATTTGCAGTCCTTTGAGGTTGAGATGGCGCTTTTCAAATGGAGTGCTTAACCATAGCCGGGCAGTATGCACCCAACGGCATGCCGAGTAGTCATAGAAAGCCTTCCGGTCGTCAGGGCTCCGATGGAAACAGCTCCCTATAGACAGAACCAGGAGCATTGTGACCACAAAACTGTCGCTAGCCAGCGACGGGTCCTGCCAGTACTGTTCGTACTCCCGAATAAAGGTAGGCCGATGCAAAACTCGGAAGATAGTCTCGAACGTGCGGAAATACGCGTGGACTAAGACGTCGCATCTTTCTCTTTGAGGGACGTACTCGCGCAGGTCTGAAGCCATCGACTGCGTCCTCGGGTGATCCGCCTTCATTCTCCGGGCTGCGGTCTTGCACCTTTCCATCATGTGACGCAGGTTGTCTGGGCTGTCGGGGGCCTCTCGAAAAACGCCCCCAAGAAAGGTTCGGAGGGACTCTTCGAGCTAGCGAGGTGTAAGTAAGCCCCTCCAATAAAAAGGCACCTAGAGCTTTCCCAGGGGACCAACTTACTGGAACGACACAATTAGACCAATGACTCCGTCCGATGAGCCTTGTCTTCGCGAACGAGCTGTTGAGCTCGCAACATGATTCTCGGGTTGAAGGAACGAAACAGGACGGGCCAGCATTGAGGGTTGTCAAGTTGGAAATGGTCGATTGAGCTATCGGATCGGCATTCAAGCCATGCCTAGTCTCTACAGTGGGATAGACGAGGGAGCCCAACGAGCCGGAACAGGACAGGGTTGCTGTGTCGGAGGCTGTTGTCTGTGAGGTTTTTGGTTGAACAGCGATGGGCTGGTACGTCTCAGCATCTACTGCATGGCTGCGCGCGGTCTCCTGCCCGGTAGTTGCGCATTTCGAAGGACTCGCCGGCGGGCGGTATACGCATGGGACCTTGCTGCTCACGCATCGAGAACAGGGCGTCTTCTTGTCACAGCCAACCTTCCGGCGACGGCACACCACACAGGAGACGGCGGGCCGTCGTCGCCTGTGAATCGGAGCGGAATTTTCATTCTGTTCATTCATGGTCGTCGATTTTCGCTGCGCACCGTGCGTTTGGGGCCCGGTGAGTATCCAAGGAATGTAGTTAAGATTGATAAGCCGAAAATACCGAGATCTTATCTTATCTGATCTTGTTTTAATCGGCCGAAGTAGATCCCGCACCCTGTGCGCAGCTCGGGTTTAAGAGCATCGGATTCCGGAAGATTTCCGACGTCCCGTCTTTGGTGGGCTAGAGTTTGTGTAGTCACCTTTTTCTTATGTCAATAAGATTGAAGGTTTATAGCGGAATTTCTCCACGCAGTGATCCTCGCCGCTCACTGATCATCGATGTTAATTAAGCAATAATAAACTGGGCCCCTACTTTAGTTAGGATATGGATATCCCAGAGCCCTCGGGGATAACGGGAAATTGGCAACATCCATACATGCACCACCCCAACTGCACAGCTGCGCTGCTCTGCGCCTGTACTGCGTAGTATAGACACCTGGCTGAATTTTTGGATTCATTCAAGTTGGCAAAACGTAATAGTTGCGCTACAACAATTGTAAACGAGTACGCGATGCAGCCGGACGCGAGACGGGATACTCAACAGGCGCATCTAAATCAACCTGCTCCCCCCCCCCCCCCATCCCCGAGGCAAAGGATTACTATTATGTCACAACCGGACACACAATATAGAGCCTCGGGATATTCAAACACTGGATCACTTGTCCTGAAACTTGTCGAAGCCTAGGACAAAGTAACAACAGGGCGGTGACGAGTATAAAGCAGCTGCAGACCACTTGCTTTCAGGCACTTGCTCCTTCACGACCTATAACCATTCATCATACCGAGGAACCATCTTATAAGTAACATCACGCCAGCTCCTTTGATCTGTTCTATTTCCAACGCGGCTGCAGATGTCTTCAAGCAACCATTACGACGCCGTAGTCATTGGCGCTGGGATGGGCGGCATCCATTCCCTCCACGTACTGCTACGACTTGGTCTTTCCGTCAGAGTCCTTGAGCGAGCCGAGGAGATAGGCGGCACCTGGTGGTACAATCGCTACCCAGGGTGCATGAGCGACACAGAAAGCTTCGTGTACCGTTTCTTCTGGGACAAAGAGGACCTGCAGACATATCCCTGGCCGAACCGCTATGTTCAAGGACCCGAAATACTTTCATATATCCAGCACGTGGTGGAGAAGCACGACATGCGCAAGCACATTCAGCTGAAATCGGCCGTTGTTGATGCCTCCTGGGATGATGGCGCGGCCGTCTGGGTTGCGACAACGGAGTCAGGCGAGAAGTTCACTGGCCGTTACCTTATCACTGCCCCCGGGGCCCTGCACAAGGCGACCTATCCGGATATCCCCGGCCTGAATACCTTTGAGGGAGTGCTTGTGCACTCATCGCAGTGGGATGCTGACCTCAACCTCGCCGGAAAGCGTGTTGGAGTCGTCGGATGCGGCGCGACCGGCGTCCAAATCGTCACGGCAATCGCGCCTCAAGTAGAACGCCTAGTCTCGATCCAGCGCACCCCACAATACTCGGTACCAGCGCACAACTACCCCATCTCGTCTCAGCAAAGGGCGCTAGTCAACGTGCACTATGACCAGATCGTCGAGCAAGTGTGGAAGTCTATGAGTGGCTTCGGGTTCGCGGAAAGCACGCGTCCTACCATGTCTGTCGGCCCGGAAGAAAGGCAGAGGATCTTCGAGGACCTATGGACGGCTGGCCAGGGCATACACTTCATGCTTGGTGGTTTCGGGGACCTGGTGAATGACCTGGAGGCCAACGAGGAAGCGTGCGCTTTCATCCGCAATAAGATCCAGCAGATCGTCAAGGACCCGGAGACGGCTGAGCAGGTGACGCCCAGAGAGCCTTTCGCGCGACGTCCGCTGTGCGATTCCGGGTACTACGAGACGCTCAATAGAGACAACGTCCAGGTCATCAGCTGCCGGGAGAATCCGATCGCAGCTCTCACTCAGACAGGCATCGAGATGAGGGACGGGACAAAGTTTGAACTGGATGTCATAATTTTCGCCACCGGATTCGAGGCTTTTACTGGGGCCTACACCTGCTTTCCTATACATGGTCGCGGGGGAAAGTTACTGACAGATCACTGGAGTGGAGGCGGTAGGAGTTATCTGGGGATTTCGTGCTCCGGCTTCCCCAATATGTTCATGATCAATGGGCCCCTGACCCCGTTCGGCAACATGGCGGCAACCATGCAGGCGGTCACGCGGCCCATTTCCCACCTGATTGAAGCCGCAGAAAGCCTGGGCCGGCAAGGCGGGCAAGAGACCGGCTATAGCTGTACTGTTGAGGCAGAGCCGGAAGCAGAGACACAGTGGTTTCAGCACTGCCAGGACATGGCCGAAGGGAGTTTGTTCAAGTTGACCAATTCTTACTTCTTTGAGCGCGACACGGAGGGGCAGCCGACTGCGGTCCGAGTCTTCCTTGGCGGCCTGAAGATGTGGGGAGATACCGTCGACGACGTCTTGAATGATGGGAATCGTGGGTTTGCCATTGTACGCCGAGCATCCAGCAGAGTCACCGGCTAGCGCATTAGCAGGTTTAACAAGAATGCTAGAATAACGGGTCACATATACTTGCTGTTAAGCACAAAGTCTGCTTGCAGCATCGTTGCCAGACTACATTCCATCGCTTAGCAAAGGTACCCCTTTCTATGCAGAATACCTGTCTATGCAGTTTAGCTAGTGCCTGCTTGTACGGGCTCATTTTACATTGTCTAGCCTATATGGCGGAAACCGTATGAGATACGCTGGCGCACAGTCTCCGGCTTCACTCACTGGAACACCGTCTATGGTCATCTTCCCATCAACCCGCTCTTGGGCCCTTGCTCAGGGTACAGGAGGTGTGTCCATGTTTGCCATCCAGTTTGCTGTGGCTGCTGGCGCCACTGTCGTTGCAACCACTGGATCCGAGGATAGATGGTTTCCTGAACGGCTGGACTAGTGACGACGACTCTCCTAGGTGGATCTCGCATTTGCTCCTCGCTTGCACTGTTCGTGGTATCGATATCGGAAGCCGCGAGCAGATGCTGAGGTAATTGCTGCCATTAAGCCTCTGGATATCAGGCCTAGTTTAGATAATGAGCACTTCATTCTCAAGCCGATCAAAGATGCATGGGTTATATACCTACTCACATACACACATTCGCCCGCTCAAGCAATTCAAATATCAATCTACGCAGAGCAAGATCTTTACATTACACTACTAGAACTCCTATCAGATAATGTGAAACGACCCCACCGGCCAACGTCCAGTCTTAGGAAGAGGGGATCCAGTCCCGTAAGCCCAGTTTAGGTTGAAGTTACCCAATCGGCGGTATTGGACCGGGTTGCAGGTCCCCTCGACCTCAATTAGAACGATCCCTTCAATGCTATCCCATGCTCCACGGGGCCCTAATATGGCCAGCAGAACCACATTTTTCCATCCTTTTTCATCTGCTCTTGCATCTAACGTTATGTCTACCTTCGGGTCCACGCTATTCTCATCTTCTTCGTCCCTTCGCCATCTGCACTCACTTATATCTTTACTTGCATCAGAATGTGACAGCTCGTCATCACATCTGGTGTATCGCCATTCGATGAATAATGCAGGTCCTTCAATGTGGAGTTCAGCGCTGTCCACTGCCCCATAGGGAGCTTCAGATTCACTGAGACGGTATGTGATGTCCAGTACCCGCAAGCGGCTGATGCATTTAGAAGGTGACTGACTGATGATGGGCGTGTTGACGGAGACCCATGACCAGGATGGTCTTTGAGATGTATCAGGCCGGGCAGGAGGAAATTTTGGGGCCCGGCGCCACAGGAGTGCCCCTGGCAGCCTGCATTCCCATAGACCTGCGATATATCCCCTGGATTCAGATATCGTAGACGCAAATCTCGCTGCCATTCCGGAAATGGCCAAGATTCTATCTTCTTTGTGAGACAGCTTCCGCCTAGTGTATGCGTCGACGAGTGAACCCCACGTTTTCACCACGAGATGGTCTTCTGGTTTGCGATGTTGATATTCCGGATTTGCCGAGAAAAACATGATAGCGTCAGTCAGGTGGCTTTTGTCAATGGACTGAGCCTCGGGAGACCCAATGGGGCTCCCAGACTTGTCCCACCCCGCGTAGTAATCAAATGGATCCTCCTCCTCGGAGGGGTGAGAGAGGTGTCTCCACCCATCGCGGTGGATTTTACGCTCTTTTCGGCAGGACCACTCTGTGTACCAAGTCCCAAAGACAATAAGGCGGCGGGAAAGAACGTACTCTTGCGTGATCCATCCCCGTGTATCAAGAGCAGTATTGTCCTCATCTTCCACTGCTGACAGAAACGTCACAGTAACCCATCCATGCTGCTCATCGTTGACTTGGAAAGGAAGGAGACTTGTTCCAGAAGGAGGTGTCCTGTCATGCAAGAATCCGTCGGTAGCTTTGTCGCCTCGTCTTGCCATGATCGTAAATGTTGCATGAGAATAAACCTTGTCCATTTTACTGATTTCTTTCTCCTTGTCCGCCTCATCCTCCTTGCTTTTGCCTTGCATGATGCACAATGAGTCAATCCATACATAGCGCATTCCTAGAAGGTGTGTTGCGGTCGCGGCGTCCTTGAGTGTCTTTGGAAGACTTTTCCAAGGAATAGCTTTCTTGTACGAGAGGAGGTTGTCGGCAGTTAACTTTTCCGATTGTCCATCAGCGCCCCAGCAGTAACTGAGAGCTGAATATGTCGCAGTGTCGTAGTCGTACATACCCATACTTTTCGAGTGTACAAGTCTTAGTCGTATTTCACACGCACTTGGCGTGAGCTCGATAAGTCGGGACGGCAGGAATCGACGCTCAGAGATAGAGCAAATCTTGTGATCACCATTTTCCCCGTCTCTGCAGCGGTTTTTCCACTCTCGAATCAAAGATATCGTTTGGTCTGCCAGCGGCTGGAGTGCTATCCGTTCCGTAGTACTGATAAAGTCCCCCATGTTGTGTCCTAGAGTTCTTGCTTAGCTCCAACCCTCGGCTTGGATGAACTCAAAGGGCCTTACCCTCATCTGCTGTCAGATGACAAGTGATAAATGAACCACTTGCACGCACATAGCAGTGGTTCAAGTCGATCTCCATTGTTGAGGTGAGTGGGTCGTGTATGGTACCTAGGTGCACGAGGACGTAGAAAACAAAATGCGGATGAAGACCGGTGCTGCGTGGAGTCACAGACACGAACAATTGAACAGCTTCTGGGTTTGGCTGTTTGTGCCATTTGTGAATGTCGTCCTCTATAAGCTGTTGGAGATAGAGTGCAAAGTCGCAATCACCAGTCGATTTCTTTTCCAGGTCCGCTAGAGTAATTCCCAAGCGGTTCACTTTCTTGTCGCTGAAACGCATCTCGCTCAGTGGTACATCCCAAGGATTCTGGTCGTCTTGTTGTATATCTTCTTCCTTTCCAGGAAGCACAATCCCTTCACAATGCACGCAAGAGTGGCCTTTGAGACGTTCAGTGTCCATTGCGATCCTGTGATGTGACGTCGCTGTGTTGTGTCCAAAGGCAGTGAGTTAGAAGCTAGGTATGAAAGTTAGTTCGTTTCCACTGATAGCGGAATCAAACAATGTATACAGGGACAGGTGGACGGATCTCTAAAAACAGCAAGTATCAAACGGAAAATGAGTACGAAGGGCTCCGTAGACTGATCAAAGATGACAATGGAATTGGTGATTCTAGGCACCGTGAATTGAAGCTTCGAAAATCTGCGTACCCGACTGGTTTTATATAATAGATGACAGGCATAGATAACATAGTTGAAAGCCATCTCAGTCCATTCATAGGGCTCTGCGAGCATGAGCCCAGGCGGTCCCTTGGGTATCAATGCCTCACTCTTCAATTCCTCGACATTTCATGTCGTTTCATTGGATGTGCTACCCAGGATTGCTCAGCTGCGCTGGGCGGAGCAAGCCCTGGAAAGGCTCGGCTCGCCTGTCATTGCTGCATTCAGCAGGAGAGCAGATATGCCTGCCTCGCTGCTGGACAACAAGAGACGCATTTGCTTCTGCATCTGCTCAGCCTCTTCGTATTCACCCTGGTCTTCCAGCACATTAATGAGGCTGTGCATCTGGGCATGCACATGAGTATGTCACACTGCATCCGGCGCAGCCCCTTTTCCTTTACCTGCATTGACCCCTGGTGCGTTTGCTCCGCAGCCTCGCACTTTCCAATGGCTTTCCTGGAAACACCGCTTTGATGTATATGTATATATATACATATATTTTTCTACTTCATTGTAAGTACACTCTTTGAAGACTTTATTGAATTCGGTGCTTTGCCATCGTCTATGTTGAAATGTGGCTGCATATCAACTGCTATCTGCACAGCTTTAGCGCCCAGAGGAGACGTGAAGGCGGCAAGTTGGCATGCAGATCTCATGCAGGACCGCATAGGTATGATGCATGCGGAGGCTTTGAGGCGACTGCTAGAGACGATGGTCCTGTATTTACACATTTGAGCCAGCCTGCATTGGTTGGCTGCCTCTGTTGATGCCATGGACAGCCAGTATCCTCACCCAATCCCAGAGGCGTTGACTGACAGCGTTAGTTCTGGCCATGGCAGACCAGGTGTCCGGGGCGCTGTGGTGGGGACCCAAACCCCTGAACAGCACTATTCCCCTAGAAGCACAGCCGAGTCGCCTCCGCGTGGCCGCCGTGTTGTTAACCCGACCAGTCGCAACTCTGAGACTCCAAGGACACCTTCTAAGAACCAAACCTATCGTCAACGCACACCTACGCCACCAACAGGGTGAATACGAGCATTCGAATCCATCCAGCCTTTATTGCGATACGCTTTGGGCTTGCAGATCGTGTATGGTCAACTGTCATTTCGCATTCCCGAGATCACACACGCAGGCGTTCAAGTTATGCGGCAAGCCTACCGCCTGCCTCGTTTCATTAATATAGTCCTTCGCTAAATGTTTTTGATTTTGTATGTTTAGTCAAATAGAGCAGAAGGAATCAGACTGCTGGATCAGCTGTATTCAACCCACAACCTTGAAAGGAAGCTTGGAAGAATCTTTGCCTGATAATCGAGTCGGCGACCAGTCTATAGTGACTTTCGATGCCGGCTTAACTCTGACTTGAGGCAGGCTGTCGTCTAGACTGACAGTCTCATACCAGTCCCCCGACCACCATACGATATGCTGCTCAGCAGAGTTGCGTAAGTAAGTTTGTAAGTAATAACTCAAAGGGGCGTTTACTCACATGACCAGGTTGAGAGCAACGGAATGCTTTAATCATACTGTTGAGCCGACGTTTGCTATCGCAGCATTTCGAACTCCCACAGCTGCCACAAAAAGAGACTGGCTCCTCCATGCTTACTGACTCAGGGTCGCAGCTATTTGCATAGTCGCTCGTGGCTTCTCCCGGCACCCAAGGCTGCGACGTGTTGGCGGTGACCTCGACAGAAACACGCTCTATCTGCGGCTTTCGAAGGCATTCATCCTCCAGTCTTGTATGGAAGACCAGTGTGATAAGAACACCATCGATGGCGTCGTATATGTTCAGGATCGAGTCTCTGTCTGTCGGGTCCCATTGCCCTAGAGTCACAACAGTTGAATCTGCATACGACAGATACATCCCAAGACACCGTCCATTATGCCTGCGCACTCGTACTTCGCGAATATTAGTTAACGGCGCTGTGGAATGGAAGAAACCAGAGGTTTGGGGACTGAGAGAGAAGGGCGGTTCCGGTAGCGCTGTCGTTGATGGTGGTATCTCCAGATATTTTGGGCCGGGGACGTCCGCTCCGCCCTCAACCTGAGAGAACTCGTTATGCTGGGCAACTCCAATCGCATTGATTACTTCTCCTCTTCTCAGATAATCGTTCGCCTCTATGAATATGCCATCGATCCTGACTGGACGGTCGTCGCTTATGCGTATCCAACGGCAGGGGGTATCATGGCCTCTAGGCTGAGGCATGCAACGATGCTGTCGAACGACCTTGTAGTTGCCGAAGTGACGTACTCGCCCATGATTCGTCGTGACCTTATGTTAGAATCCAGTCAGCAAGAAGGAGATGTGAGAGAAAAGAGTGACCCACTGAGAAGCAGTCCAATACTCCATAGAAGTATCCCCTCACATGCAGCCATGCGGATGTTAAGTACTCTCCTCTTTTCAGGGGAAGGTGAATTGGGACTCCTTTTGGCCTTCCAAGTGCAAGATCTGAATGGCCGTGGGCTATGATTCCAGCCAAGTGCTCTAGGGTGTGGTCCAAGTACACCGTTAGACCAGATATATATCCCGATGCTGAATTGAGGGCCAAATACTGGCACTGTCTCCATCCGAGGTAGTAGTCAAGCCTGCGGACCCATTCCTGTGCGCGTGGATGTGGCGGTGGGAACAGACGTTTGATCAGGTTCTCAGAAGGGGGGAAGTATCTGTACCACATAATCGGGGTCCTTTCTGGTGAGATATTCAAACTATCCGAGAACTCAAGCCGGATAATGCGCAGGGACTAGGAGAAGCAATAAATCAGTACGGATATTCCGCAAAACTTCCCCTGTCTTTCCTTTTTTGGGGTTTTCTCGGACAAGCGGAACAAAGACATACATCAGCGACGACTCTTAGCCGGGAAAGATCGCGGCCGTAAGTAACGCCTATCCAGCAGGAAGACGGCTCGCCAAGCCACGGTGAGCGAGTTCCGTCCTCATATAGGACACGAATCCCTCTCAGCCCAAATCTCCCTAGTGAGAACTGCACGCCCCGGACGTCACGATGGGCGACTGGAATTGACAATGCTTCCCCCCCACTTTCTCTCCTGAAGCCAATAGCCGCTAGGTAGGACGTCCCCATAATGTTTCTGTAGCGCACATGAATACTGTTGAAGCTCCCATCGGTGTCAAGGATGCGAGTCTCGGGCTTCATCGTGGTCGATTCACGGACCTGAGGCAGGAGTTGGGTGACGAGGGTCTTTGTCTTCAAAAGAGACAGGAAAAGCGTGAGGTTGAGCCGCTTCGTGACTTCGAATTGGACTTCTAATGGCATCTTGCCAAGCCTTGACATAAGCCTTCCAAGTTCGGTGGAGTCGTCGAAGAGGCGACCGTTGAGGGGCAGCAAATCGTTGGTGCCCACGTCAAATAATGGCGGCGGCGGTTCTTTTAGTGAATTATCCTGGGCATAAAACTCCTGTGACTGATGATGCATGGGCCAGTTCTCAAATGGCCGCGTCTGAAAAGCAAACCGAAGCAGGACAAGCGGGTCGTTCAGAACAGGGACGTTTGTAATTTTCCAGCAGCACCTGTGAGCATAGAAAATAACCCGGTTTGGGTCACTCTGGGCACAGAACTTTGCGCGATCTAGTGCATTGTCGCAAAAACGGACCATGTGTTTAGATCCGAGTGCATCGGTCGCCCATTGCAGCTTGCATGGATCACTCCAGACCGAGTCGACGTCGGTTGTTTCCAACAGCGCGCGAATAGAGCCATCTGAGGCAGTGCAGGGAAAGACTTTGAGTTGAGCTCGTTAGAAGAATCAGACTGGCAGAGGACAGAAGTTACGAGGTCGCTACACGTACGCGAGACCAGCTCGTTCCTCCACTGTGGGCGCACTGCGGAGGCCTGATATGGAAGACGTTCGAGGCACAGGAAGCAGCGCCAGAGTCGACAGACATGCGAGGTCAGTGGGTCATCTAGCGGAACTGCGGGCATGGTTGAGAATGATTTTCCATTGAAAGAGGAAAGAGTCTGAAGAAACGTCCAGAACAGTTCAGACGGAACGTGTCTTTATATGACCACTGTACTGTTCATCGTGTGCCTGTTTTCCATAAGAGATAGTTGCCTGAATGTTGGCCGGGCCGAGGCCCACGGTCAAGTACGTGTTGCAGCGTGTCTCCTTACGTAAGACTCCAATCACCATATGTAGATCAACAAATCGAGTCAGTTCCCCCCTCCCCCCCATTTACACAAAACAAAAACACACCCTCTTCGCGCGCATGCCAGCGCAGCATATTCACATCTTTCTGGGCCCTCAATTTACTCCCCAATTTACTCCTCAATTTCCTCCTCACTTTTGTCTTCGCATTCCCATAGCATATACAAGCCGCTTAAATGTACTCACAGCATGCCTCATAAATATCAAGTATTCACCACTCTTATTAAGCATTTTAGAAGCTGAATTTAAGGGTTAGCAAAGGAGAAGTTAAATAGCTTTGATTTCTTAAGTTACTTCCTCTATTCATCTCTTTGTACAAAGGCGAATTGCTTCGTAGAGGTGCTTGATTACAGTGAAAGAAAGAGTTTTACATTTGTGATTTCCACATGCACACGCAGAATAGTGCCCTTCAGCGCCTTTTTGATCATCACAGTAATGTTAACGATCACGAGAAAGGCGAGAAATGCAAGGTATATACTACGTGCAAAGAGGGCGCGAAAACGCTACGCAGGCGGGCTTGGCCACAGGAGGTTGTGACCTTTTGAGAGTATGCAGACGATGCGAATATGCTGTGTTGGTGCGTGTGCGAAGAGGGCTTTTGATATGTCAGGGGGCGACTGACTCGAATTTCGTGGCGTCCTTCCCCTGGTCACAACACAGTTACATACCGGACTAGGATGCGGGCCCGGGTCGAGCTTGCTCGGTGGCATTGCTGTACCTCTGTGCATGGGCTCCTGGGTATTGGTCCTTTATGGCGAACCCTTACGCAGGAGAAGTCCCTTTGCACAGCTCCTGGCTAAATCTGGCTGACCTGAAAAATGACACGACAAGAGCATAGAGATGGATAGGAATAGTACTTATGTATAGACAATTTGTATTCTTTGAGTTCCTCTATCAATCCTGGTTTGAAGTATTGGCAACCCTCACGTATTGGCGTTCGCTGCCGTCGGAGAACGCCCCCAGAAAAGTGTCGACTTCTATAGCGTGGTGCGGCAGGTACTAGGTCAATCAAGAGGCTGCGTCATCCTCGTCAGCTTCCCATTCCCGATCATCATCACCTGTTCCACCAGCTTCTCTGCCACGCCTCGCCCTCTCCTCCCTCTGTCGCGCCTTCACCTTCTTCGGCTTCTTGGCGCTGATGGGTCCGTCGGCATGCTTATTCTTCCATGTGCCTCCATACCGATAGTAAGGAAACTGCCCCTCCAGTCCCTGTGCGTCCTCGACGCCGCCAGATACGTTCCGCCAGCATGTCCCCGGACATACCATGTGCCACTTCCCGCTTGCATCGATTTGGCATCGGATGAGCACAGGGCGGGCGGTTTGACAGAGCGTGCAGGGTTTGTTGTGGGATTCGTTCGGGTCGGTCATTTGGACCACGACTGTGCAAGGTGCTGTACTTCTCAAACGGTTGTTGGAAATTAGGTATGTAATTACGGTATGTTGGTGGGATAGTGAGAGTTGACGTTTGCTTAGATTCCAACATGAATTCTTGATGTCACGCTCGAAGTTCAAGTACAACAAAAGTTGATGGTAGATGACGTCGTACATATTCAATACTTTGCCTGTCGAACGGTCAGGGGGCCGTTTACGTAAGGACAATAACCGTTACCCGCACGGGGCCCTTGAAATTATCTACACCGGCCTAGCCGGTCATGCTGGATCAGCCGGCGCCCTGGCCATAGATCACACTCAAAAAAGGGTCATAGACTTATCACGAGTGGAAAACAATTACTATCAAAAAAAGGAGGACGTGTGATTGGTTGCCTTGTTGTGGGCGCAAACAGTTACACATCTTGTGTAACGTGAAGGGTGCCTCGCTGCGTCACTGTAGTGAACGGGCTTCGTGAAAGGGTCTGCGTTGGAGGCAAAGGGGCTAGACGGCGAGGAGTTTAAGTTCGAGAAATGGAATTCATACCTCCAGCCACCAGTAGCTATCAGCTGTCTGATCCTTCGATCGTCTCGTCCGCCTCGCCCGCCTCGCCTACAGAAACCTGTACATCCACCTCAGCAGTGGCATGCTCCATGCGATGGCCCGCTCGTAGTACAATGTAGTACAATACCGTGTTCAACATCGTACTCATCAAAATCAATACCTCGGTCCAGAATCTCGTCGCACCGGCCCAGGCCATAAATATTACCTGTAATACCAATCATTCCGATGAAGTACGGGTCATGGGACGATAGATAATGTTGTGCAACGTGATTTACAATGACTGTGGAGTACAGCTAAGTGTCCATAACCACATGCACAGCTTCATCGGTAGCAGCAAGTTGCGGGGATCGCGCCTCTGCTCTCAACATTTCCCGAATCCACCCTTATCACAATTGAATGACCGAACATCGAGCTCACAATGATATCAGCGCCACCATTATCAACACTCATACTTTATCGGTAATTTCAGGCCTTCTCTCGTACGCATGCGCCCGATAGCTTGATCTCGATATCATACCTTTTTACTAGGGGCTCTTGTTTTGCGATCGTCACTGCTATCGCATGGTATGTCGGTCCTAAGTCGCAGTCGCACATAATTGTTATAATGGCGAATAAAGGAACCGACATTGAGAACGAAAAGAAGGAACTGTGCGACAGATGCAGGAAAATTCCAGCAACAGTATTCGTCCGCATTGAGAAATCAAGGATTGGGTGTGAGTACGAATTCGGGCCGACAAAGCCGTATCAGCTCCCGTATCAGCTCATAGAAGGCCCAAACGCGTTTGAGGAACTCAAACTGTCTGCAGCTGCTGGCTGCGGCCTTTGCAACTTGTTTCAGGACGCTCTCGAAATTAGTGCTTATCACCCGGAGGAGCAACTCAGGAGGCAGCCAGAATATTGTAAGGGCGGGATCAGGCTGCAGAGAAAGAGACCCGACAACCTGGAGATCACCTTTGGCTGGTATTGCCATCGTCGCATTCATGCGCGGCTGGTTATCCGTACCGACCAGTCTCCAACTAGGTCCATTGAGCCTGGTTCGTTTGTGGTCGAGACCGAGTCGGACTCTCCCGCTAATTTTGCTCTCGCTCGTTTGTGGCTGGCCGAGTGCTGCAAGGACCATTTAGACTGTCGAGATCCACTGGAGTGTGACCTGCCTAGACGACTGCTGGACGTCGCGATACCCTCTAAGCCGGGCATTATTCGCCTTGTTTCAGCACCCGACTTGTCCACTAATGGTAGAGCGAACTATGCTACGCTTAGCCACTGTTGGGGTTCTTATCGTCCTCTACAGACAAAAAAGGACAACTTGCGGAGTCACATGCAAGAAATTCCTGAATCTCAGCTTCCTCAGACCTTCTACGACGCTGTTCGAACAACCAGGGAGCTTGGTCTCCGATACCTCTGGATTGATTCATTGTGTATTGTGCAGGACGACCCAAAGGACTTTGGAGCAGAATGCGCGCGGATGAATATTATATTCGCCAACGCTCTATGCACAATTTCTGCATCTGACGCCAGAGATTGCAGAGATGGGCTCTTCCGATCGCGGACGCTGAAACCCATTCAACTGATTTATTTCAGCGATGACTCCGAACCAACGTTGACAGTCATAGTGCAGCCGGCATTTTCTAGGACATGGATGCAAGGACTAAAAGGTCCTTTACAAAGCCGTGCTTGGGTGCTTCAAGAACGACATCTTTCACCGCGCGTCATTCATTATACGAAGAAATGTTTGATGTGGGAGTGTAGGACCGCTACAGCTTCGGAGCATCTGCAGGAGATGCAGGCGAAAGCCGGTAATGCGTCGAATCGCTCATCCACCCGATTCTTGGATGGAAGAAGATTAAAATTGGGGCTTGAGAATCCTCGATCCTCTCTTCTCGACAACGATTTCCGTAGCCTTCATGCCCGTTGGTACAGAACTGTGGGAGACTATTCGAACCGAGTGTTGTCACGTCCGGAAGACAAGCTATCGGCATTTTCTGGATTTGCGGCCGAGTGGAAGCGGATTAAACCTGACGACGAATATTTTGCTGGCGTATGGAAAAGTGATATCTTCAGAGGACTTGCGTGGCGCTCAAACTATGCGCAATACGATGTCAAGAGCCGTCCGCCTGAATTGACTGCAACTTGGCCACCGCCAAGCCCTTTCAAAGGCATACCGTCCTGGTCTTGGGCAGCTTTCGACGGCCCTGTAACCCACTACAAGAAAAGTTGGTTCAACACTTCCTACAGCAACGAGCCAAGTGTTTCAGAGGTAGGGCAGCAGCCCTCGTCGCCGGATTCATGGTCCCCGCGTCTTCATGGTGTGTGTACAACGATTGATCAGCCGAATCCTTTTGGACACGTCAGCAATGGAGAGATCACTGTTTCAGGCTGGTCAATCGTCGTCACTCTAAATGAGTCCGACTTTTCACCCATCTTTCCACGTCCAAAGAGGTATCGCCTGCATCCAGATATGAAGTCTATCTTTGATGGAGTTGTGATCTTTGATTACGATCCATTCTACCTTCCAAGGACACAAGTGCGGCTTCTACAACTGGGCCAGGCGCAATTTGGTGGTCATGGTGGTAATGGTGGGCCTTGGGTGTGTGGGCTTGCTTTGCTTCAGCTGCCAACTGACGAATTGAAATCGAACCAGAATTTCTATAGGCGAGTTGGTATGTTTAAAGTTGAGGACCATTCCTTTTGGGTGCTTAGAAGAGCGTGGATGGCCATCACAATAATTTAAAGGGTGTTGTGTTTTAGCCGCCTGCCTCCGTTCAACATCCAGGCTTTTGCAGTTCCCTTCGTATTCAGGTTGTTGTACATCCATTCGAATTCGGCTATTCGAGGGTCCCAAGAAATCGCTCAATGGCTCTTCTCTGCATGCCGAAGTGTAGGTGTGGCGTTGAACCTGCCAGCCTATGAAATGTGCAATACGAACGAATGGAGTAAGACCCACTGAGATTTCACCACCTTCCCCGTATTTGATGGTATGGCATGAGCTGCCGTCTAAGGCTACGTCGAACCATGAGCTATTAAAAAGCGCCTCCACGCATATCGGCACTGACAGTACACATGTTTTCTGGCAGGTTGCAGTCCTAGTGGTTGAGGGCGAAATTCCTTCATATTATCTAGTTCTAAGACATGCCTCTACCTAGCGACCTATTTTCAATCCGATGCTGGCGTAGATGTTCACTGCATCTCCCGCGCAGCAGGTTGGGAGTGTATCAACTGTGTAATAGATTGCAAGGCTAGCAGAGAGCCCTTGCAATAGGTCTTTTAGCTCAATGGTAACCTACCAACTTTTCTACACCACTCTCCCTTGCAGCATATTACCGTGGTAAAGTCTGCATATCAGGTAATATGAGAGTATGCATTGCTCAAAACCTACGCAAATCAGGGCAGTGTCACCTTGTAGCCGCCGATGACTATTTATGGGGCATCTGTCGGGTCCCTACATATTGGTCAGATGAAGCACGAGGGAATTAATTGAACGGGCAATACTTAGCCCGAGCGAGATCACTCACCAATCCGTGACAAGTCCCTCGTCCAGCTTTGCCATGACTGCCAAATCATCATCCGAGATTTCGAAACCGTTGACATCGACATTCTCAATGAGTCTTGCCTTCTTGACGCTCTTGGGCAGCGTGATCATGTTGTTTTGCAGAGACCACCTGACAGAGGCGTGATCAGCATCATGGGGCCAGGGACACAAGAGCAAAAGGTGCCCACGGCGGATATTGTGTGTGTGACGAATCCAGCGTTACTCACCTCACAAACAACTGTGCCGGGGTGCAGTTGTACCCCTTGGCGAGGCTGACAATCTTGGGGTGTTTCATCCGCATCGCCCTGGCCAGCGGCGCATATGCCTCCACGTTGATGTTGTGTTTGGCACACGTCTCCCGGATGGGAATCTGCGTGTTGAACGGGTGCACCTCAATCTGGTTGATGACAGGGTGCACCTTTGGGTTCGACGCCATGAGCTCTTCGATCTGCAACGCGGGCCATCGCATCAGTAACACAAGCACCGGAAGTAATTGTTTGCTTCTTCCTCCCGCCAGTTACACGAGCACACTCACATGTCTAACCCCATAGTTGCTCACACCCGCCATCTTCACCTCCCCCGCCTCGACGGCATCCTCCAGCGCCCTCCAGCTCGTCAGCCGTGCCTCCCTGCCGCCGTACGGGCTGTGCAGCAGGAACAGGTCCACGTAGCCCAGCCCGGACACGTCGACAGACTTCTTGATGCTGCGGCGCACCTGGTCGTAGCTGGTGCTGCAGCTCGCCAGCTTGGAGGTGTAGTGGATGTCCTCGCGCTTCAGGCCGTCGGTGTTGTCCGGGCCGCTGAGCCAGTCAAGGATCGCCTTGCCGGCCTCTCGCTCGTTGTGGTACATCTGGGCCGAGTCGAAGCCCCGGTAGCCTGCGGAGAGGGCCCACTTGGTCGACTGGTAGGCCTCCTTGCCGGACATCATGTACAGGCCCAGCTGGATCTGGGGGATCGTCTGGCCGGTGGCCAGCTGTTCTCGGGGGTCAGCATCTTGGGAATGCTGGGACTGAAAATATTGCTAGGCCTTGGCAGCAATTGACGTACCTTGACCCGGGTAGCGAGCGTATACGTTTGGGACGGCATGATGACAGTGTGTTGCTCAACCTCGACCTGCAGTTGTCACTGACTGGTTGGTGGTAGAAACCTAGGTACTAGGACTCTTGATATTGTTTTCGGTGACCGATCTGACGACATGAAGTCGTACAAATGGCCCCCATTGTGACGTCAGGAATTGACCAATGAATGTACTCCGATATCGGCTTTGGTGTGTTGTGTTTTCAACGTCTTGTTTGCATTGTCAGCGTGTGTTACCTTGAACATCTGAAGCCTCTTAATCTGACATCTACATATCTTGTCCTAGTGCCAATCAATTCACCATCCTGCGTCTCGCAGAGTTCGGTCCAGTAAACGTGCTGGATTAGTCCCATTGAATCGCGACATCCGATTGAGCTCTGAGGGTTCAACGTTGCAGCGATATCCGACTGGGACAAGGTTATCGCCAGGACCCTGGCAGTTCATCGGACTAAATAATTTGACGATAGCACAACTGTACCTGACTGCCTGGATAAGGAGACCGTCCCCTCCCGACATCCGTAAGCTAGGGGAGCAGCCAATCTAGATTCCTTGAAATACCCGGTCATCTGGGTTTCCCCAGGGCCTAAGCCGTGCGCATGAGCCCCTCAGTGAGATCCACTTGCCACGAGGGGCTACCCCAGAAGCCCGTCGAGCAGTGGCCCACTAGCATCAACACTCCCTAATCTTGGACCCATCATTTTCTGATAAGCTCGGCGTCTACTTGGCGGGTACGACACATTCTCCGGGACTCCTCTCCCACCCGGGTCTTCAACGGTCAACTTATCCCACACCTAGGACACGGAATGATGGCGTCAATCACCGAGCAAGACTCCAAAAGACCGGCCCGGGACTTGGAGGAAGAAGACGAGGTGGTAGTGGCCCACCGAGACCACCAAATGCACCGCTCCGCCAGTCCCCCGCAGCCGAAGCGCCGCCGAGTCGCGGACAGCGTGCGGGTCCGCGCGGCAAGGGCCTGTCAGCGGTGTCGACGGCTCAAGGAGAAGTGCGACGGGAGACACCCGTGCCAGCGATGCTCGCGCTCGGGACGGAGCTGCGAGTTCACGCCGGTGGCTGCCGGGTTCACGGCCCAGACGAGCTCGTACTCGACCAAGCAACGCGCCCCGCATGTGCCTTCAGGATCGGTGAAGTCAATTGAGGAGGGCAGCAGTGGTGGCGGGGGTGGCGGTGACGATGTCCGGTCCGAGGAGAGGGTCAAGTGCCTCGAGAGTCTCGTGCAGCACCTCCTTGGGGACGTGCCGATGGACCTGAGCAATCTGAGGCGCATGTCGGACAAGGTCAGGCAGAGGGCCGCGCCGGCGAGCGACGTGGGGGAGGAAAGGCCTGAGCCTGAGTACCTCGATGACCTGACTCTTGAGGACGAGAACTTCACGGTCAAGACGCTCTCTCAGAGCATCGCACGTAAGAACCACCCCATTGTTGCATCATTGGTTTATTGTGGCTAAGGTATTCCCAGACTATTCCGGAGAGTTCTCGCACTGGAACTTCTCCCAAAAGCTCCGCCGAAGGCTCAGCCAGTGCCTAGACTCAGACATCCCAATCTCATCAGCCAGGCTGGACGCCCGCGACGCGAGGAACCTGCCCCACGCGCCCGGCCGAGGTGCTGCAGCTCCGCCACCCAGGAAGGGCATGAAGATCCTCGAGTACTGGCGCGCGACGCAGCTGCAGTCTCACAAGTCCCTGGTGCAGAGCGTCATAAGCTGCCTGCCGCCCCGGGCCGTCGCCAACTTCCTGGTGCAGGTGTACTTCCGGCACGCGCAGGTCAACTGCTTCTACGTGGAGGAGTCGTGGCTGCGCAAGAAGCTCGAGTTCCTGTACGAGGCCCCCGGCCACGTCAACAGCGAGGACTCGGCCTGGGTGTGCTCGGTGCTCATGGTGCTGGCCATTGGGACCCAGTTCGCGCACATGGCTGCGGGGCCTCCCGAGGACAACCTGTTGGAGCCTGATGGTGCTGAGAGGGATGGGCAGAAGACGCCGAGCGGCCCTGCTGACACGGACTCGGACGTTGGTGTCACCTTCTACCAGATGGCCTCCAAGCTCATACCGGATATCATCACCATGGCGTCCATGGAGAGCGTGCAGGCGTGTCTGCTCCTAGCGCATTACGCCCTCCCGCTTGACACGCACGGTTTGGCGTACACGTACCTCGGGCTCGGAATCAAAATGGCGATCCAGAACGGGATGCACAGGAGATATTCCGGCAATGACTTAGATACCTGGACTATCGAGACTCGCAACAGGCTGTGGTGGACCGCATACACGGTTGAGAGGCGAGTGAGCGTGCTGCACGGCCGCCCGGCCTCTATTTCCGCGACCGAGGTGGATGCGGAACTGCCCAAAGACTTGCATGAGTTCCGACTGCACGACGAGGTGTCCAGATATGCCAACATGTCTGCTCTGATAGACATGACTACGCGGCTGGGCGAGGTGGCAAACGCCATGTGAGTAACTTCCCTCGCGGTTCCGGTCACGATGCTCGAGCCCCAGACAACTGACCATCATCTTAGCACACTCCTCCGACGATGTCCAAGGAACCTCCAACCAACCTACTTCGAGCGCATAGTGGTGATATGCCAGGCCCTGCACGCCTGGTGGTCCACCCTCAGCCCAGACGTGCAGAACCCAACCCCATCCTCCCCAAACTTCCGCTCAAACGCACACTTGAAACTCTGCCTCTACCTCAACGACATCTTCGTAGGCCGCCCCTTCATCTTCTCCCAGTCTACCACAGGCATCACACCAGAGGCGATCGCATCCTCCCCAGAACAGACCCGCCGGCCCAATGACAACCCTTCCTCCGGCAAGTCGCCCTCACCGGCGCCCCATTCCATCCCGGAACGACCCCGCAACCGCGCCGCCCTCGTCGAGCGGGCAGTGGAGGCGGCCATAAGCACCATCGCGCTGCTCCGCACGCTCCACGAGACGACCGGGCTCGCGCGCTCGAGCTACACCGAGTTCAGCGCGTGCCGCGCCGCGCTGCTGGTGATGCTGGCGCAGTCGGTGGTTTCGCCTGCGCCGGCGCCCGGTAGTCAGCAGCAGCAGCAGCCATCGCAGCAGCCACGACTCAAGGCCGCGGTGGAGATGGGCATGAAGCTCATCCGCCGCATGGCGGCCGGCAACAACGTCTCGACGCAGAGCGAGGCGAGCATCATCGAGGCGCTCGAGACGGCCGTGCGGCGGCTGCACGCCATGCAGGACGCGCGGGGCGTGGCTGGGGGTGTCGCCGGCGAGGGCAGGGGGGAGACGTTTGTGGAGATTAATGTCCGCGGGGAGATGGACGTTGGGAAGACGGGGTATGAGAGGTTCAAGGAGTGGGCTTCGATGTGGCCTGCCACTGCAATTGGCGGTGGCGGTGGTAGTGAATCACAACAGCCGCAACATCAGCATCGGCAGGTGCATGGGGACGATCCCATGGGTGGTTTGAAGAGGCTGGACGGCAGGGCGCAGGACATGGCTACCGTCCCTTCGCCTTATCCTGGGATGCCGTCGGGCCCGGGTGTTCTTGGCCCGCCGCCCGATCTGGTTGAGCACAGCCCGGACTCGGCGAGGTGGATGGCGATAATGGACAATGCCGGGCTCAGGATGGAGCAGCTGGATGATCTGAGTCTGTTTGGTGGGTTTCCTGAGCTTGGGGCGTTGGACGGGTGGCCGGGGGTTATTTGAATAGTGAGGCAGTGTTCAACACAATGTTATAGAACAGCAGTGAACAACTTGTGTCCGATCGCAATATGCCCTCATCATGCTTACGAGGGGCTCGTCATGAGGCCACTGAGTATACAATTTGAATCTCTGAATGGGCATACAAATGCAGGCTTGACGCGATTGTACAAGAATCCGCTCTATAATATGGGACCCAAAAATATAACAGGCTGGATATACCCGGTGCTCACCGCGGCCCCGGGGGCTAGCATGACCGGCCCGGTCGTCAGCATCCTGCCGGGGCGGCCGAGGCCCGAGAATCGACCCCCGGAAAGCCGCACTCAGCGTACCTCAATCGCCGGCTTATCTATCCCTGCAGTCCGGATTGGACATGATCGCCGGAACTGCCGCATCGGTCCAGATTTCGCTGTGTTAGAGGTCAGTGTGACTCACAGCTTCAGTGACTCGAGAATCGGGACAACATGTAATGCTTTTTGCATGGCTACGCAGGACGCTTGACTCACTTTACCCCTCCTCAATCACAATCCGTCCCTTCTGACCATTCCAGTGTCGCTCGAAATACTATCTCACACGGCACCATCGCGACGACAAGACCTCACGATGTCTATCTCAGCAACCAAAGACGTAGTCTTCGACGTCGTCGGCACACTCGTAGCCCACGACCGCCTCTGGGAGGCCATGGAAGAGCGCCTGGGCGACAAGCTCAAGGCCGCCGGGATCAAGCCCGAGCTGCTGGGCGCGTGCTGGATCGAGGCCGCCGAGCGCGAGTACACGTACCTCTCCCTGTCGGGCCGCTACAAGCCCTTCTTCGAGGTCTTCGCCGCGCTCTTCTACCGCATGCTCTTCTTCGCCGGCGTCAAGGAGCCCAGGGGCTTCTGCGCGGACGAGGACGTGAAGTGGCTGGTGGGAGAGTGGAAGAAGCTGTACCTGAGGCCCGGGGCCAGGGAGTGCGTGCAGAAGCTCCGCGATGCGGGGTTCACGGTGTGGTGCTTCACGGCTGGGGATATCGCGCGGGTGGGCGGGTATTTCAGGGAGGCTGGGGTGGACATGCCTGCTGAGAACCTGCTGAGCTGCGATACTGTGGGTGTTGCGAAGCCGGTTCCTGAGGCGTACAGGCCTTTGCTGGAGAGGTTGAGCAGGGATGGGAAGAAGCCTTGGTTTGCGGCTGCGCACATGTGGGATGTGAGCACGGCGAGGACCGTGGGGTATGCTTTCTGCGTGTGTTTCCCTTTGGAGAGTGTAGAAGCTAATATTGTCGTGCAGGTTTCACGGGGCATATTGCACAGTACTGGAGGCTGAGCCTCTCTATGATGTTTTCGGTCAACTGGATGTCGTTGGGTCTACACTGCCTGAGATGGCAGACAAGATCATCGCTGCGACTCAATGATGGTTTCGATCATTGCGAATGTGTTGGGTTGAAACATTTGGCAGTGGTTTTGGATAAGAGGTGTGTTCCCACACTGTCATCTCATAGGAGGGCTCTGAAAAGATTTGTTTGCGTGTGCGTCTCCTCATCTCATCATTGGACCCAAAGTGGCCGGCTTGTAGCTATCATCGTCATCTGGTCTTGGTTAGAGAACCTTGAGAAACCGTTCAACCAAATTTCATCATCGGTGAGGTATCATCGTCGTCAACTCGTGCCAGCTAGAGACCAGATAAACAGGGCTTCCCGGCCCGGCCGTGGCATGTTGGTATCATTGACTGAATCATCCATGAGCACACAGCCGGGATCTCGAGTGCCGAGAAACAGTGGTCCGCGCCCGATAAGCTCTCTGCCCATCCGGGTTCCCACCGGCTCGATGTCGGCGGGCTCCGGACCAGACCCCTGAAAATCTCTTGGGGCCCTATAACTCTGCTGCAACACAGCATTCCTGGGCTGCATCGGACCAAGCGACCTCGAGCCGTCCCAATGAACGCGATCGTCGACTTTACCCTAGATTTGTTTCCCGCCCAGTAAAAGATACTGTGTACAAGCAACCAAGCATGGCGCCTTCCCCACTTCCCGTAGCCAACTCCACAGATTCTTTCTGGAGGACTGAGCTCCACCCTATCGATGACCACCGGAGCACCCCTGACCTACCGTCCGCAGTCGACATCGCAGTCGTGGGAGCTGGCTACGCAGGGGCCTCTGTGGTTTACCACATCCTCAGGCAATGCAAAGACAAAGGTGTTCCACCGCCGTCGATAGTCATCCTTGAGGCACGACAAGCATGCTCAGGCGCAACTGGTCGAAATGGTATAGCATCGTCCCGATCTTCGTGTACTTCTGTTTGGCCGTCTTAATTACCATGCTGACCCATCTCAGGCGGTCACCTCAAGCCCGACCCTTACAACCGCCCAGCATCCGTGGCAGTGTCCCACGGCTTTGAGGTGGCAGCCGAGTGCGCCTCCTTCGAGGCAGCCACGCTCTCCGCGCTCAAGACGGCCATCGAGGAGGAGCAGATAGACTGCGACTTTGTGCTGACCCGGGCCGTCGACGCGCTCATGACGGACGCCATGAACGACCGCATGAAGGCGGGCTTCGACCTCCTCCGCAAAGCTGGCCTGTCCGTCATGAAGGACGTCTCGTACCAAGGCGGTCCTGGCGCGGAGCAGCTGTCGGGCGTCAAGGGCGCCAAGGGCTGTGTCAGCTACTCGGCGGGCCACTTGTGGCCGTACAAGCTCATCTGCGCCCTGCTCCAGAAGGCGGTGGATGCGGGCGTGAATCTACAAACTCATACGCCTGTCACGGGTGTGTCGGGAAAGCCAGACGCTGAGGGGTATTATACCCTGACGACGAAAGACCGAGGATCGCTGAGGGCGAAGAAGATCGTTTATGCCACGAATGGGTATACTTCTTCGATTCTACCCGAGTTCGAGAACAAGATTGTGCCTGTCAAGGGCATCTGCAGTCATATCGTACCCAGAACGAAACCAGCTCCACATCTGCCCAACAGCTATATCATCCGGTGGTCACCAACGGAGTACGAGTATCTGATCCCACGACTGGACGGCAGTATTGTTGTTGGCGGTGCCAGGGAGAGATACTACAAGGATCTCGACAGCTGGTATAACACTGTTGAAGATGACAAGTTAATCACGACGGGTAACGCCCATCACTACTTCGACGATTACATGCAGAAATACTTCAAGGGTTGGGAAGACTCGGGGGCTTACACGCACAAAGTCTGGACTGGCAGTAAGTTTGTGCAAGTTCCTACCGGTCGTCATTGCTGTACTAACACCGGCCTTCAGTCATGGGATACTCATCCGATGGTTGGCCATTCGTCGGTCCCTTGCCCAGTCGGCCAAATCAGTTGATTATCGCTGGTTTCACCGGCCACGGTATGCCTCAAATATTCCTCGCTGCTAAGGCTATTGCCGAGGTGGCTTTGAATGATGTGGACTTTGCGAGCACTGGTGTGCCAAGGTTATACAACGTGACACAAGAGAGGCTGGACAGCAAAAAGAATGTCATCCTGGAAAGTTGGGCGGCTTCTAAGCCGCCGGAGCCGAAGCTGTGATAGCCGGTGTCTTCTGATCGAGACTCTAAGTTCAATCCGACTCCGGAATCACGTATGTATCTTTGGCGAGCGAGGATTGCAAACCGTTCATTAGCGTATTCCAGGTTATCCTGATGTCATATATGACACTGGAATGGGTGAGACTTCTTGGGACAGAGGTATGATACAATAGAATGTAGAGACAATACATTAGACGGCCACAAATCGTTGGGCCTGCCTCTTACCAGTCAACTGCCCGTGATTTATGAACTTGCTTGGTTAATAGACCAAATGGAACAAGTTCTGGCTAACATGAGAAACTGTTTTCTGGTCCCTAGCGTTCTGCTTAGAAGAAATAAAAGTCGGGTCTGATGAAACTGAGACTATATATCCGCAATTGTGCATTTTTGTCGGAACATACTACGCAAGTTTCGTAGGCGAATACTTGAGGCCGTCTAGGCCCCGCTGGCAAGAACTGCAGTAACAAAACCCAATGACCCCATCAAAGTGACCACATGTTCAAAATCTCGGCCAAAGGCACTCGAGGCCGTCGAAGTTTCACTGCCACTCTTTCCGGCATTCGTGAGTCCGGACGTAGGCCCAGCCGGCGCAGATGATATTGTGGTTGTGAGAGTGCCCCCAATGTCAGCGTTTGCATCTCCAAATCCCTTGAATTCGCTGTCCGACTTGATTATTTGGTCGGCTTGCTGCCCATTCCCCACTCGGCTCGAGGTTGAATTGCCGAAGCTCGCCGACGAGAAAGTCTGGCCAGGATTGGTCACGTTGAAAAAGTTACCGGCGACGACATTGTTGCTCAGCCCAGCAGCTTGCAGTGCAGAGTCGACGTCGAAGCCCACGCGCTTCTCGGCGGCAAACTGTAACGCGGACAGTCCGGCCGAGGTCATCGAGCTGGTGTCAACTAGGATCTGGGTGTATCTGTGGCTGAGTGGGTTCTGAGCAGGTGGGGCTGGCTGCGTGTAGGCGACAATAGCACTTGTGTTCTTGGCGTTTGACAGGGTGAAAGCTTGGGTGCTCCCATTTGACGCCAGAACGGTTGATGCTGTTATGACCGGTGTGAGACCGGTCTGCATCCAGTGGAGAAATGTGTGTGGACTCTGGTCTGAAGGTATGTCGAGGTCAACCATGATGACAGCATATGATGTCCCGTCAAGGCGAGACTTTGTCGCTATCGTCGGTGCGCTGGCCGTGGCTATTGTCGGTTAGGGAACCTGACAATGATTTAGCACAGATGGTAGTGTTACCTGCTTGATCTACCACAACCCCGTTCATAGCTGCGATTTGACCGTAGGCGACGATTAAATCGGTATTAGAATTCGGCGTGAACCCGGAAGGCGTTTTCCCAACGACCAGCGTTGCTCCCGCCCACAGGGCGAGAAGAGGTTTCGATAACATGGCAAAAGCAAAACGTAAAACTCAGAAAGCAGTTTTGTAGAAGGAAAGTGATTCAGAAGCGCAAAGATCGGCCATGACAAAAGAAATCCCAAGATACGGAGAGCTTACCTAGGTATACGATTTGATTGGGGGTGACGTTGGATGTCATCGCATCGGAAGCCTTCCGGTTGCTCAGCTCACAAATATTGGTTGTGTCTTGACACGTTACATAGAGGCTCCTGTCAGATACCATCCCATCTGAAATGTGGACTCCACGGGTGACTTTTGGTTGGCTCGAACACTGGCGAGAGACACTGAGACGTTCTTCTGTCAATTCGCCCCACTTTGTTTCGGACATGCTCGTAATCGCCTACTGTCATGAAACTTTGATGCACGCGTCACAAAATTGTGTGCTTGAATTGATTACCATGGCGGGCGGGATACAGAGGAAACAGCATTACTTAGATATCCCTTGTGTTGATCACCAGATCACTAGTACGGAAGCCAAAACTTTCGGAACAGACTGAACCAAACATTGGAGAACGGCTAAGATCAGCGAGATGGCGAGAAAGAACATGATCTACAACTAAGCTCGGCTTTGAAACTAAATTTGATGTGACATCAATCGCATGAGCCTAGATACCCTACCAAGCCAACCACATTTTGAATAGAACATAAGTTCTGTCTCTCCCTCTGGTTCATCACATCCTCATGCCTGGTAAACAAAAGCCCGAGTGCGAGCAGTTGACTGAGGCCGCATCGTCAAGAATTACCATCTCATAACAGTGTCAGCAGCATGGAAAACAATACCATCCTTTGAAGCAGTCAAAACGAAGCATAAATTGGCACATGACGATACTTGGCATAGCTGGGTTGGTTGTTCAAGGGCTTGCATTTGGCTATGTATAATCCAGGTCATCGATGACGGTATTGTATCAAATTATCCATGCATTTAACCCTTCACAGGTACCAATACCAGGAACAACCTCGGAGACCTCCTATTCAGGGGCCGTAGGCGTGACAGTGGTGGTGGTAAGGGTAGCACAGTTCTGGCCCGTCTCGTCAACCGTCAGCTGAGCAGCACCATCATGGCCGCTCTGGCAGGCCCCGCCGGTGGCGACCAGCTGGCTCTTGGCCTCGTCGAAGCTGACCAGCTCGATTCCGCTGGCGGCACAGTCCTCTGCCCGGAAGGTGGTGCCGTTGAAGCCGACGCAGGCCTGCACGCCGACCAGGTCGGGCCGGAAGCCGGCGGTGAAAGACCTCTGCACCAGGAGCACGTCGGCTCCGTTGAGCGTGGAAGGGGTTATCTGTCGGTCGGCAGCCTCGTTGACGCAAGCTGCATCGACGATCTCGCCTGGAAAGGGATGTAAGTCAGTCTTCATCGTATTTTGTAAACGTTTGAATGGCTCAACCCACCATTGTTGCGGAAGGTGAGGCACTCGTTTCCGGGCACACCGCCGTCCTCCTTGAAAACAAGTGTGGAGGCTCCCCTCTGGACAGCTCCTGCCGCAGCCGTGTTCGTTGAGCCAGTGGCTGCTCCGGTAGCAGCTCCCGCGGCAGCTCCTCCGGCCGCTCCTGCAGCGGCACCAACAGCTGCTCCCGAGGCGGCGCCCTTTCTGCCCTTCTTCCGGGCTTGCAGACTGGCTGCAGATGCGCTTGCGGCGAAGATGGTGACGATGTACGCGAACCTCATTTTGATTGGTAGAAGGCGGATTAAGATTTCGAGAAGCGAAGGTAAAAGTTTGGTAGCGAAAGAATCGAAACGTGAAAATATTACAAACAAATCCAACGACCGGCGGTAGAGAGTGAAGAAAGGCGTTCAACGAGATGTGGTGCTATCGTCGAGAGAAACACACCAAGTCGAGTACTTCTCCCCCGATGTTTATATGTTCCCAAGCCACCCGACTGCCATCCAACGTTGAGGCTATCGCCAAGACGCCGCCTGGAGACTAGCAGGTTTGACATTGCCGCCGCAGGGGTCTGTGTGACAATCGAGGGATGAGACGAGACGAGTCATCGTAAATACCTTGCCACGGCCGCTTTTAAGGAGACGAGGAGCGCATTCCAGGCGCGCCAACGGCTAGTCCGCGTAAAAACGGACAAGCTCATTCGAGCGGTGTTTAAGGTTATTTCGAAGCGAAAGGGGGGGCCCTCAGGGGTTCGGCGTCTCATGACCCTGCGCTGTTCCAGAAATCGGTCTCATTCGTCTCAACGTGGACCTCGGACCCCGGTGATTCCCCACATTGATGCGCGGCGGGATTCTGCCGATCCTCCCAGTCCTGCGGCTCAAAATTACCTGAATTAAGCTTCTTTGCCTGGTTTGATGGCCGTTGAGCCTCATTCAGCCCGACTGCTGCGCTCGAGGGATTTCCCACCAACTACGTCGATCTCCCTAAGGTGTGATTCTCAAGATTGAGGGGCCGCCATTCCTGCATGTAACATCCCGCCGCTTGGCTTTTCTCGTTGCTTTTGCTGTGCTTACCTAGCAGCGAAATGAGGGCCCCCCTGACGGACTTTTGTTCCAAACATGCACACACACACACGAAATTTGCACTCAAATTTGGATCTCATCAATCTTCTGTTCACCATTTTTAGTGATCTCCGTATGTATTGGAGAAATGGCTGAAGAACTTGTATGCATGCTTTGGATATAACATCGACCTGGTTGGCAGGGAAGAACAAGTGTTTCCAGGATGCGACCAGGCGTGCGCCTTTTGACGCTGGGTGCGTCGACCGCAGTCATATTTCCTGCCCTGTTGCGCGCGGAATGCAGTGAGCCAATACGATACTGACATCTTATCAGTAACCTATCCATACAGCTGTTATGAGAAAAACGACGATTTAATTTCGATGACGCCATAATATCTAAGGAAATCTAACCACATGGACCTCTACTGTCTTGCCGTTGCTCCCGAGCGTTGTCAACTGAAGCTTTTGCTCATGTTCTTCATCCGAACTGGTGTGGGTGACCTGGGTTGCGATGACATTGCCCGCTCTTCTCTTTCGAAGGCGACGTGATCATCCGATTTGCCAGAATGAACCGACTCCCTGTACTGGTCATACAAGAGGGTGGTCTGAGCGACGAGCTCGAATTCCCTTCTGCCCAACTGCTTCTGCTTCTTCCTGCCGGGCTCAGCCAGCTCGTCGTCTTCATCATCACCATCATTCTCACTGTCGTAGTGAGCCAGAGAGGAAGCTATTAGGAAAGCGTTCCTGATCTGTCTTCCGTTCCACCTTCCGACATGGCTGCCCTGGCCGTGACTGCTGTCACGTCGATTGTAGTGATCTTCGGCAAACTGAATGATCTCTTTGTGGAGGACCATGACCTGCTCATTTGGGTCTGGGTTCCTTTGTTTCTCGATGTCTCTGAGGCGTTGGATGTGTTGCTTGAAGATAGCCACGGTCTGCTTCTCGGTTAGATGGTCGTAATGAAGATTCAAGTGCACTCTTGACTTGATGGCCTCATCCAGAACACCTGCCCGATTAGTTGTGAGAAACATGATCCCGTTGTAGTATTCCAAAACCCTGAGGAAAGCTAGAAGCATTATCAGCATACAACCTACAGGATCAGACTGCAAGTTTCACACTTACCTGAGACTAAAGCATTCCGTTTCAAATCATGCCTCTCCCTTTGGGTGATGAAGACATCAGCTTCGTCGAGTAGAAGGATACAGCCCCAATGGTGTGCCAATCGAAAGATCTCGTTCAAAGACTTCTCCAACGTGTCGGCAGTGTATCCTAGGTCCCCACAGGTGATTGGGAACAGAGGTTTCTTCCATTTGAGAGCGACCGCTTCTGCCGTAGCCGTCTTCCCAACACCTGGCACTCCATGCAGAAGAATAACCACACCTTTGCCCTTGCCTCGAATCAGGTCTTGGGTCTCGATTTCGGTATTTGTCTTCTTCTCTGTCTCGATCTTGTCAAAGTGTGACTTCACAAGCGCAAGTATTAGGCGCTTGTAGTCCTTGTTGATCTCGAGCCTCTCGAAAGCCTTATCGTTGGCCTCGAGATCCGCACTGCGGACAAAGCGAATATTCAGTTGAACGAACTTGCGTTGGAGCACAGCATATGCGAAGAAGCGTGTGGGGAGTAACGCAAGAAATTCCCCTGTTGGGGCCTTTCTGGTATCCTTCTTGAAAATTCCCAAAACATCTTCCTTCATAAACATGATCGCTTCATCCTTTTCGGTGGCGTCTATTGCAAGGACTCGATCAGAGTAGGTGTTTCTCACTCGTCCTCCTTCGTCCCATTCTAGTATGGGCAGTTCAGGAATCATGGTTTGAGACGATCCAAAGTGAGATATCTCGATTCCGGTGATATCTGGGTAAAAGCTTAGTTTCCAGCCCGGGAATGCGTTGAATGTTTCCTGGAAGTCCACAAGGATATCGCTCTCAATGTGCTCGGGGCTCTTTGACATGCTCTCTGGGGCGAGATCCGTGAGTGGGACCCCGAATGGGTTCGGTATCTGCGTCCAGCCACTGTAGAATCCAGAACGTCGTTCAATGAGGCTGACATATGTTGCTCCGTCCGACTGTGCTTGCGCAAAGACTTGGTCGTCCTCCAAATATGAGACTGGGTATATTGGCAGATCTGTTACCTTCTTTCTGCCACTGAACGCTGGGATGTGCCTGTAAGTGAAGAATACAGGCGAATACGACGTTCCGTCGTAATCGATGAAGTGGAGTAGCAAGTTCCAAAGCCCCTCGTGCACCACTCTGATGGGCGCTTTAGCGAGGGATGAACGCGTCACATGAGTCTCCATGACTCGTAAAAATCGATGTGCATGCGGTGATGACCTCCAGCGATCCCAACTTGAAGCCTCCGGGGGGGAATAGACCAAAGTGCCAGGCTTAAAGAGATACCACAGATCTTCATAACGGATTGTTTCAGATGGAGAGGGTGATTGACCAGAGTACCGACGTGAATCAGGCATTATTCGAGTTTCCATGAAGTCCACGAAACACGTCAGCTCATCTAGGGCATTCCGTGTCTCCCTTAGCTTCCGGATCGGGTCGTCGGATTCATGAGCAGGAGTCGTTGTACTCAGGCCCGCGATACCAGTCAAGTCTTTCGAGTCCACTCCGTCATCAATAATGTCAAAAGCGGGACTTTTCATATTGGTCAGTTGCTCCTTTACCTTCTCGTGAAGGGACACTAGGAATTGAAAAGGCCGGTAGAAGACAATTGGCCGGTTCCAACCAATATATGAATCGGGAGCCACAATTCGTAACATCTCCAAGACAGCGCGGGAGTTGATTCTAATGCGTCTAATGCATTTCTTCTCACCCTCTTCGGAGGCGGAGGTTTCCTTGCGGTCTACCACATGACGCGGCTTCCAGGACTCGATCATTCCGGTCTTCAATGCCTCCACTGTCTCTTTGAAGACTTGGATGTCCTTGTCGAGCGAATCACCTGCCATCAGAATGTCGACACAATATAACTTATGATTATCTCCTGATTGCCGTGATTGAAATTGTTCGAGGTTGCACTCCCTAATGTCAGGTGTGATGTGTCGAGTATGCTTCTTGGAATCCTCATCATCGCTTGATATGACTTCGGAGGAACTCGACGACTGGGTTCCTTTCTCCTTTCTTCGTCTGATAGCTCGTCGCCGTCTAGCACGGGACTTAAACTTGGCCCATGAGAACTTCCGTCGATCGTCGGAGTCATGGTCGTAATCACTAGAACCGCTGCTCGAAGTATCCGAGAGACCAAAGAAGTCCTGAACCGTGTTGGCCAGCCCGTG